>CM054811.1:13528513-13950677 GCA_028984105.1 Lavandula angustifolia
CATGAAATATGATTAAATATTAAAAAAAGTCAAAGTAATGGTGGAAAATTGAATATATAAAGGGTTTGTGACCATATGTATACCTAAACATTCCTACTGTGAATGCTTAAATATCTCTTGTATTAAATATTCATAGTGTATAATTACATCTAATTAAGGTAGAAACGTGGTAGACTGATAGTTAAATTACACAATCCAAGACGAATATTAACTCTCATTAACAACAAAGATTAACAACCAAATCAATTAGTTGAGAAAAAAGGATATTTACCTGGAACATTATAATATTTATTACCTTGGTA
This sequence comes from Lavandula angustifolia, assembly GCA_028984105.1. Taxonomy (NCBI): domain Eukaryota; kingdom Viridiplantae; phylum Streptophyta; class Magnoliopsida; order Lamiales; family Lamiaceae; genus Lavandula; species Lavandula angustifolia. The sequence goes on from CM054811.1 coordinate 13,528,816, forward strand.
AATTTAATGAAATTCCAATTGAGTTCAATTGAATTGAAATTGAAATTGATTTGGAATTGAAATCATTCGGTTTTTATATATATAATGTTTTAATTATATTTTATAAAATATTAGATTTAGCATGATTGGGCGTAAATTGAGGGATATTTTCAAAATATTAATATTAACAAGTAATGGGCATAATTTGAGAATCATTGTAAAATTATTTCATGATTGAGCATAAATTGAGGGAAATAATCTTATATATCTTATATATTTACCCCTCAATTTAATGAAATTCCAATTGAGTTCAATTGAATTGAAATTGAAATTGATTTGGAATTGAAATCATTCGGTTTATATATATATATATATATAAGAAGTGAATTAATTGTAATTGGATAGATGAAATTGATATAAGAGAAAATATCAAAATAGTAAATTTGGGTGCAAAGAAGATTTCAATTAAATTGAAATTAATTTGAATTGAATTTTACATGCGTAGAAAGACGGATTTAACCTTAAAATTGATTAAAATTGCAAAATTATGCAATTCAATTAAATTACAATCAATTGAAATTGAAATTATTCATTTTTTTTTATATATAACACATTTTATAAAATATTATATTCAACATGATTGGGCGTAAATTGAGAGATATTTTCAAAATATTAATTTAAAAAAATCCTTCTAAACAAATGAATCGATTAGAAATTGATTGATTAGTTATAGCATGATTTCTAAATCTTAAAATGTTATTTCCTAAAATTTTACTATTAACAATTTAACATGATTTCAAATAACTAACAAAAATATTACTATTAACAATTAATGAGCGTAATTTGAGAAAAAATCTAAAATATTATCATGATTGGGCGTAAATTGAGGAATATAATCTTACTTTAAAAACAAATAATCCTTCTAAACAAATGAACCGTTAGAAATAGATTGATTTGTCGTAAAATATTATTTCCTAAATAGATTGGCTAAATGTTTAAGTAGAACGATACAAAATCAAATTAGAAAGTAATTATATTATTTTAAGATTAGATTATCGAATAAAATAATTCATAAAATAGAAGAGAAATAAACTTGAATACTCTAAAGGGCTACCCGTCCTTAATTCAATTTTAATTAATAATTTGTTCATTGATTCATAATTAGATTTTTTCGTAATTATTAGAACTATTCGATTAGAAGATTTAAGAAAAGGTAGTTTAGAGTATTTCCAAAATGGGATCCGCGAATCTGGTGTGCTTTAGGTTCTGATTCAGAAACTAACAGTGCAGAGGAAACCAAGTAATTACTTGTTCTAATAAATTTGATTTATTAACAATTAATGGGCGTAATTTGATCATTCTAAAATTATTTTCATGATTGAGCATAAATTGAGGGACATAATCTTATATATCTTATATATTTATCCCTCAATTTAATGAAATTCCAATTGAGTTCAGTTGAATTGAAATTGAAATTGATTTGGAATTGAAATCATTCGGTTTTTATATATTTAAGATTCATACTAGCTTATGAAAATAAGTTAAAAATAATTTATTTTTTAGAATAAATTATTTTAATAAATTCTATCAAACGCGTGTACAAGCGCTTATTTTTAAAATAAACTAAAATAAACTGCTAAAAAGCTCTTCCAAACGGGATAAATATGTTGGGAACAATAGAGGGAGTTATCAATTCTATATTTTAATTGTAAATTGCAAATATGAAACCAAAACATTAATAATAATACTATTAAAAAATAAGATACCAGTTTTCATCAATTACACTTTCCATGAAAAATAAAACAAGATGAAGCCTCAACAATTGAATTATCACGTATATAATTATTCCTAAAGGGAGCTCTCATTGCTTTACTGCTACATGGTAGAATGATTATATCTAATCAGTAAGCCATTAACAACGTTTCCGTATTATGTATTCCTTCTGTTCCATTAAACTTGTTTCCTTTCTTTTCTATAGGTATATTAAAAAGAATTGTTAATTATGAGTGAATGATAAGTCCCTTAAAAAAAATATAGTGGTTATTTGTGTGTAAATCAATTATCAACTTTTAAAATAAGACAAGATAAATAAGAGAGAGAATTTGGTTCTCATAGGGACAAAAGGCTTGAATCTATATTCTGCTAATTATTACGTCAATTTCTATATTTTACATAGAGGAGATGTACAATGAATGACGTTAAAATGATGTAATAATATTGTCAATTATTACATGAGAAAGTGGGGGTTTTCTTGCGTGTCGAGGAAGGACGCCAATCCAACCAACTTGTGGATAACATACTTAACTTTGACATCAAGCTTGCATCATTGTTTATTTACTATCCAACATACCACAAAACATAGCTACTATATTAGCATTAATCAAGAGTATTATTATAGGCACAATCTTTTTAATCATAAATAAAAAATGTGAATCAACCCAAAAAGGAAGCCACAATTGCTCTATGGATGGGATTAGGGGAGCTGAGCAGCAATTGTATGTGGAAGATAACTAATTATGATCGTCAATATATTTTTTCTTAGCTAAATCTTGAGAAGTGAAAAAGTATTGTATATTAGTTGAAATATTCAAATTAAAGAGAAAATGGTATCACACTTTTCAGATTAGAAAAAACTACCTCTTCATAAAAGTTGGCTTTTACAACTTTACAATGAGATGAAGAAAATAAACAAGAAATAATGAGTACCTAATGATGCTGAACCAAATTTAAAGCCAAAGAGAAATACTGGATTTTCACCCATAAATCCTCTATTCCACTTTTTTGTATTTCACTCGTATTCCACTAGCATTTTCAACTATAAATATTTGGGTGGTTACGATTTAAATTTCAAAATTATCGTAATCACCGAAGTGTTTGCAGTTGAATATTAGTGGAATTCGGAAAAGTGAGACATATCCGAACTAGAATTTTTTCATTAAAAAAAAGGTTGGTAACATGTTACGGTAGCAAAAACGGCTGAGAGAATAATTATTGGCCAAAGATCATCAATTCAAATATTAATTTAGTAGAAACTTTGATTAGATGTGAGAGAAATATTAGGAGATGTAGTTTTTGAAAATGAAAATAAAATATGCAACTGCAGTGGTTAAGTAGAAGGTGTATCAGATAAGTCCACAATTTCATCCTATCCTAATTTAAAGAGTTGGTTAACATTTGCTAATATTCAAATGCGTAGAACTTTTTGCTTGCATTGCCAAGGAGGTTTGCCGAATGGCCCGTCGACACATTTTCTCCATACGAATAGATTAACCATATTCACTTGAGAATCAAAAGGCCTGTTAAAAAAGAACTAGTTTTTACCTTGCTGTATTTCTCCATCCAATATCTTGACATCTCTTTACGAACAGGCAGAATGACAAATCATAAGATCAGATATGCCTAGCTTCTATTTTCTTGTGCACCACCCAGAATTTGTAATAAGACTATATACCAGGAATCCGAGGGAGAAGTGGCTTAGCCTTCTTGGTTTTCTCTACCAGTATGGCTTGAGTGGTGAGGATCATACCAGCAACAGAGACCGCGTTTTGAAGGGCACACCTTGCAACCCGGCAAGGATCAATCACGCCAGCAGCAATTAGATCTTCATATATCCCACTCATTGCATTGTATCCAAATCTTGAATCAAAAGCTTTAATTTTGTCCACGACTACATCGCCATCAACCCCTGCATTTTTCGCAATCAATTTGGCGGGAGCAAGAAGCGCCTGAAATTTATGCCAAAGAACAGATTTTATAGCTCTATACGGACTAACTTTAATTTGGAATAAGAACACACGATTTCATAATTGCCCTGTCATCTATATGAGAATATCGTTTCACAATATCACTACTCATCTCCAATTGAAGTTACTTTCAAATATGTGCCAAAAGAAAAGTTAATATAATCACCGAGAGGGAGGTAGCAAACCTTTCCAACAATGTCTGCACCAATCTGCTCATCAAGATCATCAAAGGCCTCCTTGATTATAGGTATTTGCTTTGAGAGATGTATGTAGGTGGCTCCACCACCGGGCACCACTCCTTCAGCCATGGCTGCAAAAGTGGCACTTTTTGCATCCTCAATTCTTAGTTTTCGGTCTTCGAGTTCGATTTCTGTATGACCACAGACCTTAATTACAGATACCCCACCGCAAAGCTTTGCGATCCGCTCACTCAGCTTTTCTGCGAGATATTTGCTATCAGTCTCAGCAAGATCCTTTTTTATTTGCATAATTCTGGCCTGGATTTCAGCTTTAGTAGAAGGGTCCGCCACTATAGTGGTAAAGTTGAAAGTTATGGTTACTTTTCTAGCAATACCGAGCTGATCGGAAGTTGCAGCTTCAAGAGTCGGGCCATAATCTACAGAAATAAAATCAGCTCCTGATATCAGTAAATCCATACCAAAATACAATAGTTAGAGATGGAGCTCACATTCTAAATCACATATTCACATCACAAGGAGAAGCACAGAGATGTGTGAAGTTTCTATCTTCTGGACAATCTTTGAATCTCCAACTTATATCTTTAGCAAAAGGAAGTACAAAGCAACCATAGAAACTATGTGATACGCCGGCATCCATTCTCACGTACCGAAGGAGATGTAGGAGAGGGAACAGAGCAGCCGATGCAACCGATGGACAAGAAACGCAAAAGCGGAATTAATAGCTTAAGAAAGTGGGACCTTTTGGGCCTTTATGTTTTGTATCTTATTATATGTTTTTGTTATTAGTATCTGGGCCTGGCCCAATGTAGTTAGGGGAGTATCCCTTATGTAGTTGCCCTAGGATTATCGATCAGGAGCTGATGTTTGGTGAAAACTGGAATTAGCTCTGGAGTGTCCCCTTTCTCGAATTAGGGCTTTCTTTTGTAATTTGTTTGTAATCTTTTGGTTCGTTGATGCAAGTAACAGATCCATCTTAGTAAATTCTGGTTTCTCTTGTATTGTTCTTGTTTACATTGGGCACAACGTAACAAATCTGGTATCAGAGCGGACTAGATCCGCAAGAACCGTTGGGGAGGGCAACGATGGCGACACCTACAAAGTGAATCGAAGGCTTGGAGGCAGATGTAAGTACGATCCGAGCCGACATCCAAAACCATACTTCCGCGCTGCAGGAGCGACTCCAAGAACAAGCTTCGGAGATGCGCTCGAAACAAGAAGAATTATCTTCAAAACTGGACAGATTGATGAAACTTCATGAAGCGAGTTCAAGGGAGAAGTCTGATGCTGAAGAGAACAGGAAGGCGAAAAAGAAGGTACGTTCTCGACACTCCGACCACGAGACGACGGAGGGCAGTTCGTATTACTCCAGCAGGGGTGACCGGCGCCACAGGAATTCGCGACGTCGCTATAAGGGGGTCAAGAGACACGATTTACCCAAATTTGACGGCACCGATCCGGATAATTGGGTATCCCAAGTGCAGCGGTACTTCAGGTTATATAAGGTTCCCGACAAGGAACAACTAGAAGCGGCGTGGATGGCCTTGGAGGGGCGAGCTCTAACTTGGGTGGATTGGGCTCTCACGCAGCAACCGATAGAGGAGTGGATCGAGTTACGTAATATGTTGTTGCAAAAATTCCGGGCAGCTAGAGACGGTAACTTATATTCTCAGTGGTCAGCAGTTACTCAAACGAATACGGTGGAGGAATATATCGACCAGTTTATTGAGAAGTCGGCGCCCCTCATTGAAGTGTCGGAGGACGTAGCTCTCGGGAACTTCCTAAATGGGCTCAAGAATAAATTAAGGAAGGAGGTCGAGCTATGGGAACCTAGATCATTGAAGTGGGCTATGAGGTTAGCCGAGAAAATTGAGGCTAAGAATGAAGCAGAGGAAGAGTCGGATAAGGTTCGGCCGAACCAAAAAATTCCTACGATTTATTCAACAGGGGGTTGTGGCCCAACTCTGTCTTCCCAGCGTACGGGGACAACTCCCAACAATCCGAGCGAGAGAGTAGCTGATTCACACACAGTGCGGCTTAATCCTAGCTTTCCGCCATCATCGGGGCGCGCTGAACCGGAGAGAGGGGGAGGCCGAATCGACAAGCGTATGACGGAGGCACAAATTCGCGAGAAGAAGAGGCGTGGCCTTTGCTATCGTTGCGATGCAAAGTGGCATATGGGCCATGTGTGTAAAACCGAGTGCAACGTGATTTTGGTGGTCGGAGAAGGGGATGGACTTCCCAATGAACGGGAGTCAGAGGGGGAAGAAACTTTAGGCGAGACGGCAGCGTTGGATGGCCCCATCGAGGTGTCTTCAAAATCTATAACGGGATTGAGTTCACCTAAAACTATCAAGATCAGAGGTAGTATTCGAGGCAACCCCATTCTCGCTTTAATTGACACGGGAGCCACGCATAATTTTGTGTCCGCTACGGTTGCCGAACAATTGGGTCTGTTGAAGGTGGATACGGGAACGTATGGTATATGTGTGGGTACGGGAGATCGTGTCTTAAGCCGAGGAATCTGTTCGGCCTTAGAGGTTTACTTGGGAAATATAATTTTGACAGATGATTTCTTACCGTTGAGATTGGGAAATGTGGATGTCATTTTGGGAGTGAAGTGGTTGGAAACCCTGGGGATGTTACGTATAGACTTGCGAGCAAAAACTGTGGAGTTCAAGGTACAAGGGGAGAATGTGTTTTTACAGGGAGTCCCTAGCTTAGAAACGACGATGGTATCCCTCAAAACATTGTCAAAGGATATCAAACAGGGATTCCCAGGAATAATGATTGAATTGGGCAACTTGGAGTCGGCCGAAGAGCAGTCAACACCACATTTGTAAAATCAATTGTGGAGGAATTTTCAGGAATATTCAAAGAACCCGACGGTCTTCCACCTTCGAGGGATCATGAACACCGAATCGAGCTTCGACCTGGCGAAGGCCCGGTGAATGTCCGGCCGTATAGATACCCACATTTTCAAAAGGCCGAGATAGAGCGTTTGGTGGATGATATGTTGCGAATGGGGATCGTCCAACCAAGTAGGAGCCCGTTCTCAGGCCCCGTGATTCTCGTTCGCAAAAAAGATGGGTCGTGGAGATTCTGTGTCGACTATCGGGCCTTGAACCGGGCCACCATTCCAGATAAGTTTCCAATTCCCGTTATAGATGAATTGTTGGATGAACTTCATGGAGCGACAATATTCTCGAAGTTGGACCTTCGCTCCGGATACCACCAAATTGCTATGCATCCACCCGACATTCCAAAGACAGCATTTCGAACGCATGACGGACACTATGAATTTCGTGTCATGCCCTTCGGATTGACGAATGCACCAGCCACCTTTCAAAGCCTTATGAATGACATCTTCCGGCCGTTTCTTCGTAAATTTATCTTGGTCTTTTTCGATGATATCTTAGTTTACAGCAAAGATGAGGCAATCCATGAGCAACATTTATCCACCGCACTGGGAATATTACAGCGACATCAACTGCTCCTAAACTACAGGAAGTGTGAATTTGGGAGGGAGCGGATCTCTTATCTAGGGCACGAAATTTCAGCACAAGGGGTGGCAGCGGAAACGGACAAGATACGAGCTATGACTGACTGGCCGCTGCCCGCGAATCTAAAACAATTGAGGGGATTTTTGGGTCTTACGGGCTATTACCGTAAATTTGTAAGGGGATACGCAACCATAGCGGAGCCTCTAACTAATCTGCTTCGGAAGGGGAAATTCAATTGGAGCCCTGCTGCCACAGCCGCCTTTGAAGCCTTGAAGGTTGCCATGAGCACCGTCCCGGTGCTAGCCATGCCTAATTTCAAATTGCCATTTTATGTGGAAACAGATGCATCGGGGTTCGGGCTAGGGGCGGTGTTCATGCAGGAACAGCAGCCATTGGCATATTATAGCTCGGTCCTCGGACCCCAAGCTCAACAGAAATCCATATACGAGAAGGAGTTAATAGCTATCGTCAAAGCCGTGCTGAAATGGCGACCGTATTTGATTGGTCGGCGGTTCATTGTTCGCACGGACCAACTTAGCTTGAAGTATATTTTGGAACAACGCATGATCGGCCCTGATTATCAGAGGTGGGTTTCGAAACTGATGGGCTTTGATTTTGAGGTCCAATATCGCACCGGCGCTAGCAACCGCGTTCAATGCTTTGTCGCGTAAAGGGGAAGGCGAGGTGGAGTGCAGCGCCTTACATGCAGGGTGTTGGGAATTCTGGAAGGATTTGAAGCTTGAAATGGAGGTTGAGTGCAGCGCCTTACATGACTTTATTCAGCGCGTAAAAAGGGAGGTGGCAGAGGATGGTACGAGGCATCACGATTTCACTCTATGGCAAGACAATCTCTTCTATAAACAACGATTGGTGATACCAAGTAAGTCAGTTTTTATCCCTCGCATTTTGACATCTTTTCATGATTCACTCATTGGGGGTCACGCCGGTGTGACCAAAACCTACAAAAAGCTGGCCAGCGAAGTCTTCTAGCAGGGAATGCATGAGGCAGTCCGGAATTATATTAGTCGCTGCGAGGTATGTCAGAACAAAACCCTTAATACCTCACCTACGGGATTGCTACAACCGTTACCCCTTCCGACCCGGGTTTGGGAAGATATTACGATGGACTTCATTGAGGGGTTACCGAGATCGGATGGGTGGGACACTATATGGGTGGAAGTAGACCGATTGAGCAAGTACGCCCATTTCGTTCCCTTGAAACACCCATTTACTGCTACGGTGGTAGCAAAAAAGTTTATTAAGGAGATCGTGCGACTTCACGGACTGCCTAAATCGGTAGTATGCGATCGGGACAAGATTTTTCTTAGTCGAGTTTTGACAGAAGTTTGTCGTCTCCATAATATAGCCCTCAAAACTAGCACAGCATACCACCCGCAGACCGACGGACAGACGGAGGTTGTCAATCGTTGCCTTGAGACTTACATGCGATGTTTCAGTTCTGAACAACCTAGAGCATGGGCGCGTTGGTTGGTGTGGGCCGAATTTTGGTATAACACCTCGCATCACTCGGCGCTAGGCACAACTCCATTCAAGGCATTATACGGTATTGACCCACCAGCCTTAATCCGATTTGAAGGGCAAACCACAATCGTAGATTCAGTTGAGAATTTATTGGAAGACCGGGATGCCATTCTCGATGATTTACGGATGCATTTGAGGACATTCTTGATTCGTTGGACGGGCCTCAATGACGATGAAGCTACCTGGGAGGACTATGTCAAGTGTCGGGATCACTTCCCTACATTCCACCTTGAGGACAAGGTGGCAAGTTGGGATGGGGGTATTGATATGCCGGCATCCATTCTCACGTACCGAACGAGATGTAGGAGAGGGAACAGAGGATGTAGGAGAGGGAACAGAGCAGCCGATGCAACCGATGGACAAGAAACGCAAAAGCGGAATTAATAGCTTAAGAAAGTGGGACCTTTTGGGCCTTTATGTTTTGTATCTTATTATATGCTTTTGTTATTAGTATCTGGGCCTGGCCCAATGTAGTTAGGGGAGTATCCCTTACGTAGTTGCCCTAGGATTATCGATCAGGAGCTGATGTTTGGTGAAAACTGCCCTTTCTCGAATTAGGGCTTTCTTTTGTAATTTGTTTGTAATCTTTTGATTCGTTGATGCAAGTAACAGATCCATCTTAGTAAATTCTGGTTTCTCTTGTATTGTTCTTGTTTACATTGGGCACAACGTAACACTATGATTCATTAGTTTTCATAATTTCATTTGGCTGAAATCTTAAATTTAATGTATCAGCATCTAAACATACCCGTCATAAGAGCAATGTCTTGCAATATAGCTTTCTTTCCTTCTCCGCGACCTGGACATTTTACAACGGCAACATTGAGCACACCTTGCATTTTATTCAGGACTAAAGTTTCCAGAACTTGCCAAGATATATCTTCAGCAATAATCAGTAGAGGAACACTCAATTGTGTAGACTTCTCCAATAATGGAATAAGTTCCTTTACATTGGATATCTTTAGATCAGTCACCAGAACTCTGGCATTTTCAAATTCCACAATTGACTTGTCCTTGTTTGTGATGAAGTCCGGCGACAAGTATCCTTTGTCTATCTGTAAGAAAAGATTGCCTGAAGAGAAATCAAGGAAATAATGAAAACTAAGGCAAAATAATATGCTTTATCTACAGCAAGAATGATGGGATATCAATTCAATAAACCATATTCACATTCGATGAAAGAAAACAAAAAGGAAGACGAATGCACAAGTTGTCAGTCACCTCCCGTCCAAAGGGTAGCAGTAATGTGGCAGTAATAAGAAGCAAAGAATTCTAGGTTCCTAAATTCTGTGAGATAATGGCCATGGCTACATATGATGGTAATTGATGCATGAATGTGAAGTCATTTACAGTGAATTACCTTCATTCCTTCATCAAACGTCACAGAAGTTTCAGATGACGAAGAAGATTCAATCGATATTATACCATCAGGGCCAATTTTCTCAATAGCTTCAGCAATTAAGTTCCCAACATATTCATCATTTCCAGCAGATATCGAAGCTATAGCTGTGGAGAAACCAAGGGGGATTAGAATCATTAGATCATTAGATATGTATAATAATGACTGACTCATTGATCTGAATAAAATGAAGAGAGACAAATCAAACCTTTAATGTCATCACTCCCTTTTACATCATAACTTTTTTCCTTCAAAACTTTGACCAATTCTTCCACTGCTCTCTCCATTCCTTTCTTCAAAGAAACAGGGTTAGCCCATTTGTGATAGCCAACAATCCATATTTAATCATTTCTCGAGCCAACAAAATAGCAGTCGTCGTGCCATCACCAGCTGAACCATTTGTTTTGGTTGCAACCTGGAAAAGCCATCACCAATGTAGTAGTCAGAAGGTTGGCTGCAACACATTCTATTTAGACAGAGTTTACAAGGGTGGGGAGATTGACCTCTTGGATTAGCAGCACTCCAGCATTCTCAATTGTGTCAGGAAGCTCTATAGCCCGAGCAATAGTAACACCGTCATTTATCACTTTTAGTTTATCGGACTCCGAAAGGACTACGTTTCCCCCTGCATAATTTAGCAGAATGCAAATAAGATGTGAACTATAAAACCATATATCCACAAGCCCTCCACAAAGTAGGAGCAATATAAATGCATTATACATTTACGAAGTAGCAGAAAGCCACAAGGCAATCGAAAAAACGAACAAAAAAGACTGCACATTGATCGAACTTCAACAGAAACATAATTATTTTAAAAAACACATACAAGTAAAAATCAAACCTTTAGGCCCAAGCGTCACTGAAACAGCATCAGCAAGCTTATTGATCCCGGAAAGTAAAGCATCTCTGCATTTCCTATCAAATTCGATTCTCTTTGGACCTGCTTTCACCACTAGAATTGTCTTCTTCACGCTGTTTCTCTGCCATAGGCCGTTTGAATTCGGTTTTCCACGTAATTCCTAAACAAATTGAAAACAAGTTAGAGATGAAGTTGTGCGGAAATTTTACCGAACCAAAGACTTTGGACTCACGGATAAGAAAGGATTTGACCGCAAGAAGAGCGGTGAAGAAAATGGTAACGACATAATTGCAATTACGATGTGGAAATCTTGTAGTAGGGTTTTAAGAGGGTTTTTATCGTAGGAGTACAAATTTTTGGGGGTGATGGAACGAATTTCCAGAGTTTAGGAGGGCCTCAATGCAATTGCCATCAACAAGTTAAAAAAAAAAAAAAAAAAAAAAAAAAAAAAAAAAAAGCACGCCTGTAAAAAGTGGGCGAGAGCGAGATATGTTACCGTTGCCATGTTGACAGTTATACCTTAGAACATCTCCAAAGTATGCGCTTATGTGGCGTTAAACAATAGTTTGTCGTGGGGCTTTTCCAATTGTCATCGGTAATTGACGACTTCCAAGCATTCTGTGAATTCAACACGGTACTATTATCGTGTTACTATTTATATAGTAGTAGTACCATTATATTATTTTTTTCTTTTTAAATAGTTAATTTATATTAGTTTTATGGATGATTGTAATATTTAATTAATGATATATTTAATGAAATGTAATTTATATTTTAATTTATTTTAGATTTATTAATTATTATTATATTGAAATAAAAATATAATAATATAAAAATTTAAAATTACACTAGCATAAAAATACGATAATACTAAATTAAGGAGACAAAGCAATCTAGTAAGCTCCAAAACCGCTATCCGAGCCTCCAAAGTCACTTCCGGATCCTCCGAACTCACTTCCAGATCCTCCAAGATCTGGAAAATCACATACATGGCTTGACTGTACTTGTCTTTAATCAATTCTCACATTTGAAAAGCTAGAGCTCTATTCTTTGCTTCAGTAGCTTTGTTCTTTGCTTCAATCTTCTGTATTTGTAATAACAAAAGATTCTCTCTTCTTGTGGATGAGTTCTCCATTAATTCTCCAATTCTCTTATTTTCTTGTTCGATGGTCCAGAACTACTGCCACTACCATCACTTAAATTGATATTAAAGGAGGAAGGCAACTCATCAGGTGAGATAGGAGATTCCGGTGGAGTATCTGATCGGAAGGAAGACCTTTGTTTTCGAGAGCTTTGTGGATTGCAATCAAACTTTGCAAAATCTTTCATAACCACATATGCTCGAACTTAAATCCTTTTAGAAATTTATCATCGTCTGCCATCATTTGTTTTGCACAAGTAAGCTGCATAATTAATAAAACGTGTTAATAAAAAAATCAAACCAAATAAATGACTCATCCTTACAATATCATGTTCAGAAGCTCCGCTTGGATTGAGAGCTTCTATATGTTGTATACAACATTTGAAAAATATAACAGAACTCGTAATCGATTGCATGCAAGTTTCAAGTGATCTAGAGCTTCGGTCAGCCATATTTGAAGAAGGTTTTTCTGAGTTATAGAGCTCTGTAATACGAATCCACAATTGAGTTGATTTTTGGTATATTCCGTTACTGGATCTTGGGATATTTCTAAGTAACAACGACAAAGATGTTTATCTTCATCCATTGTGTAATTGAGATTTCGAGACGAAGACATATGTTTTTAAAGAGGAGAATTGAGATGAAAAAGAGTATTGTGTGTGTTAAAATGTGTTGGAAAGATCTCATATATATATATATATAGGGAAATCTGAATGGATGGTGATGATTTGTTGGCCCGATTTTGAAATTGAAAGATGGTGGATAGATGTCTGTAAAGTGGCTCCATTAATTTGATTGTGGATAGATGTCTACAAAAAATTGATGGATGATAGGTCTCTGCAAAGCTTATATAAAGCCTGTACAAAAACATGGGGGTTGTGTTTCAGATTCCAAGACGAATTGCAGGATGGGGACAATTAATGTGAGTATGGGGTTCGATGCAAGTTGTAAGGATGGGGGGCAATTGAATTGTAGGATGGGGACACTTAATGTGGGTATGTGAGTGGGGCACATTATAGGGATGGGGGCAATTAATATGGTTATGGGGGTGGGATCAAGTTGTAGCGATGACAACACAATTGTCAACTCTATTTAAGATGTTGCATTATTCATATCTAAAACATTCATCTCTTCAACCCACTTACTAGCATGACTACATTTTCTTCTTCTAGCTCGAGTTCATCTGATGAGCTTGAATAGTTCATCATTGAATGCGATGATGAACATCAAATCATGGGTCAACATATTTTGAATAATAATCTTATCATAGCAAATATTATCAGATCTCTAGCTGCAAGACGCCACGGAGGCTCAGTTCCTGGTCACATGGTGATCTACCGTGATCGAGAAGGAGCAGCTCCTCGTCTATTCAATGACTATTTTTTCTGAAAATCCAACATTCAATGAAGTGATGTTTCGTAAACATTTTTTAATATTGGCGTACGGGATCCCTACAGATGTTACTGATGAATACATCAATATTGGTGAGTCCATTGCAATTAAATATGTCAAGAAATTTTGTCGTTCCATTGTGGAAATATATTCAAACTAGTATCTTAGATCTCCTACTGCTAGTGATATTGCTAGACTACTTTATATTGATCGACAACGTGGCTTTCCAGGAATGTTATGTAGTCTAGATTGTATGCATTGAAAGTGGAAAAATTGGCCTACTGGTTGGACATGCTCGTACGCAGGTCGCAGTGGATCTCCATCAATAATTCTTGAAGTCGTCGCTGATTAGGACCTTTGGATATGGCATGCATTTTTTGGTATGCTAGGATCTAATAATGATATTAATGTGTTGAAAAGATCTTCTCTTTTTAGGGACCTGGTCAGAGGTATTACTCCACCCGCACATTATGTTATACAAGGCAAAGAGTATATAATGTGGGGTATTATTTAGCTGATGGAATATATCCTAAGTGGTCCACACTTATGTAAAGTCTTCAAGAACTGCGTACAACAAAAAAAAGCATTTTGCAAAGCAACAAGAATCGTGTAGGAAAGACGTGGAACATACATTCGGAGTTCTTCAAAACCGATTTGCAATTGTTGCAAATCCAGCCCGATATTGAAAGACGAAACATTTAGATCACATAATGAAAGCATGCATTATAATGTACAATATGATTATTGAGAATGAACGAGATTTGTCTGCACCAATTGAAGATGCAAGAGAAGTGTCAACTCCGGATATTGAAATGATATCAATTGAAATACGTCGTTATCAATCTTATTTTGCACGTTATAAGAAAATGAAAGACAAAACGACACATCTTGCTCTTCGTAATGCATTGATTGATTATATGTGGGATGAGTATTCAAAATTAGAAAATTATGATATGTAATATTAGTTTTTCTATTATATCATGTAATTTTTTGATTTGTGCTTTTAAAAGTGTTGTATATTCTTAGTTTTATTATTGTGGAAATAAATTAATTGTTTTATTATTTTTAAATATATTTGTAATAATTAAATTTTTATTTAAAAAATATTTTTAATGAAATTAAATATAAAAATAAATATATTTAAATATATCATATTAAATAATTAATAAAGTATTAATAAACATATTAATTTAATAACAAAACTATCAAAATAAAATATTACATTGTAGAGTTAATGTAGACTAGAGCGAATTCTAAAAAACTCAACGTTCAACTCTAGAGGGTGGAGATGCTCTTACTCCTCACATGCTCCGGAAACTCCGCACACGGCGGCGCCCCCGCTACGGCGCGCACATCTGCGCCCTTTTCGCGGCCTTGCTCCAGTGCTCCTCCTCCTCTCTGTCTCTCTCCTTTACAGTCGGTTGTCGTTCTTCAATCCGGAACCCCAACACCCCCATCCTCGCTCATATGACGACGCCGTCAACCCTCTCCTCGATGATCTCGATCCAGAAACCCTCAAAACCACCAATCCCAACGACGATCGTATTGACGAGCTTGACGACGCCCTTTCGGACAAAGGCGGCAGCAACAACGAGGAGATCCTCGACGATGAAGAAGATGAGGACACCGTTCAGAATCAGGGCGCCGCCGGTACGTCTAATTACTTTTTTGACCATGTGTCTTGTAACACCACTAATAGAAATGGACATGGTGGTTGCCGGAGAAGGGATAAAGGAGAAGTCGGAGATGATGGGTTCTGGATCTGAAGATGAGAAAATGGAGAAGAATGGTATTGACCAAGAGACAGAGGCTGAGGTGTATTTCGATGCGGTTGGAATCGATCTCGCCGCCAACGAGATCAACGGTTAAGAAGAAAAGCTCGCGTGGACGGAAGTGATTGACCCACGTGTTATCTGTCTTAGTATTAATATTTCTATTAGTTTCTGCTTAATTAACGTTAATGTCTAGGTAATCTTTGGCGCACTATATAAGCCAATTTATGATGATATGAGAAGTAACAGAAAAGTTTCAGTCTCTCTCTACCTCTTTTTCTTTCTTTTCTCTCGTATCTTCTTACTGTTACATTCCCAACAATTCTCTCTCTCTCTCACGGCCAAAATTGTTATTAATCATCTTGTCAAGTGTTTGGATTACAATATTCCTGCCGATTTATTTCTAGCTATTACAACAAATTCCTTGGATTTCCGGCAGGGTGTTGCATATCTAGTGTAGTTCGGAGATCTTTTGATCGGCGTTCTATTGAGGAATGGGAAGACTATGTTCCTTTCAATTTGAAACATAGCTCTGAATTGGGGTTTGGCAGTGATGAGTCTAAACCAGTATTTGGATCTGATGACATTTTGTTGGACGATAAATTAAGAACAAAATTGAGTGAAGTTAGGAAAATCGAGGATGCATTGCTGTTGAAGGGGTCTTCGTTGAGAGAAGGGTGGGGAGAATGGTTTGAAAAGAAGGGAGATATTTTGAGGAGGGATCGGATGTTCAAGTCGAACATTGAAATTCTGAATCCTTTCAATAACCCAATTTTGCGGGATCCTCGATGGAACAGTGTAAGCGGGATTAACTAGAGGCGATAAGATTTTTGTAAAGGGTCTTTTGAATGAATTTAAGCGAACTCCATTTATGGCTAAGAAGCCGTTGGCTGTTTCTGAATCAAAAGATGCGGTTGTAAGCTAAAAGCGCAACGTGCATGATACCGGTGTTGGTACGGGTGTGGGGAGAGTAGAGAGAAGGTTAACCAATGACAGTATTTTCATGGTGAGGAGGAAGGAGGGTTTAGAGAGAGAATACTATGTAGATGGCAAGACGTGGGGTTATTATTATCCAGTGTTGGTCCGGAGACAAATATCAGGTGTAGGGGGGGGGTGAATACACCCGAGTACCGATTTTCTTTTTCTCGGTGAAGGTCACGTAGCGTTGGTTGCAACCGATGAACAGTGCCAAATAAACCTTCGATCACGGGACGGATCGAAGTCGGCCATCGAGCTCTCCTACTGAATTTTGTCAGTACTTCGAAACTCAGT
Source organism: Lavandula angustifolia (assembly GCA_028984105.1). NCBI lineage: Eukaryota > Viridiplantae > Streptophyta > Magnoliopsida > Lamiales > Lamiaceae > Lavandula > Lavandula angustifolia. The sequence goes on from CM054811.1 coordinate 13,545,615, forward strand.
CGGAGACTTAAGTGTGCGGATAAGTGTGGGGCCCGGAGTTTGTCTCTGTTTGAAAACGTGTTTTCGCAGATTAAATTCTTTTGGCTGTGCGATTTTAGAAATACATTTTATGCAAACTTATGATTTTCAAAGGTTTGTATGCAATAAAACAAGAAAGAACACAAGCGGTTTAACGTGGTTCGGATACGCAAGATCCTACGTCCACGGTCCCGAACGAGAGCGAGGATAACTTGTTGATTAGTCCGAGCAAGTCTCGGCAAAGGAAACTGTGCACGGGACGATCCTTCTAAGTTATAGTCCTTAGCGACTTTACAATTCAAACCTAAGTTCGAAAGGGAGCGAAAACAGTTCTCCAACTACTGAAGGAGTTCTTACAATAAGAACAGTTCACTAAAAAATGAACTCCTTCGAATCTAAGCTATAAATCTGACAATGAGCTTAGGTAGAGAAGAAAGGGATCTAAAGACTCTAGAGAGAAGATCCACAAAATATTCTAGTAAATGCAGATTCTTCGCTAGATGTTCTGATTGAGTTGCTAGAGTGTTTGAGAGCTTGAGCAATTTCCCTTTTATTTTAATTTCGTGCTTCGCACTTGTGGAGCTTCGAAATCTTCTCTATTTATAGCTGTGAGCTATGGCATATGTCCGTTGGAGACGACGATGCCACGTGTCACATGCTTCCAAAGAAAATGGCCATTAATTCGAACTTGTTGCGACGGGCGGTTAATTACTCGTACATGAGAGCGGCTTTACTGTTTGGAGCAGGTAAGGCGTTGTCGGCTTCTCATTGGTCGAGGTTTGTGGTTGGTGAGAATGTCAGAGTTGACCGTTCAAACAACCTCGTATGATCTTCTGCTGAACTTTCGAAAAGACTTAAGTAGTTGGGTCGCTTTACGTCGGATACGATGGATCGCAAAGTCTCTGTCTTCTTCGACCGAGTCGGCCGACAAGGAATGTAGCTTCGAGTAAGTCACCGGTGACGCTAACGAAGGTACTTGGGCTTGCATGAGTTCTTCTGCGATGACTTATCAGCTTTGGATTGGCTTCTGCGAGGTCTACTCGGTTGATAACCAAAGAAGCATAGCGATTACACCGATGACGTGGGGTTACGAAAAGTATCTTCGACGGAAGATCGGTTCAACAATTATCCCGTACAGGACTTAGACAAGAATATAAAAGCGATTACAACAAGTCTAACCTATACATCGGCTAATCCTAACGACACACCGAACTACCGATATCGGCTCGGTTTTGGGATCTTCAATTCCATAGTACTACTATGATTTCCCCAATTTTCTTTTAACCACGAACAGTGAGTATCATCTACCGACTCATATCCAACAATTTCCCCTAACCGATGATGCCAAAACCTCTACTTCTAAACTCTAAACATCTTATAAGAAATGCTAACCTACGACAACAATTTCCCCCTTAATCTATCCGAGGAAAACAAACCGATATGATGACTTCAAAACATCAGCAGGTGAGAGATAGGCAAAATCAGAGAAACTGATTGTGAGTGTGTGTCAGATCACTTAGTGATCAGTTGTGAAAACACAAAGCAAAATGCTGTAACACAATGAGTAATTGTCTATCAAGCAATAGGAACGATAGCATATATGATCAAGAAATTACAGGTTCCTATCACTATTACAAAAGAGTAGAGAAGAGAAAACACTACGACGCCCGAAGCCTTGAGTGCGCTTCTTGAAATCGGCGAGATCCGTCGACGGGAGGTTGCGGACCATAGTATAGGTAGATTCTCTTCCTCGGTGTCCGGACATCCTCGTCGTCTTCGGCTAAGTCGACACTCGGGTCGAAGCGATAAGCTGCAGGTTCGACCTCATCCTCTATTTCCTTTGTACACGAATTCCGCGCAGTTCTAGGAGGTGGGATGCGCTCGAAAGCCGGAGCTCGAAAGGAATGTTCTCTCTCTTCATAATCTCCGAAGTTGTTCCCTCGGCTCGAGTTATAATTGAACAAAAACTCGTCAAAGGCTTGTTCGATAGTTTGCTCACTTGGATAGAATTTCCATACGTAGTAGCCTTTGATAAATTCCTCTTTGAGCTCTTCCCATTGATCATTAACCGGAGCGGGAACCCATTTATCAACATGAAGCACGGGGTCCTTTTTGACATAAGGCGCTCTTTTCCTTGATCCTCGTGGGATTTGTCTTACGGGGATCAGCCTGGCTTTTGAGATAGGCTCATCATCTTAGCCATATCGGCCATTCTCTTCTTCTCTCGAAGAGCCGCTGCCCTACAATCTCCTTTCCTCAGGTTAAGGCCTCGCAGCGTGGCTTCCCACGTGGCTCTATCTTCGACTTCTTGCTCGGGTGTAAGATGAGTCCGATAGTGACTACGAGCGGTAGCTTGACTCCGTAGTAGAAAGAGTTTTTGCGAACTCCTCCCGAGCCTTTTTCTTTTCTTCGTCCACAGACTCTTGCTTCTTATTTCCTCTGCCCTTAACAACTTTGCCCTTAGGCTTTTTAGCAAGTTGAGCTTCTTCCAGCTGTCGCTCATGGTCCAGCTTGTCTTGTAGTTGTTGGGCTACGCGGAGGTCGAAGGCCTCTTGTTCCGCTTTAGATTTGAATTTTCGGACCGGGGAGGAAGGAGGAGTAGTAGCGATAGCTTGAGTCTCCTTCCCGGCCTCTGCGGAGGAGCCTGTTCTTCTTCGAGACTCTTGCTCAATGAAGTGAGCAACATCTTCTATGTGGGCAGCAGAAGATGAGATGGGGGTAGGTTCTAGAGGAAATTCAAGTAGCAGAACCCTTGAAGTATCTTGAGCATTAGCAGTTGAGGGTTGTTCTGCCTGAATACCTTCCCCCTGAGTCTGAGCATTAGAGGGTCCTTTCTCCTGACCACCCTCTATTATTTGGACATCAGCCATATCCATGTCAGGTTCTTCCTTCATAACACCTTCCCCCTTTTTGGCATCATCTGCCTTAGAGAGTTGGGTACGGATGGCTTGAATGTCTCTTTCCACATTGTGGATCGAATCCTTAATCGAATCGTCGTGGATTCGAAGTCCTTGACGAGATCGCAATATAATTCCCGGTCATTTTCTTGATCGGCTCTTGATGTTTTAAGGCATGCGGTGACTCTCGACGGAGTTTCGGCAGCAGTCGATCCTCGCGATTCTGTCAATTCTTTCCGAATAAGCTTCGAGCCTCTGCACTGTTGGGTAATAACTTTACGAAGGCTAGAGGTGGCAATCTTATTCCTTTCATCGATTTCGAGCTTAACGGTTGCAAGAGCTTGAGTCACCGCTTCTCGAAAATATCTTCTGCGATTCCGGAGCAACTGCCGACTCGAGCTTCTAGATCGATTTTACGAGCCGCTAAGGCCGCCTCATAATCTCCCGAAAGTTGGGTTGAGGAGTAGGTGCTGGAGTCTTTGAGATGCCGAGCGGCTATTCTCGTCTAAGCTCGTGTCCGAGCCTTAGTATACTTTGTCCACTTCGGATGGACGTCCTTAGCCAAAAGTCTATTTTTCTCTCCTTGGCGTCGAATGGCTTTATTTACGGACTTTGAGGATACGTAACCGATAGGTTCTATCCGGTCTGAGCCGGTTCCGAGCCTCTGCTCGTAAAAACGTGAGGAGCTACTCCCTACTTGTACCCGGAGCACCTTGAGTATCACCCGATGTATTAGGAAGTGGTGATTTGCTCTTCTCACGGGGAGTTGAACCCTCGGCGAGCCTCCCAACTCTGTATCCTCGGGTGTCCGATCCTTCCCTCGATTGTTATCATCATCATCTTTCTTATCATCAGCAGGAGGAGATGGGGGTGGAGGAATGTTACCAGGGACTGACTCTCGCAAGCTTAGAAGGTAAAGCATTGCGGCTCTGAGATCTTCAAGAGTAGCTAAGTCAGCTGGTTCTCCGTACCATATTACTTCTTGTAGCTTCTGCTCCTCATCGAGCAGGTAGATGACTGAGTGGGTTTTGATTATGTCTTCTAGAATATCCCAACTCAGAAATCTAAGAAGCATTTGAACCCTTGCCCTGATAGCTATGTCGACTAAGTCTGAGTGCCCAGCGATCTCAGGAATATGATCGTGTACGTCAGCTGCTGCACGGAGACGAGTGGTAAGAATAGCTGTCCACTTAGTCGCAGTCTCCTCAGTCGGTTCCCTGACGTCCGACTGTGTCTCCTCAGAGCTAATTACCTTGACTTTATCTTTGAGGGTCGCACCCTCAATGCCAGTATCAGAATCTAAAATCTGCTCTTCTTGAGTAGGAGGAGGAGTGGGTTCAATAACGAGAGAGGGGGAGCAGTGAGACCTCACTGGTGCAGTCTTAGTCGGCCCGCCTCTTCTTAGGCACTTCGGTATGCGGGGGCAGAGCGGATGCTGCTCTCTTCGGCTCAGGTGGCCCCTTACCGATAGACTTCTCAGTTGCTGCTTTAGTCTTGAACTTAATCAATTTTACATCGAAGAACTTAGAATCAACAAACGACGAGTGCCTCCGAACGTAGTTTTCTATGAGGATCGACATCTTAGTCCCATAGAGTAACTTCCCTACACCGGCTAACTTCCTCTCTCCAGTGGGTAGGGTAGTGAATTTCTGGGCTTGGGCCTTCATCTCCGAGACATAATAGTCGGCCCAGTTCACTTCAACTCCATCATCTATCGCCATCATCAGCTGAATCCTTGGCTTGGATAATTGATCATATGATCCAGCTGAGCTCGTTAGGATATGAGAGACTATGTAGGCTAGTCCTCTGTATTGGGGAGCGAAGGTTCTTACAGGGGCCGACTTGAATGATATGTCGGAGCGTCCGCAGAACTTATGAACATATGCGTTTATCTCCTTCTCCTTGTATCCGATAGGAGAAATACCAGAGTCTGGAAGATTAAACGTCAGCATCAGCGCGTCTCTGACATTGAAGATTCTCTGAGTAGTATCCCAATAGTTCTGATCTACTTCCTTCATATAGACGAAGGAAGATTCCTCGCCTCCAGACGCGAGTGACCTCCAGTTGTAATAAACTTCTACTACTTGCCTAGGTAGATAAGATCTCGGGTGCTTCGTCACCAGCTCCTGAAGACCAGAACGCTCCAGAGCATCAAACATGGGTTCCAAGAAAGAGATATCAACTCGTCGGAAGGCCATAGTTGGTTCAAACTGAATCCTGGATGCCATTATCTCCTCTATATTCTCAGGGACTTGAGATGTCGCCATTGAAATCTGCAAAATAACTTGTTAGCACTTGAAAATAGAGTAAGTTAGTAGGTATTCAGCAGGTTTCAATACATTACCGAGTACTAAAGAGTTTTTAGAGATGCAAAAGCGAGATAGTTAAGATGATTTTTGAGAAAGAAACTGAACGCTTGAAAATAGCTCTTAAGTTGAAAATGGCGAAAAGTGAGGAGGTAGATAGAGATGAAAGATTTATATATCTGACTGATTATAAGTTTAGATCCAACGATCCTATTTTTAATCTTTCAAATCTATAGACGGCTGAGATTAAATGTTATAAAAGGAATGATTACAAAAGCCGCCTCAAACATAGACTTACGTAATAAAGGTAAGTGAGAAGACATGCATTAAATGCGAGACAGACAGCATTAATTACTCAGTTTATGCGAATGAAAAGGTTTCCTACTGACCTTTCCTTAAACTTATTAATGGCGGGAAATAAATGCACATTAACTACTGACTGCGTGCGACTGATATAATAAATGCAGACATGCTTCTGAAAAGAAATTAAGTATATGATACTACGTAAACCTCTTCAGCTGAACTTTCGATCAGCTGGTTACCGTTATATCGCAGGAGGATGATTGATGTACTGATAAGCACATTCCCCCTTGCTGTGTACAGTGTGATTCTTCCCACTGAATCACTGTACGGAGTCTACTGACTTGTCGTACTGGTTCCATCTACTGATACCAAATATTTCCAATTATCTCCACGGACTGCTATCAGTAGTTGTCTTCTACTGATGCATTTCAGTAAGATCCAGTAGACCTAGCTCAACTGATAATTCTCTGAATCTGTTCTCAGCTAGTGGTTTGGTCAGTATGTCTGCCCTTTGTTTGTCAGTATGGATCTTCTCCATTCTGATATCCTTCTTCTCGACATGGTCTCTGATGAAGTGGTGTCGGATATCCACGTGCTTGCATCTCGTATGTAGAACTGGGTTCTGAGTTATGGCAATAGCACTGGTGGAGTCACAGTAGATGGGCACTTCATTCTGAATGATACCATAATCTCTCAGTTGTTGTCGAAGCCAAAGGATCTGGGCACAGCAACTTCCAGCAGCCATGTACTTAGCTTCAGTAGTGGACGTTGCTGCCGAGTGCTTTGTTTCTTTGAGAACCAAGATATCGGCCTTGCCGCCTAGGAACCGACACGTCACGGAAGTTGACTTATGATCTATCCCGCATCTCGCATAATCGGCATCGAAATAACTTGTCGGTATTAGATTATCATCGCCAGGATACCATAACCCAAAGACGTGTGTTCCTCTCGAGATAGCGCAGAATCTTTTTAGGCGAGTCGAGATGACTTCGCTTGAGATCCGCTTGAAATCTTGCGCATACACCTACAAAGCATAAGTTATGTCAGGTCGGCTAGCTGTTAAATATAATAAAGAACCAATAATAGCTCTATAATCAGTAGAGTTAACAGAAGCTCCCTCTTTGTCTAGATCGATTTTAAAATTTGTATTCATGGGGATTTTGACTGGCTTGCTGGAGTCGCAGCCGAATCTCTTGAGAAGGTCTCGAGTGTATTTGGCTTGATTGATGAAGATTCCTTCAGGTGATTGCTTCACTTGAAATCCAAGGAAATAATTCATCTCTCCCATCATGGACATCTCGAATTTCTCTTTCATCATCTTCTCGAACTGCCGACATATGATCTCGTTTTACGCGTAGAAAATGATGTCGTCCACGTAGATTTGCACCAGTAGGATGTCATCTCCTGACTTTATGTTGAATAGGGTGCGATCTACTGTCCCCTTCTGAAAACTTTTCTGAAGTAGAAAATCTAATAGGGTATCATACCAAGCCCTGGGTGCTTGTTTTAACCCATACGAGAACTTTCCTAAGTCTCAGACACTGATGTCCCCGCTGAAAGCCGGGCGGTTGTTCCACGTAGACTTCTTCCTTCGATGCGCCGTTCGTAAAAGCCGACTTTACATCCATCCGATAGACTTTGAAGCCTTGATGTGTTGCATAAGCTAGGAATAGACGAATGGCTTCCAATCTAGCGACTGGAGCGAATGTTTCATCAAAGTCAATTCCTTCTGCCTGACTGTATCCCTTTGCAACTAGTCGTGCTTTATTTCTGACAATAACGTTGTTTTCATCTCGCTTGTTTTTGAAGACCCACTTGGTACCAATGACATGCTGATGTCTAGGTCTGTCTACAAGCTCCCAAACTTCGTTTCGAACGAACTAGTTCAGCTCTTCTTGCATGGCGATGATCCAGTCAGCATCATTAAGTGCGTCCTCTATCGACTGAGGTTCTTCTGTAGACAAGAAACAAGAATATAGTGAGCTTTCGCCTTGATTAAATCTAGATCTTGTTCTTATCGTTGCTTGATGGATCTCCAATGATAAGATCCGAAGAATGAGCATCTAGGCATGATCGTGCGAGTCCGGCTTCTTCTTCGATACAACTTCGCGAGAATCGGTAGGAGTGTTAGGCATTTCGAGTAATCGTTTCCGAGATTGCAATATTTCGGTAAAAAGGTTAGGATCCACCGAGTTTCCGTGTTCGGGGCATTTAGCTCGGGAACATTAATCGTTCCCCCCCGAGTTTATATTCTCGGTAGAGGTCTCGGTTACCACTCGGGCTTCCTCATCGACCGATGTTACCTGTTGTTGATTCCCGTTCGGGAGAATCAACTAGGTCGGCTACGTCGATTGTTGGTTGAGTCCCGAGTTTGTTCATTGTCCGACTCATCATCCCAACAATGCTTGGATCTTTTCGGCTTTATCGGTAAAGTCCGAGATCCCGTAGCTTCTTGGCCGACATCATCGTATTTAACCGCGTATCTTCCCCGTTCTCGATAACAAATTCATCAAAAACAACATGAGGGCTTTCCTCCACACAAAGAGTCCGATAGTTAAAGACTCGAAGGCTTTCTCGACTCGAGAGTATCCTAAGAAAACTCCTTGATCGAGATTTGCTATCAAAGACCTTCACCGATCTTTCCCATTATTGTGGATAAAGCAAGGACGACCAAAAATATGAAAATGAGAAATAGAAGGAATTCTCCCTTTCCATAGTTCATATGGTGTCTTCATGTGTTGCTTGATTGAGTAGTGAGCGATTATGAGTGTAGCAGGCGGTGTCAGTAGCATCAGCCCGAACTTCGAGGGTAGTCCGAGAATCTGCGAGGAGCGTTCTTGCTTTGCTTCTTTGAGTGTTCTCGTTCTTTCGTTCAGCAAGTTCGTTCTGGCGAGGGGTGCGAGCAATGATGTCTCGTGTTTAATTCCCTCTTTATCGCAGTATGTCTTAACTACGAGTTTAGAAACTCTGTTCCTCTGTCCGAGCGAATTCTTTGAATCTTGATGTCCTTTTCCACACCGAGCTTCTTCCAGATTGGGCAACTCGGTTTGAACATCAGATTTATTGGCGATGAAGATGACCTAAGTATATCTCGAGTAGTCGTCAATAACGACGAGGGCATACTTCTTGCCTCTTATAGTCATTGGAGAAACGGCCCGAATAGGTCCATGTGCGGCGGTGAAGGATTCCACCGGTGGAAGGTGACGGAATAGGTGGATTGCTACTCTTTGTTTGCTTTCCCTTCGGACATGCTTCACAATTTCGTCTTTAACGAACGATTCGTTGGGCGGTCCTCGACTTTGGAGTTCTTGGCTAGCTTGTTCATGGTCTTGAAGTTCAGGTGGTTGAGTCTCTTGTGCCATAGCCATCCCGACTTGTCACCGTATTTTGTCCGTGCTAGTAAGCAAGCCTCGAGTTACGCGGTTTTCCATGCCGCAACATATATGTTTTTCCTCCGCGATCCCGATAACACTTGTTTTCCCTATAGATTTATCAACAACATCACGAAAACCGGCGTCAAAGATAACTCTCGTTAAGATTATCACAAAATTGATCGACGAAAGGAGATTATGTTGAAGTCCTTCAACATATGTTACTCTTGGAACTAAAGCGAGTCCCAATGTTCGGCGTTACGTATCCCCTTGTGTAGCCTTTTAGAGTTGTCTCCAAACTCAATTCCGGGACCATCTTCTTGTACATAGTTGGTTAGCGAGCTCTTCGATATGTCATGTGTCTTGAGCAGCCGCCGTCCACTATCCATGGGTCCTTATGCACCCGCAAAACGAAGCATCTTTAGGTACCCTTTGGTTCGATTGGGTCCTTCTTGGTTAGTGGGTGATTTCGGAACTCAAATCTGTCTCGGGACCTTAGAAGTCCCGAGACTTCTTCTTTTGAACCTTGTCAGCTTTCTTCTCCACAGGACTTGGAGATACTGACTTTCTGCTGACGATTTTGGGTTCGGGCGCTTTCTTCTTCGAGTCTTAGCGCTTCTCCCGACCCCGGGCTCATAGTAGTACGAACCGCACGAGCCGGATGCTCAAACAATGGCTCCTTGTATCATTCTCGCCCATCCGACCTTCTTGGTTCCCCACCCGAGTTCGATCTCGGTGTCCTGGGCCGGAACCTTTGGTCGGTTGTTTGTTGCTTTGCTCGGGCGAGGTGCGATTACTTTCTATTTATTCTTCGCCTGAGGTGTGGTGTCAGCAGCTTGCACCTTTCCTCTGACGAACCTATCAGCCAGTGCTTCTGAGCTTTTGGAGGTAGAAGCTTCATGGGTGTAGCCAAGGCCTTCTTTCACAGCAGTTGGCCGTTGTGCTCTGAGCATGCTTTCTAGTTTCTCCTTTGCTCCCGTGTATTGTTCGGTCATCGGTTCTCTCCGAGACCTCATCACTTCTCCCGAGAGAATCATAGTCCTTCGTACGTCCGAGAGTTTCGGCCGAGTTGGGCTATTTCAGTCTCTTTCTCCAAATTGTCCTTGGTCAGGACTGAGATCTGAGTCTCTTGAAGCTGAGACTTAGTCATAAGAGATTCGATCTCTTCCTTGAGTCTCGCAACTAGATCCACTGACTCAGTAGAGACCTGACAATCAGAAGAAAGTCTCTGATTCTCAGCCTTTACCTGTTCTAGTTCCTGGATGGTTCTGCTGAACTCTCTGCTCAGCTGAATTTGTTCCTCTAGTAGGTCGTCATATGCTTGTACTATGTCCATAGGGTCATCCGAGACCGAGCAAGTGTCGTGTGTGTTGTGTGAAGAGGAGGTTATATTAAGTTTAGAATTTACCTCAGCCTCTTCTCCGGCCATCAGACACTGTTCAGCTGATTCCTCAGGAACCTTCTCTCCGACTTCAACCGCTACGAATGCAGCTTCATCCTCAGAAGAGTACATGAATGTATCCTCTTCAATTGAGTTGTCGGATTTCTCTCCGGCTATGTAGGCCTGCCTCTTCTGGGCGAATTTATCTCTTCTGGCCTGCCGTTCTGCTCTTTGAGCAGCTGAGAGTTTGGGACAGTCGTACTGATAGTGTCCCTCCTTCTTGCAATTGTAACACGTGGATGTTCTCGCTTTGCTTTTTCCATTGAAGCTTTTGGTGGACTAGCAACAGGCTCCGTGTTCCTGCATTCAGTAGAAGTGTTAGATTCTTCCCTTTTTGAATATTCTTTCTTACCAGGGGGAAAATCTCTGTGATATTTCTTCAGCTTTCTGACTCTCTCCTTTTCTCTTTGGTATTTGAGAGCCATCAGTGCGAGCTGGTCAGTACCAGACATTTCAGATGTCTTTGTATTTGCGAGCTGCCACGCTTTGCCTTCTTGGGAAGAAATCTTTTTGCCTCCAGTTTTACTGACTGTTGCCTTGAAGGCATGATCGATTTGAGTGTCAGCTGGAGCACTGGAACACTTCTGAGGTAGACTATGATCAAATTCCTCCGTCTTTAATTATGAAAATATAACATCAGGAGTTAGAGCATTAAGATCAGAGAGACGTAAATAAGTAGCAAAAGGAAGCCACTTCTGTCGGGGTAGCGCTCTTATGATCTTTGTGTTCATCTCTTTGTTTGAGAACACCTTTCCCGGCCCGTTTATCACATTGACTTGATTCGTAAATCTGACGCTCAGCTCGTCAATGGTTTCACTGGGCTCCATCGCAAAGGCTTCGAACTTTTGAAGCTCTAATTCGAGCTTGTTTTCTTTAATCTGAGGAGTTCCTTGGCTCGCATGCCCGTGGCGTCCCAAAGTTCTTTCGCCGTTTTGCAGTCCTGCACCCTCCCGAGGTGTGAGTCACTGAGCGTTGTCAGTATAGCATTTCGTGCGACTCGGTCGAGGTTATGCAGCTTTTTCTCTTCAGGCGTGAAGGCAGATTTATCTTTGGGAACCTTCGGACCGATACGAGCACCTTCACCTTCCACTTCAGCGAACTGAACGCCGTCTATCATTGGAATGATGGGTCCGGTCTCCAAGATCGTCGGTCATGCTGTCGTGCAGCGACGTAAGGTGTGCCTCCATTCTTACACGCCATACCGTGAAGTTCTCTATTGAGAACATCGGCACCATCCTGATACCTGACATGTCAGACATTATGTGTACGAGTATAAGGATGAATGAAGAGATGCTTGTGTAGAGAAAACATTTTCAAGGATCAGTTCGAGAAGACCAGTATTTCAGAACAGGTGGTCGGTTGAACACCGGCAGCTCTGATACCAATTGTTGGTCCGGAGACAAATATCGGTGTAGAGGGGGGGGGGTGAATACACCCGAGTACCGTTTCTTTTTCTCGGTGAAGGTCAGTGAAGTTGTTGGTTGCAACCGATGAACAAGGCCAAATAAACCTTCGATCACGGGACGAGTGAGTCGGCCTGCGAGCTCTCCTACCGACTTTTGTCGGTGCCCAAACTCGGTCGGAGACTTAAGTGTGTGGATAAGTGTGGGGCCCGGAGTTTGTCTCTTTTTGAAAACGTGTTTTCGCAGATTAAATTCTTTTGGGCATGCGATTTTAGAAATACGTTTTATGCAAACTTATGATTTTCAAAGGTTTGTATGCAATAAAACAAGAAAGAACACAAGCGGTTTAACGTGGTTCGGATACGCAAGATCCTACGTCCACGGTCCCGAACAGAGCAGGGATAACTTGTTGATTAGTCTCGAGCAAGTCTCGGCAAGGAAACCGTGCACGGGACGAGATCCTTCTAAGTTATAGTCCTTAGCGACTTTACAATTCAAACCTAAGTTCGAAAGGGAGCGAAAACAGCTTCTCCAACTAATGAAGGAGTTCTTACAATAAGAACAGTTCACTAAAAAATGAACTCCTTCGAATCTAAGCTATAAATCGACAATGAGCTTAGGTAGAGAAGAAAGGGATCTAAAGACTCTAGAGAGAAGAACCACAAAAATATTCTAGTAAATGCGGATTCTTCATTTGGATGTTCCGATTGAGTTGCTAGAGTGTTTGAGAGCTTGAGCAATTTCCCTTTTTTTAATTTCGTGCTTCGCGCTTGTGGAGTTTCTCAAATCTTCTCTATTTATAGTCGTGAGCTATGAAATATGTCCGTTGGAGACGACGATGCCACGTGTCACATGCTTCCAAAGAAAACGGCCATTAATTCGAACTTGTTGCGAACAGGCGGTTAACTACTGCATGCATGAGAGCAGCTTTACTCTTGTTTGGAGCGAGTAAGGCGTTGTCGGCTTCTCATTGGTCGAGGTTTGTGGTTGGTGAGAATGTCGAGTTGACCGTTCAAACAACCACGTATGATCTTCTCGCCTGAACTTTCGAAAAGACTTAAGTAGTTGGGTCGCTTTTACGTCGGATACGATGATCGCAAAGTCTCTCGTCTTCTTCGACCGAGTCGGTCGACAAGGAATGTAACTTCGAGTAAGTCAGCGGCGATCGCGAAGGTACTGGGCTTGCATGAGTTCTTCTGGCGATGACTTATCAGTCTTGGATTGGCTTCTACCGAGGTCTACTCGGTGATGATCGAAGAACGCAAACGATTACACGATGACGTGGGGTTCGAAAAGTATCTTCGACGTAAGATCAGTTCAACAATTACCCCGTACAGGACTTAGACAAGAATATAAAAACGATTACAACAAGTCTAACCTATACATCAGCTAATCCTAACGACACACTGAACTACTGATATCAGCTCGGTTTTGGGATCTTCAATTCCATAGTACTACTATGATTTCTCCCAATTTTCTTTTAACCACGAACAACTGAGTATCATCTACTGACTCATATCCAACATCCAGGTTTAGATGGAAGATTGTCCTTTGGGAATTTTATGGATGCATTTTTTAGAAGAGGGAGATGTAATATGCGAGTCTTCATGGTGTGGAATTCTCCTGCTTGGATGTTTGGTATTCGACAACAGAGGGGTTTGGAGAGTCTTCTATATCATCATCCAGAGGCATGTGTGGTGGTGTTCTCTGAAACAATAGAGCTAAATTTCTTCAGTGGATTTGTGAAGGATGGGTAAATTTCTTCAAAGATACCACCTTTTCTTTTTCTAATGTATGTTTTTCATGTGATGCGTATCTTTGAAATTGCAATGCATGCTTTGGGGCAGATAGCAGGGATATAACCTTAAAACATAATCTATTAAGTCAAGTGCAGCTTCAGCTTTTATCTTATGCTGTGTAATTTATTTATTTATTTATTTTTTTTCTGTTTAAAACCTTTTCAAGATATAAAGTTGCTGTTGCTATGCCAAATCTCGACGAGCTGCTGAAAGATACACCAACACAAGTTTTTTCTTCAGTCTGGCATGAGTGGAGGAAGACAAAATATTATCCATTTCACTACAGTGAACTAATCAGGCTCATCTCACTCTACAAGTAAGTAAATGTATTGGGTTTGTAAGATTCATGTACATCTATATGTTTATATGTTTTTTTCTTCCATGTTTTACCTGTGGAACTGATTTTTTTTTTTTTTAATTCGTTAATAAAATATCTTCCAAGTTAATTAGTTCAACTAAAATGCTGGTGAAAATGGTTTATAAGAAAGGCTGCTTAATATAAATGTGATGTGAATAAACATAGAGATCATGAAGTATGATCTGGAATCAGCCTTATTTGGTGTGTCCTAATGATGACATGTTAAAATTATCATATAGTTTTTTCCATAACATAGTTTTGACTGTTCTATCTTGTATTTGTGGTTCACTCACTTTTCTCAGAATCACACTTCCAGGTGGATGGAGTACTCTGAAGGCCTGTAATAAGCACTATGATTTTAAAAAATTTAAATCCAGTGTGTGTGTGTGTGTGTGCATGGTTCAAGAATATTTTTCACATAATATGAGGCACATCAGATTTATGGAGAACATGTCAACTGTACCTGATTTGATTCACTTATAATGTGCCAAGTAATCTATTATCTTGTTTCGGTGACTCCAGATATGGTGGAATCTATCTTGATTCAGACGTCTTAGTGTTGAAACCTCTTTCTAAACTGAATAACACTGTTGGATATGAGGACGAGCATGGTGGAAAAACTTTAAATGGTGCAGTGATGGCGTTTAGAAAGCACAGGCAATTAAGAAATTTTCTATGTGCTTATACATTTTGTAAGTGTTCATCTCGGGTTGGACATAATATGATAAGTTAACATTTAGATTGCTTATAAGAGCCTAGATTGAAGCAAATGGAAAGTAGGCTTTCTTGGTCCTACGTAGAAACTAACGGGAAGTAGCCTATTTTGGCATATTATGAAACTTGCACTCCTCTATTAAAGATTCTTATATGAAATCTACGATTTATGTGCAGTCCTTTTATTTTATCATGCTTGGAGGAGTTTTATGCTTCATATGATATGATGATGCCCGGCTGCGGTGGAATGGAGCTGATCTTCTAACAAGAGTCGGTAACCAATTTTTGAGTAACAAGGGTATTGATGATGCAAAGGTTGAACTCCTATTGCAACCAGATTCGGTCTTTTTCCCCATTGATCCTAATACTATTTCGAGGTATGCTTTATCACACCTACTTCTCTGCTACTATATAAACAATATGATCTACAAATGCAGATAACAATTCCACTGCATCTATCTTCTGGATTGCATATGATGATTTTTATCTAACCAAGATAGACGTGATGCTCTGAACTTTTGTCCAATTGTTTACATTTTCCTTTGTCCATCCCCATATTTAGACGATCTTTTCTCACAAATTGCAGATTGATGCTTATTTAACCAGATGTGAAAAATGTTGTCCTTTAGTTTGCTCACACTAGTAGCTATTGGAGTTCTTCCTTTTGCTCTGCGCCTCTTCTTTTTCGTTCTGTTTTCTCCTTTTTAGTACCACTCCTAAATTCTTGAAATCTTTTTTCAGATACTTTACTGCTCCGCAAACAGAGACTGAGAAACACGAGCAAGATCATCTCTTTAACAAAGTCATGCACCAATCGGTCACTGTTCATTTCTGGAACAGCATAACGTCGGCTCTTATTCCAGAGCCTGAGGGTCTTGTTTTGAGGCTTCTTAATCAGTATTGTATCCGTTGCTCTGATGCATTATGATAAGTTATTGGCATATTTCTGTCTGTATATATTGAAGAGCCTATACAATTTTGTAATCTGTTCAAGCTTCCGCATACAGTATAGTGCATATAACTTCCAAATTCTTGTTTTTGGCAGCATGGAAGAATACTAGTAGATTGAGAAATATGGATTAAGAGGGGATTGAACTGTGATGCATATTGTCATGAACTCAGATGTATTTTGGACTACTCCCTCGTTCCATTCATACTGTTCTATAAAGTTTTGACATGAAGTTTATGAAATTTGATTTTTGTGTAAATAATGTGGGCCCACATAATTTTTTATAATTTGTGGTGTTATTTTATTTAATTTTTATGAAAATGAGCCAGTATACTATTAAATTGTACTAGTATTGTATTTAAGCCCTTTTGTTGAAGGAATGAAGACAAAGAATTAAGCAGAACAATCTCTCTCTATCCCAACTTTCTCTCTCTACTCTACAATTCGACAGTATGTAACTTTGCAAGTAGGTAACAAGTTCCCGAGTAGTTCTTTCATGGTTCCTCTCTTGCGCATTCGTCTGAGTAAAATCTACCGCCAAAATGGAACAACCGCAACACTCCTCAACAGCGCGTATCTCTCTCTACCGCCAGACCCATTTGCCACGCGGCCGTCGCCGATGACCCTCCCTCAGTTTCACCACATACCGTTAGAGAAAAGTCTTAATTTGGTCATTTATTATGGCCTCTGTCCGAATTTGGTCATTTATTGTGGCGATGTCCGAATTTAGTCCCATAACTTATAAAGTCGTCCGAATTTAGTCCTGTACCAGAGAGTGTTGAACATACGCTTGATTCCGATCAAATACTTCACGAGCCCCCTTTGTTTCTAAAAAAACTTATTCTCTCTTCTTTTGCTAAACACGAATCGTCTTCTGCCCCAATTCTCATTCTCTCCCAAACTACAAACCCTATCATTCCTTTACATAATTTGTTGTTTTACCATCAAGAAATTTTTGAGTGGACATGGAAAGAACAAGTTAGCAGAGGTCCTAAGAAGACGCGCCATCCGCCGCCGCCTCACGAAGCACCAGGTATCGTTATAATTATCATTTCCAAAGTTTGAATTTATTGATCGCTTCAGTAGTCATGCTAGTTTACTGGCCCCATTTTTTGGTTGATCGAATCATGATCTGGATTTTTTTGAGTATATACTGTGGTTTTATGAATTTTTTATTTAATTAAGAACAATTCGCTACTGCTTTGTTGTTCTACTTGTTTTTTTTTTGTGTGTGTTTTCCCCTAAAGTTTCAGCTGCAGAGAATTGATTGACGGTTTGCTTGTTATTAGGATAAAGGACTATTTTTGACATGATTATACACATAGCTGGTGTTTTCTTGCAAATGGCTGCCAAATTTAGTGCTTAATTCTTAAATCTTAAATCGGCATTGTAGACATTATTAGCTTTTCGAAGTAAATAATGCCGGATTGGGAAAAAAGTTATAGGTTTCAGAATAGTAAAGTTTAATAACTTGCAAGTTGGTTTTACTAACATGGTCTACTTCATTACTAAGTGGATAAGGAGCTATTGAAGTTTAATAAGTGGTTATAAGGTCACAGCATTAGTCGTTTTCACGTTTTTCGTTTTGGTGATATATGTATTCTAGCAGTTCTAATATTCAGAAAAAGCACATATCATACCATATTCCTAATAGATTGTTGTCTACTTAGGTTCAACAAGATTTAGAGGTGAGCATCAATATTTTCTATCTCCCAGTTTAACCATGGATGATGATGCTGATTTTAATTGGAATGACTTTGAATTTGTTGATAGTGGTTATGAGGTTGATAGTGGTGAATATATTGAACAAGAAAATGATGATGACAACCACTCAGAAGGTAGGGATGATTTTTACCCTTCTGATGCTGATATTTTTGAAGAAACAATTTGGGACAGTAAGGAGTATTTCTCCTCTGAAAATTTAGATTCAGAAGGGGATATGAACAAAACAAAACTCAGATCTAAAGACTTTAGAAAGGTTGATACATTTCACGCAAGATTTGAGGTAGGCCAAATGTTTTCTGATAAGAAACTACTACGTGAAGTTATCAAGTCGCATGCTGTAGAGACGAAGAGAAACTTGAAAATTAAGAAAAATGACAAGATCAGGAGCACATAAAGTGTTGTGGGAATGAAAAAAGAAAGAAAGTGAAGCCATGTACGTGGTTGATTCATGCTCTAAAGGTGCCAGAGGAAGAGACATTCAGAATTGCGCAATACAACAATACACATACATGTATCAGCACTTCAAAAGTCAGAATGGTGGACTATACTCTTATAGCTAACAGGTATCTGGACCTTTTTACCGATCAACCGAACATGGACATGAAGGGTTTTAGAATGATGGTGAGAAGACATATGGGATTTAACATGAGCAGATAACAACCAATTAGGGTCAGACAGACAACTTTCAGAAAATTGCATGGGGATCCAGCTGAACAATATAACAGCTTGTGGGATTTTGTTGATGAAGTGAAAAGGGCAAATCCCGGTTCAACTTGCTTATTGGGTTTAGATCCAAATGGGGAGGGCAAGTTTGATAGGATGTATATTTGTTAAGATGCTGTGAAGAAGGGGTTCAAGGCGGGTTGTAGGCGAATAATTGGGGTAGATGGTTGTCATTTAAAAGGCCTTTATGGAGGTGTTTTACTAAATGTTGTTGATGTTGACCCCAACAATAATTTGTTCACTATAGCTTGGGCAGTAGTTTTTAAGGAGTGTAATGAAACCTGGGAGTGGTTTTTGCATATTCTATCAGTTGATTTAGGTTTGGAAGAACGAAGTAAGTGGACTTTTATATCTGACAAGCAAAAGGGTCTACTGAATGCATTTTAGACAATGTTTGAATGTTCAGAAATAAGGCATTGCTTGCGATACATGCATACAAACTTTAAGTCTGTTGGCTTTCGAGGGGATGCCTTCAAACATGCTTTGTGGAATTGTGGCAAAGCGCTTACTGTACTTATTGGTCCCGAGATAAACGTTCAAGTGTAGGGGGGGGGGGTGAATACGCCTGAAAACTTTCTCAACTTAAAACGCGAACAGTCCTTTTCACGAAGATGCCGTACTGAACAGGTTCAGTAGACCAGATAAGCTGTTCTGAATCGTGTGACGAAGTGACTGACTTCACTGAGGCCTGCTAGGTGACTTGTCAGAATTCAGTACCGTTCAGTAAAAGTTCAGTAGGGTGCGGAAATGTGTAGGCCCAATTAAGCTGAGTTAGAAAACGTTTTTAGAAAAACTGTTTCAGTATATTAGTGCAATATTTTAAGCTTTGCTGAAACACAGTTGAATGATTTGAAAGATATTCTCAGTATGAACAGTAATCAATGCAATAGTAAAAGCACAGAACACAACGATTTTTAAAGTGGTTCGGATCCAACAATCCTACGTCCACTGTCCCGAAAAGATCAGGAGGCTATTTTATTATACAGAGTTAGTCTTGGTCGGTTTGTGCACTGGACAAACACTGGTCTTGAGATTTATACTGAGCAAGTCTCAGTTTACAAGGTATCAAACTAAAGCGTTTGACAAACTCTCCAACTATGAAGGAGTTCTTTACAATAAAGAACAGTTCAAGGATGAACTCCTTCGATCTAAGCTATGGATATGGTCTGCTGAGCTTAGGTTAGAGGGAAGGGAATGAGAAAGTGGCTTCTAGAGCGACGAACGGTGAGGTATAAACTCTGGGTTCGTGTTCAATCGCTTGGATACTAGAGGCTATAAGTCTAATTCAGCACGGTTCCCTTTGAGCAAGAATGTCGCCTTTCGCTTTGAATAACTCTTTGAAGATCTTGCGGAAAGCTTTAAGTCGATTCAAAGTTGCTCGTAATTGCTCGTGTGTTCTTGATTTTCTAGGTGAGCTTCGATTTGAATTCTTCCCTCTATTTATAGATGAGAGGCATGGAAAGATCCGTTGGAGACGATGATCCATGTGTCTCTCTCTTTTGGGTAGCTAACGGCTTTTTCAAAGAATGGTGACAGAGTCTTTTCCCTCCATTTTCGGAAAAGTGTTGACTTGCAGCTTTAATCAGAAAGTAGACAGTTGGCTGCTCGTCATTGGTCGAGGCTGAAGAAAGTAGGTGAGACAAACAG
Source organism: Lavandula angustifolia (assembly GCA_028984105.1). NCBI lineage: Eukaryota > Viridiplantae > Streptophyta > Magnoliopsida > Lamiales > Lamiaceae > Lavandula > Lavandula angustifolia. Next base: position 13,565,269 of record CM054811.1, read on the forward strand.
ACTTCAAGATGCATTTGAAGGCGACTTCTCCGTACCTCGTATGACTCTGCCGATTTGACTTATAAGATTGCCGACGGTCGGGAGACGCTCGGCCGTTGCTTGAGTCGATCTATGTTCGATGGCATACTCCTACCGAGTCCAAATTTCTACTGAAGATCAACTCTGTGTTTAGTGAACTGCTCCTGCTGAGTCCAGTTCCACCGACTCCTTTCAGTATGCTGCTCCTGCTGAGTCTAGCACTACTGAGTCTTCTTCTCATGGTACTGAGGCTTATAGTCTACTGAATGGTCAGCAGACAGAACTGAACGCCTGAACCATATAGGAAAGATGTCTAATGAGTCTGAAACTCTCAGAGATAGAGACAAGACAAATACAACTCAATGGTTCACCAATCAAAGTAGGGTTTTGGGATTATTCAAATCTACAAGCACTAAGCTACTGAATTATTTCCCAACAATTTCCCCCTATTTGATGATGCCAAAACCTAACATTATAAACTGTCAGAGACAAACTCTTTACAAATATTACAAGTAGAATCAGTGGAGTTGTTCATCAAGTTCTAAACTACTGAGGGAATGCAGGAGAGAAATATCAGAACCTATACAGAAATCTAACAGCGATTTCCCCCTGATCATCCTTATACAATAAATTCCCTCATGCTTCTAACAAGAACAGATCTATCAGCTAAGCAAGAACAGACGAACATAGATATCAACACTGAGTGTGTGAGTCAGTAATCACTTAGGTGATTCTGAGTGTTAAGCATAAATAAACAAGGCCATGAAAACAATAAGGTATTGCCGAGCCGAACAACAAAGATGTTTTATAGATAGGAATTCAGTACATTACATCACTTGCTATTCTAGAAAAAGCAAAATAAGATACAAGGAAGCTAACAATCTATCTCCTGAACTGCTGGATCCGTGCTTTGAAGTCTCTTGACTTCTCCTCTGGCAACGGCAATCCATACATCTGGTAGGTGTCTTTTCTAAGCTTCTGTATCTTCAGCATATCAGCAGGAACATTTTCTTCAAGATCTAAGACTTTGATAGCATTGCTGACCTCTCCTTCTATTACTTCAGTATGCAGTGATCCATCAAGCTTCAGTGGAGGAGGCAACGATCTAGGAACCGGAACTCTGACATTTTCTTTTTCAGCTAAGGCTTTCTAGACTCTTGCATAGCTCTCAGGGTCACTCTCCAGAAGCCATTCAACGAATGCAGTAATCTTGTCCATGTCGGGCCACAACTTCCAGACGAAGTATCTCTTCACAAATTCAGCTTTGAGAGTTTCCATCTTTGAGTCCGCTCCCATGGCATCCATTGATCAATCCTTGGCCATCTATAGATATTCAGATTAGTAGGCTTCTTGGCTCGTCTGTACCTATAAGGAATCTCAGCTTGTTTCTCAGGTACTCTTTCTCTCGCTTCTTTCTCAGTTCTTATTCTCAGAGCTTCTAAGTCAGCCTGACATAGCCTTTCGCGAACTTCTTTGATATGTCTGGCTTCAGCAGTTCTGTCTAGAGCCCTTTCCATCGTGTTCCACATCTCTTTCATCTCCAGTTCTTGTTCCTTAGAGGGGACGTACGACGGTACATATTCCTCTTCTTCTTCTGACTGAGCAGGTGTTTGAGATTTTGACTTGGTTTCACCCTGCAGACCAGTCTGCTGCTGCTGCTGCTGTTGTTCCTTTTCTTTTTCCTTATCGGCCTCATTGCCGATTTTTAACTTTCTAGGGGGTGGCCTAGATCCTTGCTTCCTTGCCCCTTGGACCTTAGTCTTCACCTTTGCAGGAGCTTTCTTAGGCTTATTTGAAGCCTCTGCCTCAACAATTTCCTGGGCGAGCTTTTCATCTGCCTCGATCTAAGCTCTCTCCTCAGGACTAATGTACCTCTTAGCTCCTTTCTTTGGTGGGGTTGGGAGTTTCAGCAGTTTCTTCTCCTTACCCGCCACCGGAGGAGGCAGAGGAGTTTCCTCCTCATTAGAGTCCTCCTCAATAAAGTCAGCAACCTCCTTGATATGTTTACTGGGAGTTTGGGTTGCAGAGTCTTTTGGTCCTGAGCCGCTTGGGCCGGTCTCAACAGGCTCTACATCTCCTGCTGCTGAGACACCCTGGGCCTGACCTTTGCCTCGGGAGTCAGTAGGAGCAGATTGACGTCCAGGTGCTCCTCTTACTGATCTAATCCCCCTCGGTGCCCTCAGTGTCCTTTCCCTTTCCCCTTTTTAGCATCATCAACTGAGCCAGGGGCAGGGACCGAAATCTTCTTATTCAGACCTTCGTATGCCGTGGCCAGCTGATCCAAAGCTGCCTGCATTTTCTCGAGGCGGAGGTGGAGTTCATCTTTCTTCGATAAGCTCATCGCCATACTTCTTATGTGAAGAATCCACCACGGTCTGACTCTTTGAAGAAATGGATTCAGTGTAAGCTCGGAGGCTTGACTCTTTGAAGAAATGGATTCAGTATGAGCTGACTGGGCTGCCTTAAAATCTTCGAGTAGTTTCTTTTGGGCAGCTTCCATCAGTGCTTGTTGCCTTTTGAACTCTGCTGTGGATAGAGCATCTGAGAGAATAGTGGAGAAGTCAGGAGCTAGTGTATTCTGGAAGTTCTGAGCTCCTTCATCTCCTCACTCTGAGCTAGAGTTGACTGTTTCCATGTCTTGTGGACAGCCTTGGCCAGAAGTCTGTTATGAGCACCTTGACTTCTCAGGGCCTTGGCCACAGTCTTCGATCGTCAGCTCTAAGGGTTGAGCGCTACCTCGAATGCAGACCCCAGCAGAAGCTGTACTGGGTCCGCGGTCTGAGAGGTACCAGTCGCCGACTTGACTGGAGGGAGGATGCTGAGTGGAACTTCAGCAGTTGAGGGTTGGGCACCCTCCTCCAGTTGAGATCCCTCAACAGGCTTCTCAGGGCCTGAATCACTGGGCGGGTCCTGATCATCAGGATCAGACCCATCTGAAGGCGCGACTGCTGTAGTCGGGACACAGTCATTTAGCATGGCTAGCATCGCCGCCCTTAAATCTTCCATGGAGCAGAGATCTGCAGGCTCAGAATAGCCTATCTTCTCACGGATGATCAGCTCCTCCTCGTGTAACCATTTGCAGGTATAGTGTTGGATCAGCCTGTTAAGAGTTGACCACGCCTGGAACCTAATCAGTGTATGAAGCCTGGCCTGCCTTGCGAGAGCAACCAAGTCAGAATGACTTGATATCTCTGGGATGGCCTCTGAGACTTCTCGGGAGGCTCTGGTCTGAAGAGATGCGGCCTCTATCCCGATTATCTCGGCTTCTGAGGCTGTCTCCGAGTCTTCCACCTCTATTGGAGATATCTCTTTCTCAGCAGAAGGGATACTGCTGAGGGGTGGAACATCTAGTGGGGTCTGAGTAGTAGGAGTAGTAGGCTCAGCATCCGACCCCTGTTCCATTGTCTCTCCCTTTTCAGTGGAGACTGCATTCTCCACTGAGACAGTTTTCTCAGATGAATCTGCTTTATCTCGCAGTTGGAAGGGAGGGACAACTACTGCCTTAGAAACCATCTTCTGCTTCTTCGACGGTGTCTTCTGAGCAGATTTGGGAGGTGACCTCTTCTTGGTCGGAGTAGTAGATTTCTTTCCCTTCTTGGGCTCAGTAGGCCCTGCTCCAATTTGCTGTAGAGCCGCTGCCTTACTGTCAAATCTGACCTTCTTTGGGTTGAAGTACTCCTTGTCAGCATAAATGTAGTGGTCAACACCGCAGAAGTCTTCAATCATCACTGTCAGCTTCATCCCGTGGAGAAGCTTCCCTTTGACAGTGAGACTGTTAGTAATCTTATCAAATTTTGTAGCCCGAGTCATGAATTCTTTAAGGAATAATTCTGTCCAGTTGACCTATGCTCTGTCATAAATCGCCATCATCATTTGTAGCTTGGGTTTGGACACTTGATCAAATGATCCTGCCTGGCTAGTCAAGATCTGAGTGACTATATACGCCAGAGCTCTATACTTTGGCAGCATTGAGTTCTTCGGGAAGGCAACCCTGAATGACGTAGGCTCGCCGCAGAAGATTTCCAGATACTCATCGAGCATGTCATCCTTGTATCATGTAATACTGATGCCGGTGCTGGGCAACTGAAAGCTCCGTTGAAGAGCTTGTCGGATGGACATTTGCTTGATTTTGGAGTCAGCACGGGCGGGGTCTATGACGTGATGGATGATGAACCGACCCATAATGTCTCCGTCCACGGAATCAGAGTTCAAGTATAGCTCCGACACTTGTCTCGGAAGGAAGAAGGCTGGCTTCCTCGACAAGAAACCTTCAAGTCCGGACGCCCTCAACGCCTCGAATATCTCCTCCATAAAATCCAGTTCCCAAGCATCGAACTCCATGATTGGCTCGCACCAAACACGGTCTTTTTCCAGGATCTCAACGATGTTGGCTGGTGTAGAGACTGTAACACCCTTGGATGCCATGATTATGATTTGCAGAATGAGATATCAGTATCGAGAAAAATATTATAAAGAAATATGTGATACTGAATATGCATGAAAGTTTACCGTAATAATTTCTGAGAAGTGATGAAAGAGGTTTGCAAATAACAGATTAATTCTCAGAAAATTTTTAGGGTTTAAAGTTGCAGAGCGAAAATGGCGGTTTTTCAGTCTTTGAACGTGTTTTATATGATCAAGAAGATGAACAGTTTTACATCAACAGTTCAGTTCAAATCTTCTTTATGAGATGGACGGCCAGGATTTAATGTTATAAAATAGGTAATGATCAAAATAGCCGCCTAAGTCAAATTACAGTTGTATATAGCCAAAGAAGTAACTTGATAAGACAAGCATTTCATGCGCCGTAGAGTTCAACATACTTAGCATGGAATGTCGTGTATTAAATGTAAACCGTTATATTAAATGACATTTTCTAAGGCATTGAATACGATGCTGAATCTGAATCATTAATGCATTAAGTAAGACATTGGCTACTGAGTAGAGATACGCAAACCTGCCAGCTGAACATCGTAGTCAGCTGATGCCTCGTGTAGATGGTTGGTGAATCTCTATGTACTGAATGAATTTAGTAATGAGAGTGAACATTCCTCCTTGTTGAATGCTCCTCTCCTGAATCCACTTACTGACTGGAGTCAGTAGGGTCCAACAGACCTAGCTCTACTGAAAGTTCTCCGAATCTTGTTTCAGCTAGAGGATTGGTCAGAATATCGGCCCTTTGATGGTCAGTATGGATCTTCTCCATCCTGATATCCTTATTTTCGACATGATCACGAATGAAATGGTGTCTGATGTCCACGTGCTTACATCTAGTATGAAGAACAGGGTTCTGAGTGATTGCAATTGCACCGGAGCTGTTGTAGAAGATTGGCACTTCATTCTGAACGACGTCATAGTCGCGTAGCTGCTGTCTAAGCCAAAGGATTTGGGTGCAGCAACTTCCGGTAGCCATGTATTCAGCTTCAGTAGTTGACGCTGCTACTGAATGTTGTTTCTTTGAAAACCATGAGATCAACTTACTGCCAAGGAACTGACAAGTTCCAGAAGTTGACTTTCGGTCAATCCTACATCTTGCATAGTCAGCATCAGAATAACCTGTTAGTTCAATATTATCATCTGCTGGATACCGCAAACCCATGTTAGGTGTTCCTCTGAGATAGCGGAGAATCTTCTTTGCTGAGTCCATGTGGCTCTGCTTAGAATTCGCCTGAAATCGAGCGCAGACACCTACATCATAACTTATGTCAGGTCGAGTAGCAGTTAGATATAATAATGAACCAATAATAGCGCGAAATTCAGTATGGTCTATTGATACTCCCTCTTTATCAAGATCGATTTTCATATTCGTGTTCATCGGGATCTTGATTGGTTTGTAGGATGTGCAACCAAATTTCTTGATCAGGTCTCAAGTGTATTTGCCTTGATTGATAAATGTTCCCTTCTCAGATTGTTTGACTTGAAAATCGAGGAAATAACTCATCTCTCCCATCATCGACATCTCGAATTTGTCCTTCATCATTTTCTTGAACTATTGACACATGATGACGTTCGTTGAGCCGAATATAATATAATCTACGTAGATTTGCACAAGTAATATGTCGTTATCCAGTCGAATGCTGAATAATGTGCGGTCTACTGTGCCCTTCTGAAAACCTTTCTGAAGAAGAAACTCAGACAGGGTATCGTACCAAGCCCTGGGTACTTGTTTTAACCCATACAGAGCCTTTCTGAGTCTATAAACCTGATGTCCCTGCTGAAAGCCGGGAGGCTGTTCTACATAGACTTCTTCTTTCAGTACGCCGTTCAGGAACGCAGATTTCACATCCATTTGATAAACTCTGAAGCGTTGATGTGTTGCGTAGGCTAGGAATAGTCTAATTGCCTCCAATCTTGCAACTGGAGCGAAAGTTTCGTCGAAATCTATCCGTTCGGCTTGACAGTAGCCTTTTGCCACGAGTCTTGCTTTGTTTCTTACTATGATGTTGTTTTCATCTCGCTTGTTCTTGAAGACCCATTTAGTTCCGATCACGTGTTGATGTCGGGGTCTATCAACAAGCTCCCATACTTCGTTTCTCGCGAACTGGTTCAACGCTTCTTGCATGGCTATGATCCAATCAGCATCCTTAAGGGCGTCCTCAACTGATTGAGGTTCTTCAGTAGACAAGAAGCAGGAATATAATGCGCTTTCTCCTTGACAGAATCTGGATCTTGTCTTTACACTAACTGACGGATCTCCAATAATGCGCTTTCTCCTTGACAGTTAGGCATTTCAGTTGTACTATTCTGAGATTGAAGTAATTCAGTTACGAGAGTTGGGTCTACTGAGTCACCAGGTTCAGGGGTATTCAGCTCAGGAACTTCAGTTGTTCCCCCTGAATTATTATCCTCAATAGAGGTCTTAGTTACCACTTGGGTTTCTTCATCGACCTGAGTTACCTGGGATTGACTCTGTTTAGTAGAGTCAATCTGTAGCTACATCTGCTGCTGGCTGAGATTCAGTAGTCTTATCTTCAATTTCCTCTTTTGAATCATCATCCCAACACAACTGGATCTTTTCAACATTGTCTTTTAAGCTCAGATCCTGTAGCTGCTTACTGATGTCCTCAGATTCTGATTTTGAGTTTCAGCTCCTGTCTTCAGTAGCAAACTCATTAAAAACAACATGAGGGCTTTCCTCCACACAAAGGGTCCGGTAGTTAAAAACTCTGAAGGCTTTGCTGACCCGGGAGTATCCTAAGAAGACTCCCTGGTCTGACTTGCTATCAAAAGTCTTTAACTGGTCCTTTCCATTATTGTGGATAAAGCACGAACACCCAAAAATATGGAAATAAGATAAGAAAGGCTTCCTGCCGTTCCATAATTCATATGGCGTCTTCTGATACTACTTTGTCAGTATATATCTGTTCTGAGTATAACATGCAGTTTTAGTAGCTTCTGCCCAGAATTTAGAGGAGAGTCCTGAGTCTGCGAGCAGAGTTTTTGCTGCTTCTTTGAGTGTTCTGTTCTTCCTCTCTGCAATCCCATTTTGTTGAGGCGTGCATGCGACAGACGTCTCATGCTCTATGCCTTCAGATTTGCAGAACTCTTCCGCCATCGAATTCAGGAACTCAATTCCTCTGTCTGAACGTATCTTTATGATTTTGGTGTTCTTCTCGAAAGCATACCTTTTGCCTCTGATCGTCACTGGAGAGACTGGACCGAATAAATTCATATGTAGCAGCTGAAGGATTCCATCAGTGGAAGGTGATAGAACAAGTGGATTTTGCTTCTTTGTTTGCTTTCCCTTCAGACGTGCTTCACACTGAGTGTCTTTGCTGAATACTCATTCAGCAGTCCTCTTGCTAGAGCGTTTCTAGCTACCTTGTTGAGCGTCTTGAAGTTGAGATGGCTGAGTCTTCTGTACTAGAGCTACCCCGTTCTGTTTTCGTTCTTTGCCAGCAAGCAAGCTTCAGGTTTAGCTGAGTTCTAGTCTGCTACATAGATATTCTTTTTGTGCGAACCTGATAACACTGTTTTCCCTGTAGATTTATCAATGACATCACATAAACCAGCGTAAAAAATCACTCTATTCGAGTTATCACAAAATTGACTAACTGAGAGAAGATTATGTTGAAGTCCTTCAACATATGATACTCTTGGAACTGTGGCGGTTCCAATGCTGAGTGTTCCATAGCCTCTGGTATAGCCTTTTGCATTGTCTCCGAACTCGATTCTGGGTCCTTCTTCAGTAGTATAATTCTTCAGTAGGTTCCTCTGGTATGTCATGTGTCTTGAGCATCCGCTGTCCACATACCAAGGGTCCTTGTGCACCTGCAAAACATAATTATATTCAGGTACCCTTTATTTTTGATTTTGGGTCCTTAGATGTTAGTTTTGGAAACCCAAATCTGTCTCACGACCCTGGTGGTTTCAGAAAGTTTCTTTCCACTCTGATCAACATACTTGACCACTGGATGGTCGATGCTGACTTTTGAGGCTTCACTGGTTCAGGAGTCCTGATCTTTTGAATAGGTGGACTGTTGACCTTAGCCTTCTGAACGGCTTTCTTCCTTTTCTTCTGACTTCTGGATCCTCTCCTGACTATAGGATCATAATAATATGACCCATACTGAGCTGGATGTGTCAGCTGCAGAGGTCCATACTAATCAGCCCACTTAACTCTACTGGTTCCCCCTTGACTGAGCTGGGGTGATTTTGAGCTAATCTTGTTGTCAGAATGCTGGTAGTAATACAATAAAAAGGGAATTGAATAAGTAATTAATTATATTACATGATGAAACTAGGTTTAAATATATATATGTAGAATTTTCGTTCGTGTAATGTAGAAAAAGTAACATAAAATAAAATAATTTATTGCAGTCCAATTTTGATCCTTTATTGTAGCTTCCATCCGAATTTGGTCTTATAACTTTTATAGTCGTCCGAATTTGGTCCTTTAACTTATAAGACTGTCCGATTTCGGTCCTCCGATGGAGAGTGTAGTTCACACGCCTTTTTCCGACGAACACTCTCCGGTAAGAGGACCAAATCAGGACGACTATAAAAGTTACAGGACCAAATTCGGGCGACTTTATAAGTTACAGGACTAAATTCGAACATCGCCACAATAAATGACCAAATTCGGACAGAGGCTACAATAAAGGACCAAATTAGGACTTTTCTCTAGACCATTATTAAAAGAGTATGTTTTTAGGTTTATGCTGCATTTTATGCTGGAACTTGGCGGAAATCGGGATGTTCAATTAGGCCTTGGATATGATTCTTGAGATGCAGAGCCAAGGTTTGGTCTTGAACGCCAACACTTTGAATTGTGCGTTGAGCGTGGTGAATGAGATGGAGATGGGTTGTGTTGAGATTGCAGAGAATGTATTGGATTCCAAATCCCTATAGTTTCGAGTCAATGATCGTTGCATATTGTCGAGCTGAGCGCCTTTCAGATGCCGATAGATGTTGAACAAAAACCTTCTTGTGGATACACCTACTTGCAGTTTGATGCGAAAACAGTTTTGTTAATAGAGCACTATGGGTTTTCAACAAGATGGTTGAGATGGGATTCACACCAAACGTTATCCATTACTCTTGTTTAATAAACGGGTTGAGCAGCAAGGGAAGCATTAAACAAGCATTTGTTGAAAACTAGCTGCTATTACAACCAAAAGAGTAAGTCGGAAAACAAGAAAAGAACAAATAATAAAAATCATAGAGTCAAGGAAAGGCCTCTTTCCGGAAGACGAAATTCGCCCCGGTAGTGCTCTCGGTTTTTGGCGTATCGTCCCCAAAGATAAAATGACGAACGTCTTGAAGTAAGCAGCACGCAGAACTACGAGCTACGTCGAACTTGACTTTCGGCAAGGACTAGAGCTGGACAACTTAGGACACTAGAGATGCAATGCAGAGTAAGAAATTTTTTTTTGTTGTATTGAAATGCCATGCAGACCTGCCTATTTATAGGCTGTTCCACCCAGGTGAATAATGCTGGAGCATTCATTTCGTCAGGTAGTGGGGTAGTGGAAGGAAAGTGGAGAGATGGAGGGCACTTGAACAGTCTCATTCCAAAGACTTCCAAAAAGAGATAATCTGGTGCAGTAGGAGCACTGCACCCCGAGCTGGATCAGACCACCAATTACGAGCTGGGTCAGTCCACAAATATCCCACCATGCCCAATGCCAAAGCCCAACTGCCAAGGCCCAACGGACAAGCCCACGGATCACCCAAATGACCAATTGCCAAGATTTAAGTCCAAGCACGGACTAGAACCAGAACTGAAGTCGAAGCCGGAGCCGCGCCGCGTGTGAGGCGGTCGGCAAAAAGGCTCGTGCGCTTGAGCATGTGTGGACCAAGCCCACCACATGTCACTTAGTTATCTCTTACAAAGTGGTAGAGACTTAAATACCACAATAAAGTTTGCACATTAATCAATGTGGGACATTGATTAATGTAATAACTCTCCCAATCCCGTGCAAGGTAAGTTTCTCCACTTTAGGTAACATTTTGATTTTGTTCCCCCAAACTTCAAGCCACTATTTCTCACTCACCGAAAATCGGAATCAAGAAATTAAGCACACTATAATAATCTACTCGAAACGTAGATCGGTGTCATATATCTCAATTCATAAATCGTATATATATCGAGGTTCGAAAAGATGATTAAATGGGCTGAATTTTGCCCAAGTTAAATTAGCATTTAATGCTAACTTAATTTCCATAATATCAATTTATATATATAATATATATAACTGAATTTTCCAACAATCCCCCACATAAGTGGAAATAGCCAAATGCATGCATGCAGATACACAACTCTGTCCTCAAGAGATAATAAAGCATAAGGATAGGTGGCATGTGACCTTGAACCTTCCTTAGTCAGTGTTATCGAGCATACCGGCGGACTAGTGGACACGTGACTTTGAACTATTCCTCCATGGTGTATACTTAGACAATAGCACTAACACTATAAAGTCTCAACCTCGTCCGTTCTCACGTTTGTGTCCTTTACAGGCCATGGACAACCTCTTTGGATTCATAAGTGTTACATAGAAGCGACCCTCACTTCTCATTTACATAGGTGATTTTTACTCGAGTATCCTGCCATATTCCACCTTCTCAAGGCATCCAAGAATCATTAAAAGTTAAAAACTTAACCTCACCAGTTGACAGATCACCAACACTCTCGAGCTCTTTTAGGAAATAGACTATTTGAGTGTGGTATCAACAGACTCATATAGCTTAGTTTTCCCATTGAACCAAGTTCATGGGATCTCAAATCTACAAGGTTGGGTATCCACTATAATCATCTTTAAATTGTGGATTTAACTCTCATTGCCTCTACGAGCTTATACATTTGATCTCGATTCAAACTCTTAGTAAGCGGATCCGCTAGGTTATCTATAGACTTGACATAGTCTATAGAGATAACCCCACTCGTGATCAAATGTCTTACGGTATTATGTTGACGACGAATACGTCTCGACTTACCATTATACAACCCACTCTTGGCCCTACCAATAGCCGCTTGGCTATCACAGTGTATCATCACTGGTGGCATGGGTTTCGTCCAACATGGAATATCTTCAAGAACATTACGTAGCCATTTGACCTCCTCACCGGCCTTATCTAAAACAATAAACTCAGATTCCATGGTGGATCGGGCTATGCACGTTTGTTTCGTGGATCTCCACGACACAGCTCTTCCCCCTATAGTGAACACATAACCACTAGTACACAACGAGTCTTTAGTGTCGGATATCCAATTCGCATCACAGTACCCTTGAATTACTGGGGGATGTCTAGAGTAGTGCAACCCAAAGTTAAGATTATATTTCAAGTACCTCAGAACTCTTACAAGAGATTTCCAATGCTCTCTACTTGGATTACTAGTATAGTGACTCAGTTTGTTCACTGGACAAGCTAGATCGGGCCTCGTACAATTCGTGATGTACATAAGACAACCAATGACTCTAGCATAATCCTCTTGAGCAACATGATCATCCATATTCTTGCTCAAGTGAACATTAATTTCCAGATGAGTCTTTGCCGGCGCACTATCAAAAGCATTAAATCTCTTAAGCACCTTCTCAATATAATGAGATTGAGAAAAAAACAATTCCTTTGGGAGTTCTTTGAATCTTCACTCCAAGAATGACGTCAGCAACTCCCATATCTTTCATATCGAAAGTTCTCTTAAGCATACGCTTGGTGTCATTTATGACTTGAATGTTTTGTCCCATAATTAGCATGTCATCTACATAAAGAAAAACAATTACAAATCTATTCTTCATGTTCTTTATGTAAACACACTTGTCACATTCATTTATCTTAAAACCATTCGACAACAACGCCTCATCGAATTTCAAATGCCATTGTAATGGTGCTTGTTTCAACCCATAAAGGGATTTCACCAACTTACATACCTTTCGCTCTTGGCCATGTATTACAAACCCTTCAGGTTGTTCCATATAAATTTCCTCTTCTAAATCTCCATTTAGAAAGGCGGTTTTTACATCCATTTGGTGAATCTCAAGATTGTACAAAGCAGCAATCGCGAGAAGCACACGGATAGACGTAATCCTCGTTAAAGGTAAATATGTATCGAAGAAATCGTATCCTTCAATTTGCTTAAAACCTTTAACCACTAAACGAGCTTTATATTTATCAATTGTCCCATCTTCCTTATACTTTCTTTTTAGGATCCATTTACATCCTAAGGGCTTGCAACCTTCGGGTAAGTCTGCTAAGACCCAAATGTGATTTTGCATGATGAAATCAATTTCACTTTGGACGGCTTTTTGCCAAAGTGGGCCATCGGGTCTAGAAAGAGCTTCTTTTATAGACCGATGTTCTTCATCCAAAAGAAAAACTACATAATCAGGACCGAAGTCCTTAGCAACTCTTGCTCTAGTGCTACGTCTTGGTTCTAAAGCTTCAGGATCGGCAAAGAAGCGCTTACGTGTTGTCACGGCCCCAAATTTTGGAAGAGGGCGTATGACAGGGTGTGGGGAAAAACAATTAAATAATTATATAATTAGATAAAATCGAGAATCTATAATTGGCGGATAAAATAACTCGTGATAATAATCTCATAAGTCGAAGCACTGGATATATTCAAAATACGAAAAGTATCTAATCCATGAAATAGTACAGTTTGACTATAAGTAAGTCTGAAGTGGCGACCAACAAAACAATTTCATTTTCGAAGCGGAACAAAAGAACAATTTAGCACAACGGAAATCCATTAATTGAATAACAACTTTCTCCCTCGACTTCATCCGTCTGCAGTAACCACTCAACCTGAAAATATTTTTAAAAGGTTTGGGCTGAGTACTAGAGTACCCAGTGGGCTAGCATTTGATAAAACATTTTGATTAAAACCTGCGGTTATCCAAAGCATAACGTATGAATTAGGAGAATTTAAAAATGAAAATAACTCTTAAGTATACAAAAATATTTATCTCTTCATTCAATTTCGCGCACTTGCAGCGTTCAACCGTTACTCTTGTGATCCCGGAACGAATCCACGTCAGAGCCTTTTCATTGGAGTCTCGATCCATTACTCAGAGTACTCATTTAAAATAGGATATCAGACATTTCTCTAGATAATCCTTTCCGTAGCCGTAGAGTTAGCGCACAGTGGAGATCAAACCACTGTACGACCAACGGGGGTGTACACAATCCTTGAATTGACGTGTTAGGTCAAAACAAGAACTTCGATCGACCAATACAAGAACATTAAACATATTCGAACGCGCATAAAGATTTTCAATGGATAACAACATTTCATGTAGCAGAGTTTAATAACTCAAAATAAATTTTACGGGAAATTAAAACCCACCTTGTGGTGCTGTCCTATCGTTGCAACTATTCTCGGAATTATTGCCCTTCCTGGGGTCCTACAAGAGAGAGACCCTGATTTAAGTCGTAGCTCAAACTACTCGTCTTAAAATTGACTTCTAATGCACATAATTTGGGAGAATGGGGTTTTATAAATGTTCCAATCGGCTTTGGAATCGCTTGATTTAATTGGCGTTAAATTTGCCTTAATTAAATTCTTGCTCGGATATGCCTATTTTGTATGGATCGATATTAACCATGTACTTTCAATAATTTCCGAAATGTTGGTAAAATAACCTAAAATTTAAGGTATATTTTAACAAGTTAAGAGATTGTTTTGGGGCAGTTTTCGCAGTGACTTCTGGTCTTAGTTTCGGACGATCCGACCATCGATTTATGGTGCCAAACTCGTTTTTAGATTCCACTCTAGGTGAAGTACTAACTGTAGAATTAAGTCCCGATCGGGTATCGTTTCAACATCGAAGTTTGTCCACGAATTAGCCTCGGCGGATTCGCGGCAGTTTCGCCAGCTGTGCTTCGGAGACTTATATCTTTCGCGTTTGAACTCTGTTTTGCAATCCGAAGGTATCGTTAGAAAGCCAACGAACTTAACTTTCCAACGATATAGTTTTTGACAACTTAAGGTTGGTGAAAACGAGCGGACTTCGTGCCGAAGTCTACTGTTTCGCGCAAGTGTGCGATTTCAGCGGTTCAACTTTGGCGGTTCGTAACTCCTTGACCCGGGCTCCGAAAAATATGCGAGACGTGTTTTCGGAAAGCTTAAAGGGTTTTTCAATAGTATAGGTTTCGTTAGGTTTAAGTTACTGGAGAATAACAGATTTTCGTATTACTACAGCTGCTTCGCTACGAACGAATTTCGAACAGCTCAACTTTCGAGTTTTGTAACTCTTCGGTCCAGGCGCCGCTTAATGAACGGAAAGTGGCGTTGGGAAGCTGAAAGTACAAGGTTTATAGTAGTATAAGACTTAGGTACTGTTTTTGTTGGTCCCGAGTGTACGGTCAGGTGTAGAGGGGGGGGGGGGTGAATACACCTGACTCCGATTTTCTGAACTTCGAACACGAACAGTCCTGTTCAGGAAAGTGCCGTACTGAAATAATTCAGCAGACCAAATAGCTATTCTGAATCGTGTGTAGCAAAGAGTCTGACTCTACTGAGATCTGCTAGTTGACTGAGTCAGAATTCAGTATCAAACAGGTAGAGTTCAGCGGTGCGGAAAAGTGTAGGCCCAAATCAGTTGAGTGGAAAAAACCGTTTTAGCAAGTCTCAGTTCAGCAAATAGACGAGTTCGGTATCTTTGAGACAAGTTGTATGATTTTAAAGTAGGTTTTCGGTATGAACAAGTAAAATCAATGCAACAAGAATCGAAAAGCAATAACAAGACACAGATTTTTAAAGTGGTTCGGATATCAATCGATCCTACGTCCACTGTCCCAAAAAGTTCAGGAGGCTATTTATTATACTGAGTTAGTCTCAGTCAGCTTGTGCACAGGACAAAGCCGTGGCTTGGGGATTATACTGAGCAAGTCCCAGTTTACAAAGGCATCAAACTAAAGTGTTTGACAAACTTCTCCAACTATGAAGGAGTCCTTTTACAATAAGGATTGGGTTCAAATATGAACTCCTTCGTCTAAGCTATAAGTATATTCTGTTGAGCTTAGGGTTAGAGGGATAGGGAATGAGAGAGTGGCTTCTAGATCGACGAACAGCTGAAATAAGCTTTAGGTTCGTGTATCGTCGATTTGGATACTAGAGGCTCTTCTAACAATTTAGCTTGGTTCCCTATGAGCTGAGAAGGTAGTCTTTCGCCGGAGATAGATCTTCAAATTCTTACGGAAGACTTAGGGTTTTCTGGTTCTAGCTCGTTTGAATGCTTGTGTTTGTTTTCGTCGTTAAGCTTATGCGCATTCGTCTCTCTCTCTTGTGCTCTATTTTTCAAGGCTTGAAATGTCCCTCTATTTATAGAGCAGAGATTGGAAAAGATCCGTTGGAGACGATCTTCCTTTCTCTCTCTTTTGGTAGCTAACGACTCTTTTTGAAGGATGTAACAGTATCCTTTCCCTCATTTTCTGGAAATATGTTGACTTGCAGCTTTAGTAGGTAGAGACACGTGTGTACTTGTCATTTGTCGAGGATTATGGAGTGGTTGAGATGGAACGAGACTTCGAGGCATACCGAAGCCGACTTCTCTTTTCCTCGTACTTGACAATGCGGATGTATATTTAAAAAAGTGTCGGACGGTTCGGAAGACATGCTGCCGTTCTTTGAGTCGATCTTCATTCGGTAGAGAGACAGTGAGGGTACTCTGCGATGGTCGGCTCGAGTTCGGTGAACTACTCTCGCCGAGTTCGGTTCTGCCGACTCCTTCGATATCTTGCTCCCGCCGAGTCCGGTAAATACTGAGTCTTCTACTTCGGTGCCGAGGCCGATAAGCTACCGACCGCCTTAACCGGAGCAGAGTGTCTGCCGAGTCCGAAACCTCGGAGACAAAACAATTACACGGGAATGGTTCATCAATCAAGATAGGGTTTTGGGATCTTCAAATCTTCGGATAGGTACGAGCACGAGGCTATTGAGCTTACGGTCGGTCTTGAAAGACGTAATCATTTCCCACTAAGTATAACAAGGTCTTGAGGATAAAATCATCACCCAACAATTTCCCCTATTTGATGATGCCAAAACCTATCATCTATGGTAACACTAAACTATGAGAAACAGAGCTCCTTACATTATTACAAGTAGGATCGGTGGAGTTTGTTCTTCAAGTTCTAGTCTCATCGAGGGGAGCAGGGCAAAACAATTTCCCTCTATCTAAACAATTCCCCGAAACACAACAACTAGACTATCGGATCTAGAGAAGCAATAAGGCGACAAGTAAGATAAAGTGAGTGTGTGAGTCGAAGCAATCACTTCAGTGATTCTGAGTGTTTAAGCATAAAACAAACACGGCTGCTTAGACAATAAGATATTGTCTGAGCCAAAAGAGAATGTATATATAAGATATGAAAGTTCAGTACATTCTTTTTCTAAGCTAGGAAGATAAAGAAATCTAATACTAAGAACGCTTGTACTGCTTGATCCTGTCCATAAAATTTTGCGATTCTGACTCAGGCAGGGGCAAGCCATACATTCTGTATGAGTTCTTCCTCAGCTTCAGGTATTCAGCGAAGTCTGCTGGCTCATCTTCTTCAAGTCCTCTGTTTGCGGCAGCATTCTTCACTTCTTTTTCTATTACTCCATGATGGACTGAGTCATCATTTCTTCTTGGCAGAGATATGATTCTGGGCTCAGGAACACTGACTTCTATACCTTCAGACACGGCTTTATATAAGTATAGGTATAGATCCGGTTCTGTTATCATCATCCATTCTGTGTAAGCATCAGTCTTAGCCTTGTCTGGCCAGAACCTCCAGAAATAATTGCGCTTGATAAACTATATCTTTGCAGATTCCCATCTCTCGAGTAAACGAGCGAGCATCCAATCGTCTCGTCCTTGGCCATCTATGCGATTTCGGATCAGCGGCTTCCCGAACCTTCGTATCGATAAGGAATATCGCTTTTGAAGGTACTCTCGGCTGGCCTCTTGTTCATGCACGAATTCTCGGTGCCTCAAGGTCCGCCATATGTATTCTCTCGTACGGCGGCTTCTATCTGCCTGGCTTCCTCTCCTCTCGTAGAGATGCCTATCCATCTCGAGCGAAAATGGCTTCGATCTCGAGCATCTTGTTCTTTGGATCTCATATAGGAAGGTTGGTGAGGAGAGTCTTCCGAGTCGGCAGGGTACCGGATTTCTCTTTGGATGTACCCCCGCTTCTCGGTATTCTTCTCGTTGCCGCTTTTCCTTTTCTCTATCTTCATCATCATGAATCTTGAGCTTCCTTGGAGGCAACCTAACGGTTTTCTTTCCGCCTCGAGCCGGTGCCTTAGTTTTGCCTTGAGAGGTCTTTTCTTTAGGCTTGTTGGCGGCCTCGGCTTTGGCTATCTCCCTAGCAAGCTTCTCGTCACCGCTATCTGAGCCTCCTCTTCGACGAAATGTATCTCTTTGATTTCTTTGCTGGAGGGGTCGGGAGTTCCAGTACTTTCTTCCCTTTACCTGGAACAGGCGATGGTAGAGGGGCTTCTTCCTCTTCTGAATCATCATGTTCAGCATACTCATCAACCTCCTTAACAATATCGGTAGGAGTCCGGGTTGCGTGAGTAGTCGTTCCCGAGCAGCCATGGGCCGGTCTCTGCTGTGCTCACGGCGGAGACACCCCGGGTCTCTTCACCGGTCCAAGAGCGACAAATAGTCCGAACTTCGCTTGCAAGGCTCTGCATCGACCCGGTTTTCTTGGAAAGCTTTAGTGGAGCTTCCCCCTTACTGAATTTGGCTGAGGGTTTAGTCAGGGTCAGCTAGGGGGTTGACTTGTCCCCTTTTTCACTGTCTTTCTTTTCTTCCCTTTTATCCTTTCCTTCCCCCTTTTTGGCATCATCAATTATTACCGGAGTCGGAGTGGATACCTTTAGGTCTAGGCTTTTGTAAGAGGTTGACAGAGAGTCGAGTTTGTCTTTGATTTTTGTCAGTGCCTCATGTAGCTCATTCCTCTCAGAAGCAAGATCTTCACTGTATTTCTTGTGGGAGAGTTCAGCTGCAGCCTTAAATTCTGTCAGCTTCTCAGACACCTTATCCTCCAGAGCTTGTTGAATATTGTTGAGTCTGAGCTCAGTGACCTGGGATAGGTTTGAGACTGATTCAGTATTAGTGGACTGAGAGGCCTTGAATTCTTCAAGCAGTTTGGCCTGGTCCCTCTGAATCACCCCGAGCTGATCTTCAAAGTCCTGTCTCTAGCTTTGCCGGCGCATTTGAGACAATGGAAGAGACATCAGGGGCAGCTGAGTCGGATAGAGAGGTTTTCAGCCCCTGATGCTCAGCGCTAGTGGCTTCAGCAGTTTTCTTCCATACTTTATAGACAACTTTGGCTAGAGCTCTGTTCTGAGCTCCTTGGCTTTTCAGTGCCTTGGCCATGGACTTTGAGCGTCGGCCTTTGGGGCTGGGCGCTACTTCAAACTGAGATGTTAGCAAGAGCTGAACAGGCTCGCGGACGTTGAAGTACCGGCCCGCCGACTTCACAGCCCAAGGATACCGAGCGGTAGATCAGAAGATTCAGCAGTTGTATCCTTGTCCTGGGGTACTCCCTCATCAGGCTTCCCGTGGCTCGAGTCATGGGGTGGGTCTCGACCGGTCGTGGTCGACCCATCTCGAGGGGCCGAGCTCAAGTCTCGCCGCCTATCGTGCGGCAAGGCCGGCATCGTGGCCCTCGGATCATCGAAGTTACCTAGGTCGGCGGGCCCGGAGTAGCTCTATCTGCGCCTTAGGTGCTTGCTCCTCCCGTTGTAATTGGTCACAAGAGTAGTGAAGGATGAGGCGAAGCCGTGGGTGCCACTCCCGGAACCTTAGGAGCATGTGGAGCCCGGCCTGTCTAGCAATTAACACCAAGTCTTGGTGGCCGCCGATCTCCGGTATTTGGTCGCCTATCTCTCGGAATGCTTGAGATCCGAGCGCCGAGGCTTCCATTCCGATTGATTCTTGCTCGACGCCGCTTTCGTGTCGTCAAGATCTATGGCGGACGTCCGGTTTTTCGGCGAGATGGCAAAGTGCCGAGTGGTGGAATATCAAGCGGGCTTTCCGAGTTTGTATATCAGGCACTCGGCTAGGTTCATTGGAACCCCTTGATCCACTTCTTGAGTCCGTTCGGTGGAGACGGCCTTCTCCACCGAATGAGTCTCCTCGGAGGACTCGACTCATCTATTAGCCGCATAGCCGAGTAGGCTATTCAAGAAGCATGTTCGAGTGCTCTTGTTCGGCGAGTTGGTTGTTCAAGAGTTTCCTCCGGCATGCCTCGGATTCAGTAGGGACATCAGCGATGGCTTTCTTCGGACGTTTAGCCGATGTCTTAGAAATTTTCGCTAGAGGAGACCTCTTCTTGGTAGGCGTGGTTTGTTTGAAGCGACAGGCCTCGAACCGATCTGGCGAAGAGCAATTGCGTTGTGGAACCTAATCTTCTTTACATTAAAGTGTACTTTGTCTTCAAAGGTGATCCCGGTCATATCCACGAGATATCTTGTATCATGATGGACGGCTTCGGTCCTTACGAGCCTTGCCTTTTATCGTCGGGTTGCACGTTGCCTTATCAAATTTGGCGGCTTGAACCATGAACTCTCGAAGAAA
Organism: Lavandula angustifolia; assembly: GCA_028984105.1. Taxonomy (NCBI): domain Eukaryota; kingdom Viridiplantae; phylum Streptophyta; class Magnoliopsida; order Lamiales; family Lamiaceae; genus Lavandula; species Lavandula angustifolia. The sequence continues at coordinate 13,585,302 of CM054811.1, forward strand.
GAACTCCGTCCGGCTTGATTTTTGCTTTGTCATATATTGCCATCATGAGATGGATCTTGGGTCTCGATACTTGATCGAATGAACACGCTTGGCTTGTCGTAGGCTCGCGTGACTATATAAGCTAGTGCACGAACTCGGGGCAAGCATACTTGTTCTTTGGGAAGGCCGCTCCGAATGTGGTAGGCTTTCTGCGGATAATATAGATAGATAGTCGTCTATCCTCGTCATCGTTGTAGCCAACATGGCTAACTCCTTCGAAGAGCAAGCGAAGCTTCTCCTCGGTGCTTCTTTAATTGAGATCCGCTTCGCTGCATAGAGACATCGCTCGTGGAGTGGAAGGCAAAACGTCCAATGATGTCTCCAGATATCGAATCTGAGTTGAGGTATATCTGAGACACCTGTCGAGGAAGGAAGAAGGTAGGCTTCCTTGAGAGGAACTGCTCCAATCCAGACGCTCTCAGATACGAGAAAATCTCGTCCATGAAGTCAAGGTCGCAGGCGTCAAACTCCACAACTGGTTCGCACCAGACACGGTCTTTGTCTAAGATTTCCTGCATGTTCCCTGGGGAGACGAGAGAAAGATTTGCCATTTTATCTGTCACAAGAAAAGATTATCAGTATCGTTTGTTCATAAAACAGTTAGTATAGCGATACTGAAAAGAGATAATGAAGTATAGTAACAGATTTAATAATCATATCGATAAAATTCTGAGAATAGAGAAGATAAGAAGCAAGTAAAGGATTGCTAGAGATCTCAGAATTTACGGAGCAAGAATTTGAAGATATACTAATGGCGATTTCTAAGATATGATCGAAAATATATATCTAACGTGAAGGTGAACAGTTTTCGATCAAAGGCCAAATTTAAATCTGCTTTATGATATGGACGGTTAAGATTGGATATTATAAAGAAGGTAATGATCACATTAGCCGCCTAAGTCAAAGCCAGTTGTAATTTGCCTAAGTAGTAACTATGAGAGGACATGCATTAAATGCGTGGCAGAATTCAGCATACTTATGCATAGAATGTCGTGCATTAAATGAGAGTCGTTTTCATTAAATGACAAACTTTAAGATAATTAATACCATGCTTGAATCCGAATTATAAGTGCGAGAATCTTGTTCTATTAGTTACTACCGAGTAGAGATACGCAAACCTGTCGGTGAACATAGTAGTCAGCGATACCTCATGTAGATGGTTGCCGATTCTCTACGTCTTTGGTTATACTCGCATCGAGAGTGAACATTCCCCCTTCTCGAAATGGTCCTCTCTTGAAGACTCTTACTGACCGGGGTCGGTAGGGTCCAAGCAGACCTAGCTCTACTGAAAATTCTTTGAATATGGATTCAGCTAGAGGCTTGGTCAGAATATCAGCCCTTTGTTTGTCAGTATGGATCTTTTCCATCCCGATATCCTTCTTTTCGACATGGTCACGAATGAAGTGATGTCTAATGTCCACGTGCTTGCATCTCGTGTGAAGTACAGGGGTTCCGAGTGATTGCAATAGCACCGGCACCGCGTTGCACGAATATCGGCACTTCATTCCGAATGACGTCCATAGTCTCTTAGCTACTATCTCAGCCAAAGGATTTGGGCGCAACAACTTCCGGCAGCCATGTATTCAGCTTCAGTAGTTGACATGGCTACTGAGTGCTGCTTCTTTGAAAACTATGAGATCAACTTACTGCCTAGGAACTGACAAGTTCCTGAAGTTGATTTTCGGTCAATTCTACATCTCGCATAGTCGGCATCGAATAGCCGCTTAGTTCAATATTATCATCAGCTGGATACCATAAACCTATGTCAGGTGTGCCTCTAAGGTAGCGGAGAATCTTCTTTGCTGAGTCCATGTGGCTCTGCTTAGGATTCCCTGAAATCGAGCGCAGACACCTACAACATAAGTTATGTCAGGACGAGTAGCTGTTAGATATAATAAGGAACCAATTATTACACGAAATTCAGTTTGGTCTACTGATACTCCCTCTTTATCAAGATCGATTTTCATATTCGTGTTCATCGGGATCTTGATAGGTTTGCTGGATGTGCAACCGAATCTTTTGATGAGGTCTCGAGTGTATTTACCTTGGTTAATGAACGTTCCCTTTTCAGATTGTTTGACTTGAAAGCCGAGGAAATAGTTCATTTCACCCATCATTAACATCTCGAACTTGTCCTTCATCATTTTCTCAAACTGCTGACACATGACGACGTTCTTTGATCCGAAGATAATGTCGTCTACATAGATCTGCACGAGTAATAAGTCATCTTCCAGTCGAATGCTGAACAACGTGCGATCTACTGTGCCTTTCTGAAAACCTTTCTGAAGAAGAAACTCTGACACGGTATCGTACCAAGCCCTGGGTGCTTGTTTTAACCCATGTAGAGCCTTTCTGAGTCTATAAACCTGATGTCCCTGCTGAAAGCCGGGCGGTTGTTCTACATAGACTTCTTCTTTCAGTACGCCGTTCAGGAACGCAAACTTCACATCCATTTGATAGACTCTGAATCTTTGATGTGTTGCGTAGGCTAGGAATAGTCTGATTGCCTCCAATCTTGCAACTGGAGCGAATGTCTCATCGAAATCTATTCCCTCAGCTTGACAGTAGCCTTTCGCCACGAGCCTTGCTTTGTTCCTTACTATAACGTTGTTTTCATCTCGCTTGTTCTTGAAGACCCATTTTGTTCTAATGACGTGTTGATGCCGGAGTCTGTCAACAAGCTCCCAAACTTCATTTCTCATGAACTGATTCAACTCCTCCTGCATAGCTACGATCCAGTCAGCATCTTTAAGTGCATCCTCAATCGTCTGAGGCTCTTCAGTAGACAAGAAGCAGGAATATAATGCGCTTTCTCCTTGATAGAATCTGGATCTTGTCTTGACTTTTGCTGAAGGATCTCCAATGATTAGATCAGTAGTGTGAGCATCTAGCCACGATCTACGATGTTTCAGCTCTTCATCTGGAATTTGATCAACACAGATAGGAGGTGAGTTAGGCATTTCAGTTGTACTATTCTGAGATTGAAGCAATTCAGTAATGAGAGTGTGATCTACTGAGTTTCCAGGTTCAGGGGCATTCAGCTCAGGAACATTAATAGATGTTCCCCACCGAGTTGTTATTCTCGGAGTGGTCTCGGTTACCTCTAAGGTTTCTTCATCGACTCGAGTTACCCGGGATTGACTGCGTTCGGGAGAGTCAATCTGTTCAGCTACTTGCGTTCTTTGGTTCAGATTCTGTAGGCTTATCTTCAGTTTCTTCATCTGAATCATCATCCCAACAAAGCTGGATCCTTTCAGGTTTGTGTTCTAGGTTCAGATCCTGTAGCTGCGTACTGATGTCCTCAGATTCAGACTTAGAGCTATTGCTCCCGTCTTGATAGCAAACTCATTAAAAACAACATGAGGGCTTTCTTCCACGCAAAGGGTCCGATAGTTGAATACTCGAAAGCTTTGTCGACTCGAGAGTATCCTAAGAATACTCCACGATCCGACTTGCTATCAAAAGTTTTTAGCTGATCTTTCCCATTATTGTGAATAAAGCACGAACAACCAAAGATATGGAAATAGATAAAGAAAGCTTCCTGCCGTTCCATAGTTCATATGGTGTTCTCTTATGCTGCTTTGTCAGTAGAGATCGGTTCTGAGTATAACATGCAGTGTCGGTTGCTTACGCCCGTAATTTGGTTGGGAGTCCCGAGTCTGCGAGTAGAGTTCTTGCTGCTTCTTTGAGTGTGCGATTCTTTCGTTCAAAGAACCCCGTTCGCCGAGGGGTGCGCGCGGCCAGATGTCTCATGCTCAATCCCTTCGGTTTTGCAGAACTCCTCTACCATGGAATTAAGGAACTCAGTTCCTCTGTCAGAATGAATTTTGATTATCTTGGTGTTCTTCTCGACACTGAGCTTTTTCAGAAGCGTTGGTAACTCTGTTTTTACGTCAGACTTGTTGGCAATGAATATGACCCATGTGTAGCGCGAGTAGTCATTGATGACCACTAAAGCATACTTCTTGCCTCTGATCGTCACTGGAGAGACTGGACCGAACAAATTCATATGTAGCAGCTGAAGGATTCCATCAGTGGAAGGAGATGGAACAGGTGGATTTTGATTCCTTGTTTGCTTTCCCTTTAGACATGCTTCACACTGAATGTCTTTGCTGAATACTTCATTCGGCAGTCCTCTTGCTAAAGTGTTCCTTGCTAGTTTGTTGAGCGTTTTGAAGTTGAGGTGGCTGAGTCTCCTATGCCAAAGCCATCCCGTACGGTTGTCGTTCTTCGCCAACAGACAAGCTTCAGGTTCTGCTGAGTTCCAGTCAGCTACATATATATTCTTTTTACGCGAACTCGATAACACTGGTTTTCCCCGGTGGATTTATCAATGACATCACGAAAACCGGCGTAAAAAATCACTCTATTCGAGTTATCACGGAATTGACTAACGAGAGAGAAGATTATCTTTGAAGTCCTTCAACATATGATACTCTAGGAACCGTGGCGAGTTCCAATGCTTGAGTGCTCCATATCCTCTTGTATAGCCTTTTGCATTGTCTCCAAACTCGATTCCGGGTCCTTATTCGGCTATATAATTCTTCGATGGGTTCCTTTGGTACGTCATATGTCTTGAGCATCCACTGTCCACATACCAAGGATCTTTGTGAACCTACAAAACGAATTATATTCGGTACCCTTTATTTTGCTTTTGGGTCCTTAGATGTTAGTTTTAGTAACCCAAATCTGTCTAACAACCCCGGTGGTTTCGAGACAGTTTTCTTTCCACTTGAGTCAACATACTTGACCACTTGGATCGGTCAAAGCCGACTTCTTAAGTCGTTTCGGGTTCGGGGAGTCCGGATCTTCCGAGCCGGTGGATCGCCGACCTTTGCCTTTTGTGCGATTTTCTTCTTTTTCGACTCTTGGAACCTCTTCGACTATAGGATCATAGTAATATGACCCATACCGAGCCGGATGTGTCAACCGAGGTGGTCCATACTGATCGGCCCCACTTAACTCTGCTAGTTCCCCCGACCGGAGCCGGGGTGTCTTGGTGCGATCTTACGGTCGAATACCGATGCGTAGGATGAGGTGCTTTCATCTTTTGTTTGTTCTTTCTTTGAGGGGTTCGGAACATTTGTATTGATTATTTCCCCTCGAACAAACCTATCGGTTAGACGCACTTCTAAGTGTACGGGGGCGGATGAGGAAGCTTCTCCGGTTGAAACCAAGTCCTTCCTTACGGTGCTTGGGCTTGTTGCTTGCAAGCATAGCCTCCAACTTCTTTTCGGCGCCCATGTAACGCTCGGTCATCGTGCTCTTCCGAGACATCATCACTCTTTTTCGGTGTATCGTGCTTGGTCCGAAGTCACGACAGTTCTTGCTTGATGAGACTCGGTTCGGTATCTTTCCGAGTTAAGTCATTGGTCAAAATCCGAAATTCGATCTTCTTGATGCTGAGACTTGGCCATCGGAGAGAGTTTATCTCCTCCCCGAGTCTCAACACAAGTCCTTCGGCTTCGATGGCGCCACGACTCTCCCGAGAAAGTCTCGATTCTCCACTTTCGGGGTATCTAATTCTCGAAGAGTCTTACTGAGCCGTGCACTCATCCGAATTTGTTCGTCTAACAGTTCTTCATAAGTGGTAGCAATGTCCAAATTCTCATCTGCACCTGAAATAGTGTCGTGTGTGCAGTGTGAAGAGGAGTTAAGTGGTTCATGAGAGTTTACCTCATCCTCTTCTCCTGCCATTAGGCACTTTTCAGTAGCTTCTTCAGCTTCAAGCTCTAAGGCCATAAAAGCTGCTTCATCATCCGATGAATCCATGAAGGAGTCGACTTCTTCTGAGTCGTCTGAGATTTCGCTTGCAATATAAGATTGTCTCTTTTTGGCGAATTTCTCTCTCCTTGCCTTGCGTGCTGCGCGTTCAGCACTACTGAGCTCAGGACAGTCATATTGATAATATCCTGGCTTTTTGCAGTTGTAGCAACCGATGACTCTTTCTTCTTTGTTTTCGCTATCCTTTGATGGCGCTGAGTCATCCTTCTTTCTGCATTCAGAGGATTGTGAGTCAGGAGTGCGTTTTGGCGTATAATCTGACTTACCTTTTGTGTCTCGGTATGCTTTAGTCAGTTTTTTGCGCCTCTCCTTCTCCTTCTGATACTTCACGGTGAGCAGCGCGTACTTCTGAGCGAGACTTCCTTCTTGTAAGTCGTTGAGTGAAAGTTCAGTCTTACTCGTTGTCTTGCTCGTCGCGGGAGATGCTGCGCTGACTGATGCTTTGAAGGCATGGTCAATTTTTTTGTCAGCTTCAGCTCTTTGCTTTCATTGAGGTCTGTCGAACTCAAACTCTTCTGCCTGAAGTTCTGAAAAGATATGGTCAGGAGAGACAACATCTAAATCAGAATGGCGCAATAAAGTGGCAAAAGGTGTCCAGTGTCCGTCCGGCAGTGCCCTCAGTATCTTGAGATTCATCTCTCGGTTGCTGAATGTCTTTCCCAGCCCATTGATGGAGTTCCTCAGATTCGTGAATCTGACATTTAGATCTTCTATTTTGTCACCAGGCATGAGAGACAAATTTTCCAGCTTTTGGAGTTCCAGCGCTAGTTTGTTAGCTTTTATCTTCTGAGTCCCCCGACTCAGTAGCGCTAGAGCGTCCCAGAGTTCCTTTGCAGTTTTGCATTCCTGAACCCTGCCAAGATACGAATCACTTAAGGTGGTTAGTATAGCGTTTCTGGCGACACGGTCTAAGTTATGAAGTTTCTTCTCCTTAGGAGTGAAGAGACTTCGTCTTTGAGAATCTTCTTCCGTGGCCACCATTCCTCCTCCAAAGAAACGCATCCCGAGTCACGACGCCGTCGATCATAGGAACGATAGGCCCTTCCTCAAGTACTTCATCATACTATCGTGGAGGGAGGTCAGATGTGCTTCCATCCTGACCCGCCATACCCCATAGTTCTCTACTGAGAACATAGGTACCATCCTTATACCTGCCATATCAGCCATGAAGAATAATGATATGAATGTAGAGTGATATGAGTGAAAACGATTTTTCGGATCCGTTCAAGTAGACCAGTTTCAGAACAACGAGAGTCTTATAAAACTCAGGTGGTTAGTTGAACAACATGCGCTCTGATACCAATTGTTGGTCCCGAGTGTACGGTCAGGTGTAGAGGGGGGGTGGGGTGAATACATCTGACTCCGATTTTCTCAACTTCGAACACGAACAGTCCTGTTCAGGAAAGTGTCGTACTGAAATAATTCAGCAGACCAAATAGGCGTTTCCGAATCGTGTGTGGCAAAGAGTCCGACTCTACCGAGATCTCGCTAGGCGACCGAGTCGAGTCCGTATCAAACGGTAGAGTTCGGCGTTGCGGAAAAGTGTAGGCCCAAATCGGTTGAGTGGAAAAAACCGTTTTAGCAAGTCTCGGTTCGGCAAGAATAGACGAGTTCAGGTATCTTTGAGACAGCTTGTATAATTTTAAAGTAGGTTTTCGAGTATGAACAGTAAAATCAATGCAACAGTAATCAGAAAGCAATAACAAGACACAAATTTTTAAAGTGGTTCGGATATCAATCGATCCTACGTCCACTGTCCCGAAAAGTTCAGGAGGCTATTTATTATACTGAGTTAGTCTCAGTCAGCTTGTGCACGGGGACAAAGCGTGGCTTGGGGATTATATCGAGCAAGTCCCAGTTTACAAAGGCATCAAACTAAAGTGTTTGACAAACTTCTCCAACTATGAAGGAGTCCTTTTACAATAAGGATTGGGTTCAAATATGAACTCCTTCGTCTAAGCTATAAGTATATTCTGTTGAGCTTAGGGTTAGAGGGATAGGGAATGAGAGAGTGGCTTCTAGATCGACGAACAACTGAAATAAGCTTTAGGTTCGTGTATCGTCGATTTGGATACTAGAGGCTCTTCTAACAGTTTAGCTTGGTTCCCTATGAGCTTAGAAGGTAGTCTTTCGCCGGAGATAGATCTTCAAATTCTTGCGGAAGACTTAGGGTTTTCTGGTTCTAGCTCGTTTGAATGCTTGTGTTTGTTTTCGTCGTTAAGCTTATGCGCATTCGTCTCTCTCTCTTGTGCTCTCTTTTTCAAGGCTTGAAATGTCCCTCTATTTATAGAGCAGAGATTGGAAAAGATCCGTTGGAGACGATCTTCCTTTCTCTCTCTTTTGGTAGCTAACGGCTCTTTTTGAAGGATGTAACAGTGTCCTTTCCCTCCTTTTCTGGAAATATGTTGACTTGCAGCTTTAGTAGGTAGAGACACGTGTATACTTGTCATTTGTCGAGGATTATGGAGTGGTTGAGACGGAAGAGACTTCGAGGCATACTGAAGCTGACTTCTCTTTTCCTCGTACTTGACAATACTGATTGTAAATTTAAAAAAGTGTCCGACGGTTCGGAAGACCGTGCCGTTGTTGAAGTCCGATCTTCATTCGGTAGAGAGACAACCGAGGGTACTCTATCGATGGTCGCCTCGAGTTCGAATGAACTACTCTCGCCGAGTTCGGTTCTACCGACTCCTTCGCATATCTTTGCTCTGCGCCGAGTCCAAGAAATACCGAGTCTTCTACTTCAGTGCCGAGGCTGATAAGCTACTGACCGCCTTAACCAGAGCAGAGTGTCTACTGAGTCTGAAACCCCAGAGACAAAACAATTACACGGGAATGGTTCATCAATCAAGATAGGGTTTTGGGATCTTCAAATCTTCAGATAGGTACAGAGCACGAGGCTACTGAGCTTACGGTCAGTGCTGAAGACAGAATCATTTCCCACTAAGTATAACAGTGCTGATGATAAAATCATCACCCAACAGTTTTTTCACTAATATGGTCGGAAAATGAGTGGCAAGTTCGCTGGTCAGAAATTGGCTAGAAAAGCGGGTGTTACACATGGTTTCGTTTCCAGCAAGCGTTTTGGGAGGCTCATAACTTTCGCATAAAAAATCGAAAAATTCTAATATTTTAGTATAATAATCTTTACATTTCTTAGAACAATATTCATGAAGGAACCACCATGAGAATCTCAAGGAATAAAATGCTAAAAATTGCTGAAGGAGACAGGTTAGGCAGCAAATGAGGGTTCGCAAAGGCGGCTTTATCGAATGTGATAATCAACTGATCATTAGCAGGTATGAATTTTCTTTCAAATGTTACATGATTCCAGTTCATGTCATCAAGCGTGACAACTAACCTTAGTCGCGGCTATACAAAAACGAGGACGAGTTCGAGGAGAAAGCTAGAATAGAACATGCTTAACAATTAGGTGTACATTAGCATTTAGAAACTTTGCAGAACTGAACTTTATGAGGAATTTAAGCAACACTTATCAAACAAAAACTGGGTAAACTCAGTCATAAAATCTCAATTTGGAAACAACACCTAGAGAGTAAACCGTGTATTGGAAAGGCGGAAACAAGAACTCTTTTTACCTTGGCTCTTCTTCTCCAAACTTGCACGTAGTGAAGAGTTGCTGGAGTGGCCTTGATTTATTTAGCCTCTTGCGATGTGAAGAAACTCCAAGTCGCTGCAAAATCCCGTTCAGATTTGTGGAACACAGAAAAGAAGGTGTCTGGATAAGTTCAGCTCTTATGGGAGAGGAAAAAGGGACGTGGGAGAGGAGAAAGGGATGTGGGAGAGGAGGGGGGACTTAAACCTGGAGAAGTTGTCGTGGAAGAGAGAGGGGAAGTTGACGTGGGAGAGGATCGTGTATCCTCATTATATATATATATATTTTTTTTATACATATATATATATATATATATATATATATATATATATATATATGAGATGGATCAATAAGGAACAACACCTTATTAAAGGAACTAAGAACAATTATCCACCTTTTATTGTTTGAGATGTAGGGTTGAGATTGGTTGTATTAATTGTACAATAACATTGTTCAAAATTGAAAAGGGAGTAATTTGGTCAAATTTTCTCTCTCTCTACTTTCTCTCCTTACTGTACCCCCCTCCCCGTCGCCTACCATTCATCACAGAAGAAGTTTAACTATGGCTCTCCTCTCTCTCTCTCTCTCTCTCTCTCTCTCTCTCTCTCTCTCTCCCCTTTGGTTCCGAGCGCCACCGATCATCTGTTTTAGTTACACCACCGGTACTCTGGCTCCGCCGCGCCGCCCTCTCATCGTCTCTCAATCAAGCATAGATCCAAGGTCCGTTTTAGATCTGAATACATCTATCCTCCCTCTCTTCTATCTTTCCCATCTCTTCTCTTTCTACCGAAAATTTGCACGGATCCGTCCAAGATCTACATAAATCTGTTCGAGATCTGCGCCAATCCTTTTTCGCTATCACGCTTTTGATTACTCTGTCTATAATTCTCATTCTATGTTAATTTTTTTATTGAAAATTATCCTTGTATTTTTTTGTGGAATTTGGAGATTTGGAGACATGTTTATGGAAATTTGGAGTGTTCACTGTAGACAATTCGTTTGCTTCGCCTCTGCTATACATTCAACGGGGCCGGAATGTACCGGAAGATTCGATTGAATGTTCATAGAAATTTAATTGTGCGGAAATTTGGGTGTTCATGGAGATTTGACTTTACTTGTTATTTAGCTTATTTGTGTGTTCATGGAGATCCAAATTCTGCAGAAACTGGGTTACTTGAAGCTGACTCAAATTGGTTGAAATATATAATTTAGTTTACAAATTGCATAAAAATTACTAATAAAGTGCATACAAATTATAAATAAAGTGCATAAAAAATAAGATTGGATGTTCATAGAAATTTGATTATGCAGAAATTTAGGTGTTCATGAAAATTCGATTTTACCTGTTATTTAGCTTGTTTGTGTGTTTACGGATATCCAAAATGTGCAGAAACTGGGTTACTTATAGGAGCTGACTCAAATTGGTTGAAATTTATAATTTTATTGAATAAATTACATAAAGATTACAAATAAAGTGTATAAAAATTACTAATAAAGTGCATAAAAATATGAATAAAGTGCAAAATTTATACGAATAAAGTGTATAGATATTAAATAAAGTGCATAAAAAATACGAATAAAGTGCAAAATTTATACGAATAAAGTGCATAGATATTTCGGGCAGAGAATGAGGCTTTAGTTGAAGGAACACGGGGAGAGACGAAGAAAAAATCGGAGTAGAACGAAAAAACAAGAAACGATTTTTCTTTCTTAAAAAAAATTAAAGGACTGTTCACTTACAAATAATTACAATGAAAAAATTAATAGAAAAAAAATTAAAAGAAGCAAATGACTTCTGTACCCTTAATGAAATTAAATAAGAGATTAAAAATTAAAAGTTTCTCCTTCAATCTAGACCACACATCTTTAAAATGGAAGGAGATGATTTGTTCCTAGTTCCTTCATTAAGGAGGTGTTCCTTAAAGAACCCTCCCCTATATATATATATATTATTTCATACTCTTTCTATGGAGAAATCTTCCAAAAATGTTCTTAATAAGAACAAAAAAATTATTTATTCTGAAAATTTTGATAAAAGTCTTCAAGACTGGAAATTACCAGAAGTTTCAAATTTTAAAGTTTACAAAAAAGGAAGCTTTGAATTCCAAAGCGATTATGTTATAAAAACAATTGAAGAAACTATTCCTCTAAAAGGAGGATATGATTCTCGATCACTTCTTTCAAAAAATATGATTGAAGTTTATAAAGAAAAATATAAATTTATACATCTTGGAATGGTCCAAATCGGAATTAAGCCATTAACTAGAGATGAATTAAATGTTAGTGCCTTAATTATGGTCAGAGATCAAAGGCATCTGAATCTAGAAGATTCTCTTCTTGGAATAATTGAGTCCACACTTTGTGAAGGACCAACATATTTTTGTTGTTTTCCAAATTATCCTTTATCTCTTTCAGATCCAAATATTTTGGATGCCCTCACTCTTAATATTAAGACATCGGGGTACAAAATGAAAGAAAAATCAGAGAATATTGTTCTCGTTTATAGAATTTACTATAAAGTTATGAATACAACAATCTTGAGATTTAATGTTAAGTCTCAACAACTTTGTTCAAAGAAAGGAGAAACTACTCTTTTCTTAACAGATGTTACTAAAAGTAATATTGTTGTTCCTAAAACTATATTATGGAATCAAGTAAGTCTTCCAGAGACATGGAAGCTTGAAAACGTCTCTCCTCCAATTAAAAAAGAAAATAGAAAGTTGGAACGTATTATACAATACGTTGATGGAGATGCTGAGATTAAGTTTGCTTCTCAAAGAAGATTTAAACTAAAGATGGATGAAGATGCTAGAAGCTCTACATCCTCTGTCCCTTATACGGACCATGGAAAAATGAGTATTTCTGGAATTAATACAACTCCAGATCAAATCTCTCAGCTTGAATATAAGGTTGAAATACCTAAAAGCGAAAGCTCCAGAAATCCTGGATCGCCAACTTTTTCAGATTTTGGGTACAATGTTTTCATGATAAAAGAAAATTTTATCTCTAAAGCTATCCAAAAAAGTTTATGTTGGTCCGGAGACAAATATCAGGTGTAGAGGGGGGGGGGGTGAATACACCTGATTACCGTTTCTTCTTCTCGGTGAAGGTCATTAAGTCGTTGGTTGCAACGATGAACGAGTGCCAAATAAACCTTCGATCACGGGACGAGTGAGTCGGCCATCGAGCTCTCCCTGCGACTTTTGTCGGTAGCCCGAAACTCCGGTCGGAGACTATAAGTGTGCGGATAAGTGTGGGAGCCCGGAGTTTGTCTCTTTTTGAAAACGTGTTTTCGCAGATTAAATTCTTTTGGCTGTGCAATCTCGGAAATACGTTTTATGCAGACTTATGATTTTCAAAGGTTTGTATGCAATAAAACAGTAAACAACACAAGCAGTTTAACGTGGTTCGGATACGCAAGATCCTACGTCCACGGTCCTGAACAGAGCAGGATAACTTCTTGATTAGTCTGAGCAAGTCTCAGCAAGGAAACTGTGCGCAGGACAGATCCTTCTAAGTTATAATCCTTAGCGACTTTACAATTCAAACCTAAGTTCGAAAGGGGGTGAAGACAGTTCTCCAACTAATGAAGGAGTTCTTACAATAAGAACAGTTCACTAAAAAATGAACTCCTTCGAATCTAAGCTATAAATCTGACAATGAGCTTAGGTAGAGAAGAAAAGGATCTAAAGACTCTAGAGAGAAGAACCACAAAAATATTCTAGTAAATGCAGATTCTTCGCTGGATATTCTGATTGAGTTGCTAGAGTGTTTAAGAGCTTGAGCAATTTCCCTTTTTTAATTTCGTGCTTCGTGCTCTCCTAGAGCTTCGAAATCTTCTCTATTTATAGCTGTGAGCTATGGCATATGTCCGTTGGAGACGACGATGCCACGTGTCACAAGCTTCCAAAGAAAACGGCCATTAATTCGAACTTGTTGCAGCAGGGCAGTTAATTACTGTACATGAGAGCAGCTTTACTGTTTGGAGCAGGTAAGGCGTTGTCGGCTTCTGATGAGTCGTTTTCGTGCTTAGTGATTTCAGGCCGAAAAGTGCGTTAATTGGCCAATCGGTGCAGTCGCAGTGGCGTATTATGCAGGGTTTCGGTGCTGAAATGGCAGGATGACAAGGATATTAATTGGCGCGTTTTGGTGAAGAAAAGGCGCGGAAAGTCGCGGTTTAGGGCACGGTTATGAGGAAAGGAAAAGATCAAGAAAATATCTTTTGGTGGTTAAGGAAAGATCTTGTTTCCTTATCCACCCAAATCTTTTCCTAATCAAGATCTAAAGGAGGAGTATATTAAGAGATGAAGGGGGCACGAAATTTCCACCACCTCTGCACCATAGAACACGTCCCCAACATCCCGAGCTCACATTCCGGCCATTGCTCCCTTCCGAACCACCGTCGACCGCCGCCGCACAACCACCGCCGCCGAACTGCCCAAGCCGAAGACACTTCCGAACCTTTCCGACCAGATTTCGTAGTTTAGTAGTTGAAGAAGAAAACACTTTTTAATTTCAGACTTATGTTCTTTAAATTCGTAGTTGAACTCTAGTTTTATTTCCGTTTTGAATTTAATCGTTTTCTAAGAACTTAATATTTTACATTCGAACCTCTTTGTTATTTCAATTCAAGATTTTAGTTAAATTTCGTAAGTTATTATTTTCTGCTAGTTCGTACCTTAATTAGTTTAAATTTCGTGCATGCTAAATTTAGGGTTATTCGTGTTCATGTTTCTCGTTTCCGCAAACGTCCCGAGTTGTCCAACCGAACCGTCAGCATGAGTAGCTAAACTTTTTAGGGTCCGGCAGAATGTGAATGCACACGTGAACAGTACATGAGGCTTAGGTGCTCATAATTAATCAAAAGGGTTTCGGGATAATTCGGAATTATTAATCTGGCTAGTAGTTTAGGCTTGATCACCCTAGGTTGCGCGATCTGTAGCTAACTTAGTACTTCCATCGTTTCTCGTGGAACAAGGCTAGGTAAGTAGCGAAATTATTCGTAAGAGTAATTGGATTAAACCGATAGGAGACTATGAGATGCCCAACATACGAGTAGGCTCCTATACTAGGCTCCCTTAGTTCGATAAAGTGTCTCAGCTATTAAATCTATTGATTGCCCAACAACGTAGGTTGTAGCTAGGTTAGGGAAGTAGCCGTTTCTATGCCCAACATGGCGGTTACCGAATAAGTAAGTGGGAGTGAGGATCACGCAGTTTAAGTTACGGTGGTCTATAACTAGTAGATTCTTGAGATTAATTCATATTAAGTGCCGAGGATTGGAATTATGTGTGCATGAATATTCTGCTTGGACCCGCCTTTCAATTGCCCAGGTTCATTCACTTTAAATTCCGTTTTTGTTTTTATACTTGCTTTTAATTTTACAAGTTCTTAGTTTAATAGGAAACCCAAAACTCGCGGGGTTGCTAACCAAAACCCCGTGATAAGTAGGAAAAATAAAGTGTCTAGTCGTCCGTTCCCTGTGTTCGATACCTGTGAACTATACTGAAGTAATTCTCTGATTTTTGCAGGATTATTTGGTGCAATACAGCGATCACCAGCTTCTCATTGGTCGAGGTTTGTGGTTGGTGAGAATGTCGAGTTGACCCGTTCAAACAACCTCGTATGATCTTCTGCTGAACTTTCGAAAAGACTTAAGTAGCTGGGTCGTGATTCTCGGTCTGATGGAGACCGCAAAGTCTCTGGCTTCTTCGACTGAGTCGGCTGACAAGGAATGTAACTTCTGAGTATGTCAGCTGGTGACTGCGAAGGTACAGGGTGTTGGGTGATGATTCTATCCTCAGCATAGTCTTACTTGGTGGGAAATGATTCTATCTTCTTTACTGAACCATGCTCAGCAGCCTAGTGCTCTGAATATTGAGAATATTTGAAGATCCCAAAACCCTATCTGATTGGTGAACCATTCCATTGTAATCGTTATTTTTTTTGTCTCTGAGGTTTCAGACTCAGTAGACACTCTGCTCTGATCAAGGCGCTCAGTAGATTATCTGCCTTAACACCAGAAGTAGAAGACTCAGTGATCTTGGTCTCGGCGGGAGCGAAGATATGCGAAAGAATCGATGAGAACCGAACTCGGTGGAGCAAGATATGCGAAAGAATCAGTAGAACTGAACTCAGCTGGAGCAGTATATTGAAAGAGTCAGTAGAACTGGACTCAGTAGGAGCGATTCGCTTGAACTCGTAGCTGATCTTCAGTAGACTTTACTCAGCTATCTACCTACTGAATACGGGATCAGACTCAGCATCGGTAGACAGTCTTCTGAACTGTCAGATACTTTTGAAAAACAATCAGCATTGTCATACACGAGGAAGAGAGAAGTCAGCTTCAGTTTGCCTTGAAGTCTGTGCTGTCTCAACCACTCTATCCGCCTCGACGAATGACAAGAACACACGTGTCTTCTCACCTACTAAAGCTGCAGTCAACCCTTTACCTAAAAAGGTGGGAAAGCACACTGTTACCTACTTCAAAAGAGCCGTTTGCTACCAAAAGAGAGAGAAAGAAGAAGATCGTCTCCAACGGATCTTTTCCAATATCTGCTCTATAAATAGAGGGACATTTCAAGAAGAGAAAAGTGCATAAGCTTAAACGACGAAAACATACACAAGCATTAAAACGAGCTAGAACCAGAAAACCCTAAGTCTTCCGCAAGAACTTGAAGATCTATCTCCGGTGAAAGACTACCTTCTCAGCTCATAGGGAACCAAGCTAAACTGTTAGAAGAGCCTCTAGTATCCAAATCGACGATACACGAACCTAAAGCTTATCTCAGCTGTTCGTCGATCTAGAAGCTACATTCTCATTCCCTATCCCTCTAACCCTAAGCTCAACCGAATATACTTATAGCTTAGACGAAGGAGTTCATATTTGAACCCAATCCTTATTGTAAAAGGACTCCTTCATAGTTGGAGAAGTTTGTCAAACACTTTAGTTTGATGCCTTTGTAAACTGGGACTTGCTCGCATAATCCCCAAGCCACGGCTTTGTCCCGTGCACAAGCCGACCGAGACTAACTCAGGTATAATAAATAGCCTCCCCGAACTTTCGGGACAGTGGACGTAGGATCGATTGATATCCGAACCACTTTAAAAATCTGTGTCTCGTTATTGCTTTCTGATTATTGTTGCATTGATTTTACTGTTCATACTGAAAATCCTCTTTAAAATCATACAACTGTCTCAGCATACTGAACTGTCTACTTGCTGAACTGAGACTTGCATAAAACGGTTTTCCACTCAACTGATTAGGGCCTACACTTTCCGCACCGCTGAACTCTACCTGTTAGCTACTGAATTCTGACTCAGTCAGCTAGTAGATCTCAGTAGAGTCAGACTCGTTCTTTAAGACTCTTTGCCACACACAATTCAGAACAACTATTTGGTCTGCTGAATTATTTCAGTACGGCACTTTCCTGAACAGGACTGTTCGTGTTCGAAGTTGAGAAAATCGGATTCAGGTGTATTCACCCCCCCCCCTCTACACTGGCCGTACACTCCGGGACCAACAATTGGTATCGAGCGGGAGTTCTTTAAGACTCTTGTTATCTTGAAACCGGTCTACTTGAACGGATCCCGAAAATCGTTTTCACTACATATCACTCTACATTCATATCATTATTTTTATATGGCTGATATGTCAGGGATAAGAATGGTACCCATGTTCTCGGTAGAGAATTATGGAGTATGGCGAGTCAGAATGGAAGCACATCTCGACATCCCTCCATGATAGTATGACCGAAGTGCTTGAAGATGGACCTATTTTTCCCATGATCGATAGTGTCGTGACTCGGGCCCCACTAAAGGAGGAGGAATGGTGACCCGGGAAGAAGATCCCTAAAGGCAGTCTCTTCACTCCCGAAGAGAAGAAGCTTCACAACTTAGACCGAGTCGCCGAAATGCCATACTTGACCACTCTTAGTGATTCTTATCTTGGCGGGGGTTCGGGAATGCAAAACAAAGAAAGGAACTCGGGACGCTCTAGCGCTACCGAGTCGTGGAACTCGTGAAAATAAAAGCTAACAACCGGCGCCGGAACTCCAAAAGCCGGAAAGTCTATCTCTCATGCCCGGTGACAAAATAGAAGATCCGAACGTCGGATTTACGAATCGATGAATTCCATCAATGGGCCGGGAAAGATATTCAAAGAACCGAGAAATGAATCTCAAGATACCGAGGGTACGCCGGGATGGACACTGGACACCTTTTGCCACCTTATTGCGACATTCTGATTTAGATGTTGTCTCTCCTGACCATATCTTTTCAGAACTTCAGGGAGAAGAGTTTGAGTTCGACAGACCTCAACGAAAGCAAAGAGTTGAAGCTGACAATAAAATTGACCATGCCTTCAAAGCATCGGTCAGACAACGATCTCCGGCGACAAGCAAGACAACGAGTAAGACTGAACCTTCACTCAATGATCTACAAGAAGGAAGTCTTGCTCGAAGCACGCGTTGCTCGTCGTGAAGTATCGAAGGAGAAGGAGAGGCGCAGAAACCGACTAAAGCATACCGAGACACAAAAGGTAAGTCGATTATACTCCAAAACGCACTCCCGACTCACAATCTTCCGAATGTAGAAAGAAGGATGACTCAGCACCATCAAAGGATAGTAAAAGCAAAGAAGAAAGAGTCATCACTTGCTACAATCGCAAAAAGCCGGGACACTATCAATATGATTGTCCCGAGCTCGATAGTGCCGAACGCGCATCACGTAAGGCAAGGAGAGAGAAATTCGCCCGAAAGAGACAATCCTATATTGCGGGCGAGATCTCGGACGACTCGAAGAAGTCGACTCCTTCATGGACTCATCTCGACGATGAAGCAACTTTCATGGCCTTAGAGCATGAAGTCGAAGAAACAATCGAAAAGTGCCTAATGGCGGGAGAAGAGGATGAGGTAAACTCTCATGAACCACTTAATTCCTCTTCACAATGCACACACGACACATTTCGGTGCGATGGGAATTTGGACATCACGACCGCCTTTATGAAGAATTATTAGATGAACAAATTCAAATGAGTGCACGAGCTCGGTAAGACTCTTCGGAATTGGATACCCCGAAAGTGGAAAATCGAGACTTTCTCAGGAGAGTCGACCGCTACCGAAGCCGAAGGACTTGTGTTGAGACTCGGGGAGGAGATGAACTCTCCGATGGCCAAGTCTCGAGCATCAAGAAGATCGAATTTCAGTTTTGACCAATGACTTGACTCGTGAAAGATACTGAACCGAGTCTCATCAAGCAAGAACTGTCAGGACTTCAGACCAAGCACGACATACTGAAAAAGAGTGATGATGTCTGGAAGAGCCTGATGACTGAGCGTTACATGGGCGCTGAAAAGAAGCTGGAGGCTATGCTTGCAAGCAACAAGCCCAAGCACTGTAAGGAAGGACTTGGTTTCAACCAGGAAGCTTCCTCATCTGCCTCCGTACACTCAAAAGTGCGTCTAACTGATAGGTTTGTTCGAGGAGAAACAATCAATGCAAATATTCTGAACCCCTCAGCAAAGAACAAACAAAAGATGAAAGCACCTCATCTTACGCATCAGTATTCTGACCAGAAGATCAGTACTAAGACACCCCAGTTCAGTCAAGGGGGAACTAGCAGAGTTAAGTGGGCTGATCAGTATGGACCACCTCAGTTGACACATCCAGCTCAATATGGGTCATATTACTATGATCTTATAGTCACAATAGGTTCCAAGAGTCAGAAAAAGAAGAAAAACGCACAAAAGGCAAAGGTCAGCAGTCCACCAACTAAGAAGATCCGGACTCCCCGAACACGTACGGCTAAGAAGTCGGCTTTGACCGATCCCAAAGTGGTCAAGTATGTTGACTCAAGTGGAAAGAAACGCGTCCGAAACCACCGGGGTTGTTAGACAGATTTGGGTTACTAAAACTAACATCTAAGGACACAAAAACAAAATAAAGGGTACCCGAATATAATTCTCGTTTTTGCGGGTGCACAAAGATCCTTGGTATGTGGACGGTGGATGCTCAAGACATATGACTTACCAAAGGAACCTACTTGAAGAATTATATAGGCGAAGAAGGACCCGAATGAGTTTGGAGACAATGCAAAAGGCTATACAAGAGGATATGGAGCACTCGATTGGAACCGCCACAGTTCCTAGAGTATCATATGTTGAAGGACTTCAGCATAATCTTCTCTCTGTTAGTCAATTCTGTGATAGCTCGAATAGAGTGATTTTTGACACTGGTTTCTGTGATGTCATTGATAAATCCACAGGGCAAACAGTGTTATCAGGTTCGCGGACCAAATTCTGGGCAGAAGCAACTGACACTGCATGTTATACTCAGAACCGATCTCTACTGACAAAGCAGCATAAGAGAACACCATATGAACTATGGAACTGCAGGAAGCCTTCTTTATCTTATTTCCATATCTTTGGTTGTTCATGCTTTATCCACAATAATGGGAAAGATCAGCTGAAGACTTTTGATAGCAAGTCGGATCAGGGAGTTTTCTTAGGATACTCTCGGGTCAGCAAAGCTTTCAGAGTATTCAACTATCGGACACTTTGCGTGGAGGAAAGCCCTCATGTTGTTTTTAATGAGTTTGCTACTGAAGACAGGAGCAATAACTCTAACTCTAAATCTGAGGACATCAGTAAGCAGCTAAAGGATCTAAGCTTAAAAGACAAACCTGAAAAGATCCAGCTATGTTGGGATGATGATTCGACGAAGAAACCGAAGACAAGTCTACCGAATCTCAACCGGCAGAGCAAGTAGCCGAACAGTTGACTCTCCCGAACGCAGTCAATCCCGGGTAACTCAGGTCGATGAGGAAACCTTAGAGGTAACCGAGACCACTACCGAGAGTAACAACTCGTGGGGAACATCTATTAATGTTCCTGAGCTGAATGCCCCTGAACCTGGAAACTCAGTAGATCTCACTCTCATTACTGAATTGCTTCAATCTCAGAATAGTACGACTGAAATTCCTAACTCACCTACTATCTGTGTTGATCAAATTTCAGATGAAGAGCTGAAACATCGTAGATCGTGGCTAGATGCTCACACTCCCGATCTAATCATTGGAGATCCTTCAAAAAAAAGTCAAGACAAGATCCAGATTACGTCAAGGAGAAAGTGCATTATATTCCTCGCTTCTTGTCTACCGAAGAGCTTCGGACGATTGAGGATGCACTTAAAGATGCCGACCGGATCATAGCTATGCAGGAGGAGGCTGAATCGGTTCATGAGAAACGAAGTTTGGGAGCTTGTTAACGCACTCCGGCATCAACACGTCATTGGAACAAAATGGGTCTTCAAGAACAAGCGAGATGAAAACAACGTCATAGTAAGGAACAAAGAAAGGCTCGTGGCTAAAGGCTACCGTTGCCGAGGGAATAGATTTCGATGAGACATTCGCTTCGGTTGCAAGATTGGAGGCAATCGGACTATTCCTAGCCTACGCAACACATCAAAGATTCGTGAGTCTATCAAATGGATGTGAAGTCTGCGTTCCCGAACGACGACCGAAAGAAGAAGTCTATGTAGAACAACCGCCCGGCTTTCGAGCGGGGACATCGAGTTTGGGACTCGGAAAGGCTCTATATGGGTTAAAACAAGCACCCGGGGCTTGGTACGATACCCCTGTCGAGTTTCTTCTTCGAAAGGTTTTCATAAAGGCACATAGATCGCACGCCGTTCAAAGATTCGACCGGAAGACGACTTATTACTCATGCAGATCTATGTAGACGACATTATCTTCGGATCAAAGAACGTCGTCATGTGTCAGCAGTTTGAGAAAATGATGAAGGACAAGTTCGAGATGTCAATGATGGGTGAAATGAACTATTTCCTCGGCTTTCAAGTCAAACAATCTGAAAAGGGAACGTTTATTAACCAAGGCAAATACACTCGAGACCTCATCAAAAGATTCGGTTGTACATCCGGCAAACCTATCAAGATCCCGATGAACACGAATATGAAAATCGATCTTGATAAAGAGGGAGTATCAGTAGACCAAACTGAATTTCGTGCAATAATTGGTTCCTTATTACATCTACCAGCTACTCGTCCTGACATAACTTATGCTGTAGGTGTCTGCGCTCGATTTCAGGCGAATCCTAAGCAGAGCCACATGGACTCAGCAAAGAAGATTCTCCGCTACCTCGCAGGCACACTCGACATGGGTTTATGGTATCCAGTGATGATAATATTGAACTAACTGGTTACTCGATGCCGACTATGCAGGATGTAGAATTGACCGAAAATCAACTTCGGGGAACTTGTCGGTTCCTAGCGGTAAGCCGATCTCATGGTTTTCAAAGAAGCGGCACTCGGAGACACGTCAACTACCGAAGCCGAATACATGGCTGCCGGAAGTTGTTGCGCCCAAATCCTTTGGGCCGAGACAAGAGCTAAGAGACTATGACGTCATTCGAGAATGAAGTGCCGATATTCTGCGACGCACTGGTGCTATTGCAATCACTCAAAATCCCGTACTACACACGAGATGCAAGCACGTGGACATTAGGCATCACTTCATTCGCGACCATGTCGAAAGAAGGATATCGAATGGAAAAGATCCATACTGACAAACAAAGGGCTGATATTCTGACCAAACCTCTAGCTGAATCCAGATTCAAAGAACTTTCAGTAGAGCTAGGTCTGCTGGACCCTACTGACCCCAGTCAGTAAGAAGGTTCCAGGAAAGGATCATTCAGTAAGGGGGAATGATCACTCTCAATACTGAGTAAATTCAGTACGTAGAGACAGAAAACCATCTACAAGAGGTATCAGCTGATTACTATGTTCAGCTGATAGGTTTGCGTATCTCTACTCAGTAGTAACGAATAAAACAGTAATGCATTTATGATGAAGATTCAGCATGCTATTAAATATCCTAAGTTTGTCATTTATTATTAACGGCCTATATTTAATGCACGACATTCCATACACAAGTTTGCTGAACTCTGAACGCATTTAATGCATGTCATCTCATAGTTACTACTTAGGCATATTTACAACTAGCTTTGACTTAGGCGGCATATGTGATCATTACTTAATATATCTTCTAATCTTGACCGTCCATCTCATAAAGCAAGTTTAAACTCTGCCTTTGATCGAAAACCGGTCACCTTCATGTTAGATATATATTTTCGATCATATCTTTAGAAACCGCCATTACCGCACTTGAAATCCTCTGCATCCGAGAATTCTGAGATCATTCCTTGCAATCCCCTCTTGCATATCCTTTCAGAATCTCTCTTTCGGTATGCTTATTACAACTGCTACACGAATTAATCTTCTTTTTCAGAATCGCTATACAAACTGTTTTATTTAAATCGATACTGATAAATGCTAGTGTAACAGGTACAATGGCAAGTAAAAATATTTCGGTGTCTGCTCCAGTTAACATGCAAGAAATCCTGGACAAGGATCGTGTTTGGTTCGAGCCAACCATGGAGTTCAACGCCTGTGATCTCGATTATATAGACGAGATCTTCTCGGCTCTCGAGAGTCGTGGGCTTGAAAGTTTTCTTTCAAGGAAGCCGACATACTTCCTCTCGAGGCGGGTGGCCGAAGTTTATCTTAATTCTGACTCGGAGGCGGGGACATAATCGGAAGATTCGCCGTTCACGAGATCAAGGATGCTTTTCCGATTCTGAAGCAAATATCACTCAAGGAGGCACTAAAGAGAAGTTTTGATCTGCCTTCTGAAGGAGCCAGTACTGTGGGGTACAAGGATGATCTTGTAGATGACTATTTGACAATATTCTGTGGAAAGCCCACGACCTTCAGAGCTGCTTTTCCTAAAAACAACATGCTGCCTCAGTACAGAGCTTTGGCTTATATTGTGGCAGCGACTCTTGACCGGCCAACAAGGTGCTCATTCGATCAAGTATCGAGGCTCAAGATCCAGCTCATGATGGCCATATATGATAGAGCCCAGATTAATTGGACGGAGTTCTTTATCCGTGAATTCATGGCTCAGGCGGCAAAATTCGACAAGGCCTCTTGCACGCTGAGTGCAAAGGGCAAGCTTCTTTATGGACTGAAGCTGTCCATAATGATAGAGGATGTCTGCGGATCTGAACCAATCACCTACAGTGACAAGGAGTATTTTAATGTGAAGAAGGTCAAATTCGACAACAAGACTGCTGCTCTTCAGCAGATCGGGTCAGGTCCCTCAGCCGTAACTCAGCAGACTAAGCCTCAGCAGGCTACACCCTCGAAGAAGAGAACATCTCCAGCAAAAACTCCAAAGGCACCAGCTAAGAAACTGAGGAAAGTCATTCCGGACGTGCTTACTGAACCTGAGGTTTCTCCTGAAGTTCCTGCTGTTCAGGCTACTCAGCAACCTATTCAGCCTCAGCGGCTGATAGACGAGTCAGAATCATCTGAGAAGACTCAATCAGTGGAGAAGGCTGTCTCCACTAAGGAACCCGTAGAAGTGGAACAAGGGGATGCTACTGAAGCACATAGCGAGGAGATTCAGCCTCTTGACAGCCCCCTCTCAGTTCCACCACTCAGCAGTGTGCCTCCTGCTGAGACTCAGACGTCTCCCATAGACTTGGAGTCCGAGACAAAGATCCGAAGAAGAGACAATTGGGATGGAAGCTTCGGTGATCATATCCAGAGCATCCCGAGAGATTCTTCAACGGATTCCGTGAGCTTGCCGACTACTCGATCCGTTGCTCATTGCAAAATCAGCAAGGCTCCACATGTTGCTGCGATTTCAGGAGTGGCCCCAACTACAACGTCTAGTACACCACTACTCCTGCCAGCAACTTCATGAAGAAGAATTAAAGTTGAGGGAGCAAATGGGCTACTCTGAGCCTGCTGACCTCAGCACCATGGAGAACCTGAGGGCTGCTATGCGGGCAATGATACATGACAGCTAGCCTAGCTACCGGCACCTCGAGATGGATCGGACCACGATGGTCAAGATCCACCCATGATTCGAGCCCCGGAAAGCCTGATGAGGAAAATCCCCAGGACAAGGATACACATGCTACTGAACAAGCTCAACCTCCACTCCGTATCCTTGGACCTGCGAAGTCCACGGCTGGTGCTTCGTCCTCAGCAGAGCCCGCTCAGCTCTTGTTGGAGTCGACTTACGAAGCAGCGCCCAGCCCAACTTCCAAGAGATCTCGATCCGTAGCAAGATCTCGATCCGTAGCAAAAGCTCTCACCGCTCAGGGAATCCAGAATCGAGCTCTTGCGAAGGCCGTCCACAAGGTGTGGAAACAGACTGCGCTAGCCACAACCAATGAGCTACGGGGGATGAAAACATCGCATATCTAAATCGGCCGCCCTGTTGTCTCTGAAATTGTATCCGAAGCTTTGGCTAAGCAGCAGAAGCAGTTTGATGATCAGCTCAGAATCATTCAGGAAGGACAAGCCAAACTTCTCAAAGCATTCCAGGTTTCAATATCCACTCATACTGAGTCCTTCACTGAACAAGCCCAGGCCACGGAGATCCGACTTGACAACATTCAACTGGTCGTGGAGGATAAGATTTCTGAGAAGTTGACAGAATTCAAGGCAACAGCTGACCTCTCCCATAAGCAATACTCGGAGGAACTGACTAATGAGAGGAATGAGCTGCACTTGGCACTGACAAAGATCCATGACAGACTGGACGAACTGTCCGCTGTCTACACACGCCTAGACAAGAAGGTACTCATCCCTACCCCGGCTGTAATTGATGATGCCAAAAAGGGGGAAGGAAAAGAGAAGAGTACGGAAGGAAAAGAGAAGAGTACGGAAGGAAAAGAGAAGAGTACTGAGAAGCCGACCCCTACCAAAACTACTGCCAAATTACTTAAGGGGACAGCTTCACTGAGATCTGAGAAAAAGACCAAGTCCGTGACTGAGATAAGCAGGACTCAGACTCAGACTCAGACAGAGGGTAAGGCCCAGGGTGTCTTGGCTGCGAGCACAACTGAGACTGGCCCAACTGGCTCAGGAACCCAGGCTACTCATGCAACCCAGACTCCGACTGATTTTATCAAGGAGGTTGCAGAGTATGCTGAGCAGGAAGAGTCAGAAGAGGAAGAGGCTCCTCTCCCTCCACCTGTTCAGGGAAAAGGCAAGAAAGTGTTGATTCTCCCAACCCCTCCAGCCAAGAAAACGAAGAGATACATTTCAGCTGAGGAGGAGGCTCAAATTGCAGCTGATGAGAAGCTGGCAAGGGAGATTGCTGAAACAAGCCGCTAATAAACCAAAGTCTAAGCTCGTCAAAGGAAAGACAAAATCTCCCGCTCGAGGAGGAAGAAAGCCTGCTAGGATACCTCCAAGGAAACGATTATCGAGGATGAAGAAGATAGGGAGAAGGAGAAGGAGCAAAAGCAAAGAAAGCACCGAGAAGCGAGTGGTACGTCAAAAGAAAAATCAAGTACCCCTGCTGAATCTGAAGACATTCCTCAGAAAGCCACTGAAGCCCTAGATGATGAAATTGAGGCCATATTCGACCAAATGAACAGATACCTATATAGAGGCGAAGAGGCTAGAGAAGTTCAGTGCCGCAGAGACGAATGCGGGAGGCGGACCTTGAAGAACCGAGAAAAAGAACCGAGGAAGAGGCCAGCCGAGAGTACCTTCAAAAGCCGATATTCCTTATCGATACGAAGGTTCGGGAAGCCGTGATCCGAAATCGCACGGATGGCCAAAGACGGACAATTGGATACCCGCTCAATTTACTCGGAGATGGGAATCGGCAAAGATAGAGTTCATCAAGCGCAATTATTTCCGGAGGTTCCGCCCAACATGACTAAGGCCGATGCCTACACGTAATGGATGATGATAAGTGAACCCGATCTATACATATACTTGCATAAAGCCGTATCTGAAGGTATAGAAGTCAGTGTTCCGGAGCCCAGAATCATACCTCCACCTAGAAGAAATGATGACTCAATCCACTTTGGGGTAATAGAAGCTGAAGTGAAGTATGCTGCATCAAAGAGAGAACTGGACGAAGATGAGCCAGCAGACTTTGCTGCATACTTGAAGCTGAGGAAGAACACATACCGGATGTATGGAGTGCCACTATCAGACTTAATAGCGGACTCAAGAGGAGGTTTCTGAAGCCATTCTCCACATCGCGTATAACGGGAATCGAACCCCCTCTGCTGCTGTCGGGCGGATAGGAGTAGGTTTGTTTTAGCTTGCCCCTTTCTTCTTATTAGTAAGATAGGTTTGGAACCCTATTTTAATAAGTAATAAGGTAAGCTTCCACCTTTCTTCAATTCTATCGCTCCTTGATCACAGGATTTTGTATCTAACTAACTGTTATGAATCTATTATCTGTTAACAGGATTCATGGACAGGATCAAGTAGTTTAAGGGCTCCTAGGCTTAGTTCTGATCTTCCTAGCTTAGCAGGATTTGTAATTGTACTGATCTGAATAACTCATATATACAAATCTGATTTTGGCTCTGACAACCACTTGTTGTCTATTCAGCCGTGTTTGTATTATGCTTTAACACTCAGAATCACTAAAGTGATGACTGACTCACACACTCACTCTATTTACTTTCTTGTCAGTTTATTACTTTGTTAGATTCTGCTAGTCTAGTTTCTATGTAATGGGGGAAATTGTGTTTTGCCCAGTTTTCTCGATAATCTAGGATCTTGCGGAACAACTCCGCTGATCCTACCTATAATATTGTAAGGAGCTCTGTTTCTGTTAGTTTAGTGTTAGCATAAATGATATGTTTTGGCATCATCAAATAGGGGGAAATTGTTGGGTGATGATTCTATCCTCAGCATAGTCTTACTTGGTGGGAAATGATTCTATCTTCTATACTGAACCATGCTCAGCAGCCTAGTGCTCGAATATTGAGAAGATTTGAAGATCCCAAAACCCTATCTTGATTGGTGAACCATTCCATTGTAATCGTTATTTTTTTTGTCTCTGAGGTTTCAGACTCGGTAGACACTCTGCTCCGATCAAGGCGCTCGCAGATTATCCGCCTTAACACCGAAGTAGAAGACTCGGTGATCTTGGACTCGGCAGGAGCAAGATATCGAAAGAATCGATAGAACCGAACTCACTGAGCAAGATATCGAAAGAATCGGAGAATCGAACTCAGTGAGCAAGATATCTTGAAAGAGTCGGTAGAACCGGACTCGCAGGAGCGGTTCATCGAACTCGTAGCTGATCTTCGATAGACTTTACTCGCCTATCTACCTACCGAATACGGGATCGGACTCGGCATCGGTAGACGATCTTACGAATCGCCGATACTTTTGAAAAACAATCGGCATTGTCATACACGAGGAAGAGAGAAGTCAGCTTCAGTTTGCCTTGAAGTCTGTGCTGTCTCAACCACTCTATCCGCCTCGACGAATGACAAGAACACACGTGTCTTCTCACCTACTAAAGATGCAGTCAACCCTTTACCTAAAAAGGTGGGAAAGCACACTGTTACCTACTTCAAAAGAGCTGTTTGCTACCAAAAGAGAGAGAAAGAAGAAGATCGTCTCCAACGGATCTTTTCCAATATCTGCTCTATAAATAGAGGGACATTTCAAGAAGAGAAAAGTGCATAAGCTTAAACGACGAAAACATACACAAGCATTAAAACGAGCTAGAACCAGAAAACCCTAAGTCTTCCGCAAGAACTTGAAGATCTATCTCCCGGTGAAAGACTACCTTCTCGCTTCATAGGGAACCAAGCTAAACCGTTAGAAGAGCCTCTAGTATCCAAATCGACGATACACGAACCTAAAGCTTATCTCAGTTGTTCGTCGATCTAGAAGCTACATTCTCATTCCCTATCCCTCTAACCCTAAGCTCAACCGAATATACTTATAGCTTAGATGAAGGAGTTCATATTTGAACCCAATCCTTATTGTAAAAGGACTCCTTCATAGTTGGAGAAGTTTGTCAAACACTTTAGTTTGATGCCTTTGTAAACTGGGACTTGCTCAGTATAATCCCCAAGCCACGCTTTGTCCCGTGCACAAGCCGACCGAGACTAACTCGGTATAATAAATAGCCTCCCCGAACTTTCGGGACAGAGTGGACGTAGGATCGATTGATATCGGAACCACTTTAAAAATACGTGTCTCGTTATTACTTTCGATTCTTGTTGCATTGATTTTACTTGTTCATACCGAAAATCCTCTTTAAAATCATACAACCGTCTCGGCATCAAGTACCGAATCGCCTACTTGCTGAACTGAGACTTGCATAAAACGGTTTTCCACTCAACTGATTAGGGCCTACACTTTCCGCACCGCTGAACTCTACCTGTTTGATACTGAATTCTGACTCAGTCAGCTAGCAGATCTCAGTAGAGTCAAACTCGTTCTTTAAGACTCTTTGCCACACACGATTCAGAACAGCTATTTGGTCTGCTTAATTATTTCAGTACGGCACTTTCCTGAACAGGACTGTTCGTGTTCGAAGTTGAGAAAATCGGATTCAGGTGTATTCACCCCCCCCTCTACACCTGACCGTACATTCGGGACCAACACTGGGCTTGCATGAGTTCTTATGCTGATGACTTATCAGCTGCTGGATTGGCTTCTACTGAGGTTTATTCAGCTGATGAGTGAAGAACGCAAGCGATTACACTGATGACGTGGGGTTCTGAAAAGTATCTTCGACAGAAGATCAGTTCAACAATTACCCCGTACAGAACTTAGATAAGAATATAAAAACGAGTACAACAAGTCTAACCTATACATCAGCTAATCCTAACTACACATAGAACTACTGATATCAGCTCGGTTTTGGGATCTTCAATTCCATAGTACTACTATGATTTCTCCCAATTTTCTTTTAACCACGAACAGCTGAGTATCATCTACTGACTCATATCCAACAATTTCCCCCTAATTGATGATGCCAAAACCTCTACTTCTAAACTCTAAACATCTTATGAGATATGCTAACCTACTGACAACACTTTCCCCCTTAATCGTTCTGAGGAAAATAAACTGATATGATGATTTAAAAAAAACATCAGCAGGTGAGAGATAGGCAAAATCAGAGAAACTGATTGTGAGTGTGTGTCAGATCACTTAGTGATCAGTTGTGAAAAACACAAAGCAAAATGTTGTAAGACAATGAGTAATTGTCTATCAAGCAATAGGAATGATAGTATATATGATAAAAAGAATTACAGGTTCCTATCACTATTACACACGAGTAGAGAAAAGGAAACACTACTGACGCCTGAAGCCTTGAGTGCGCTTCTTGAAATCAGCAGATCTGTCTACAGGGGGTTGCAGACCATAGTATAGGTAGATTCTCTTCCTCGGTTGCGGACATCCTCATCGTCTTCAGCTAAGTCGACACTTAGGTCAAAGCGATAAGCTGCAGTTCTGACCTCATCCTCTATTTCCTTTGTACACAGAATTCCGCGTGCAGTTCTAGGAGGTGGGATGCGCCTGAAAGTCGGAGCTCTGAAAGGAATGTTCTCTCTCTTCATAATCTCCAGAAGTTGTTCCCTCAGCTCAGAGTTATAATTGAATAAAAACTCGTCAAAGGCTTGTTCGATAGTCTGCTCACTTGGATAGAATTTCCATACGTAGTAGCCTTTGATAAATTCCTCTTTGAGCTCTTCCCATTGATCATTTACCAGAGCAGGAACCCATTTATCAACATGAAGCACAGGGTCCTTTTTGACATGAGGCGCTCTTTTCCTTGATCCTCGTGGGATTTGTTTTCTGGGATCAGCTGCTGGCTTTTGAGATAGGCTCATCATCTTAACCATATCAGCCATTCTCTTCTTTTCTCGAAGAGCCGCTGCCCTACAGTCTCCTTTCCTGAGATTCAGGCCTTGCAGCGTGGCTTCCCACGTGGCTCTATCTTCAGCTTCTTGCTCAGGTGTAAGATGAGTCTGATAGTGACTCTGAGCAGTAGCTTGACCTGTAGTAGAAAGAGTTTCTGCGAACTCCTCCTGAGCCTTCTTCTTTTCTTCAACCACAGACTCTTGCTACTTCTTACCTCTGCCTTTAACAACTTTGCCCTTAGGCTTTTTAGCAAGTTGAGCTTCTTCCAACTGTCGCTCATGGTCCAACTTGTCTTGTAGTTGTTGGGCTACGCGGAGGTCAAAGGCTTCTTGTTCCGCTTTAGATTTGAATTTTCGGACCGGGGAGGAAGGAGGAGTAATAGCAGTAGCAGTCTCCTTCCCCGGCCTCTGCGGAGGAGCCTGTTCTCCTTCAGACTCTTGTTCAATGAAGTGAGCAACATCTTCTATGTGGGCAGCAGAAGATGAGATGGGGGTAGGTTTTAGAGGAAATTTAAGTAGCAGAACCCCTGAAGTATCTTGAGCATAATCAGTCGAGGGTTGTTCTGCCTGAATACCTTCCCCCTGAGTCTGAGCATTAGAGGGTCCTTCCTCCTGACCACCCTCTAGTATTTGGACATCAGCCATATCCGTATCAGGTTCATCTTTCATAATATCTTCCCCCTTTTTGGCATCATCTGCCTTAGAGAGTTGGGTGCGGATGGCTTGAATGTCTCTTTCCACAGTGTGGACTAAATCCTTAATCCGAGTTCTTGTGGATTCGAAGTCCTTGACGAGATCGCAATATAATTCCCGATCTTTTTCTTGATCGGCTCTTGATGTTTTAAGTCGTGCACTGACTCAGACGGAGTTTCAGCAGAGCTCGATCCCGTGATTCTCGTCATTTCTTTCCGAATAAGTTTCGAGCCTCCGCCCGTTGGGTAATAGATTTCCGAAGGCTAGAGGTGGCAATCTTATTCCTTTCGTCGATTTCGAGCTTAACAGTTGCAAGAGCTTCGAGTCACTGCTCCGAAAATATCTTCTGCCGATTCTCGGAGCAACTGGCGACTCCGAGCTTCTAGATCGACTTTACGAGCCGCTAAGGCCGCCTCAATAATCTCCCCGAAGGTTGGGTTGAGGAGTAGGTACTTGGAATTTTTGAGATGCCGGCAGCCTATTCTCGTCTAAGTTACGTGTCCCGAGCCTTAGTATACTTTGTCCACTTCAGATGGACGTCCTTAGCCAAAAGTCGGTTTTTCTCTCCTTAGCATCGAATGGCTTTATTTACGAACTTCGAGGACACGGAACCGATAGGTTGTATACGGTACGAGCCGGTTCCGAGCCTCTCGCTCGAAAACGTGAGGAGCCGCTCCCTACCGTACTTCGGAGCACCCCGAGCATCACCGATGTATCGGGAAGTGGTGATTTGCTCTTCTCACGGGGAGTTGAACCCTCGCAGAGCCTCCCGGCTACGTATCCTTTGGTGTCTGATCCTTCCTCTGATTGTTATCATCATCTTTATCATCGGCTTTCTTATCAGCAGGAGGAGATGGGGGCGGAGGAGTGTTACCAGGAACCGACTCTCGCAAGCTTAGAAGGTAAAGCATTGCGGCTCACGAGATCTTCAAGAGTAGCTAAGTCACCGGTTCTCCGTACCCTATTACTTCTTGTAACTTCGCTCCTCATCGAGCAAGTAGATGACCGAGTGGGTTTTGATTATGTCTTCTAGAATATCCCAACTCAGAAACCTTAGAAGCATTTGAACCCTAGCCCTGATGGCTATGTCGACTAAGTCTGAGTGCCCAGCGATCTCAAGAATATGATCGTGTACTTCAGATGTGGCACGGAGACGAGTGGTGTGAATAGCTGTCCACTAAGTCGCAGTCTCCTCAGTCGGTTCCCTGACGTCCGACTGTGTCTCCTCAGAGTTAATTACTCGGACTTTATCTTTGAGGGTCGCACCCTCAATGCCAAGATCGAATCTAAAACTGCTCTTCTTGAATAGGAGGAGTGGGTTCAATAACGAGAGAGAGGCCGAGCACTGAGACCTCGCCGGGTCCGGTCTTAGTCGGGCCGCCTCTTCTTAGGCACTTCGGTATGTGGGGGCAGAGCGGATGCTGCTCTCTTCGGCTCAGGTGGCCCCTTACCGATAGACTTCTCGGTTTTGCTTTAGTCTTGAACTTAATCGGTTTTACATCGAAGAACTTTGAATCGACAAACGACGAGTGCCTCGAACGAGTTTTCTATGAGGATCGACATCTTAGTCCCATAGAGTAACTTCCCTACACTGGCTAACTTCCTCTCTCCAGTGGGTAGGGTAGTGAACTTCTGGGCTTGGGCCTTCATCTCCGAGACATAATAGTCAGCCCAGTTCACTTCAACTCCATCATCTATCGCCATCATCAGCTGAATCCTTGGCTTGGATAATTGATCATATGATCCAGCTGAGCTCGTCAGGATATGAGAGACTATGTAGGCTAGTCCTCTCGTATTGGGGAAGCGTAAGATTCTTTTTGCGGAGCCGACTTGAATGATATGTCGTAGCGTCCGCGGAACTTACGAACATATGCGTTTATCTCCTTCTCCTTGTAACCGATAGGAGAAATACCGTAGTCTGGAAGATCAAACGACAGCACCAGAATGTCCCTGACGTTGAAGACTCTCTGAGCAGTATCCCAAGAGTTCTGATCTCCTTCCTTCAAATAGACGAAGGAAGATTCCTCGCCTCCAGACGCGAGAGACCTCCAGTTGTAATAAACTTCTACCACTTGCCTTGGTAGATAAGATCTCGGGTGCTTCGTCACCAGCTCCTGAAGACCAGAACGCTCCAGAGCATCGAACACGGGTTCCAAGAAGGAGATATCAACTTGTCGGAAGGCCATAGTTGGTTCAAACTGAATCCTGGATGCCATTATCTCCTCTATATTCTCAGGAACTTGAGATGTCGCCATTGAAAACTGCAAAATAACTTGTTAGCACTTGAAAATAGAGTAAGTTAGTAAGTATTCAGCAGGTTTCAATACATTACCGAGTACTAAAGAGCTTTGAGGGATGTAAAAGCGAGACAGTTAGGATGATTTTTGAGAAAGAAACTGAATGCTTGAAAATAGCTCTTAAGTTGAAAAATGGCGAGAAGTGAGGAAAGGATAGAAGATGAAAGGTTTTATATATATCGTCTGATTATAATTTTTGATCCTACGATCCGGTTTTAATCTTTCAAATCTTATGGACGGCTGAGATTTGAATGTTATAAAAGGAATGATTACAAAAGCCGCCTCTAACATAGACTTACGTAATAAAGGTAAGTGAGAAGACATGCATTAAATGCGCGACAGACAGCATTAATTACTCAGTTTATGCGAATGAAAAGGTTTCCTACTGACCTTTCCTAAAACTAATTAATGGCGGGAAATAAATGCACATTAGCTGCTGACTGCGTGCGGCTGATATAATAAATGCGGACATGCTTCTGAAAAGAAATTAAGTATATGATACTACGCAAGCCTCTTCAGCTGAACTTTCGATCAGCTGGTTACCGTTATATCGCAGGAGGATGATTGATGTACTTGATAAGCACGTTCCCCGCCGTGCGTATGCGTATGATTCTTCCCACTGAATCACCGCACGGAGTCTACCGACTTGTCGTCGCGGTTCTATCTACGATACCAAATATTTCCAATTGTCTCCACGGACGCTATCGCTAGTTTTCTTCTGCGATGCATTTCGCAGGATCCAAGTAGACCTAGCTCAACCGATAATTCTCCGAACTGTTTCTCGCCTAGTGGTTTGGTTAGTATGTCTGCCCTTTGCTTGCCAGTATGGATCTTCTCCATTCTGATATCCTTCTTTTCGACATGATCTCTGATGAAGTGATGTCGGATATCCACGTGCTTGCATCTCGTGTGCAGAACTGGGTTCTGAGTTATGGCAATAGCACTTGTGGAGTCACCGTAGATGGGCACTTCATTCTGAATGATACCATAATCTCTCAGTTGTTGTTGAAGCCAAAGGATCTGGGCACAGCAACTTCCAGCAGCCTATGTACTCGGCCTCGGTAGTGGACGTTGCTACCGAGTGCTTGTTTCTTTGAGAACCAAGATATCGGCTTGCCGCTTTGGAACCGACACGTTCCGGAAGTTGACTTACGATCTATCCTGCATCCTGCATAATCAGCATCAGAATAACCTGTTAGTATTAGATTATCATCAGCAGGATACCATAATCCAGCATCAGGTGTTCCTCTCAGATAGCGCAGAATCTTTTTAGCTGAGTCGAGATGACTTCGCTTGGGATCCGCTTGAAATCTTGCGCATACACCTACAGCATAAGTTATGTCAGGTCGGCTAGCTGTTAAATATAATAAAGAACCAATAATAGCTCTATAATCAGTAGTGTTAACAGGAGCTCCCTCTTTGTCTAGATCGATTTTAAAATTCGTGTTCATGGGGATTTTGACTGGCTTGCTAGAGTCACAGCCGAATCTTTTGAGAAGGTCTCGAGTGTATTTGGCTTGATTTATGAAGATTCCTTCAGGTGATTGCTTCACTTGAAATCCAAGGAAATAATTCATCTCTCCCATCATGGACATCTCGAATTTCTCTTTCATCATCTTCTCGAACTGGCGACATATGATCTCGTTTCGCAGCTCGAAAATGATGTCGTCCACATAGATTTGCACCAGTAGGATGTCATCTCCTGACTTTATGTTGAATAGGGTGCGATCTACTGTCCCCTTCTGAAAACCTTTCTGAAGTAGAAAGTCTGATAGGGTATCATACCAAGCCCTGGGTGCTTGTTTTAACCCATACAAGGCTTTCCTAAGTCTGTACACCTGATGTCCCTGCTAAAAACCGGGCGGTTGTTCCACGTAGACTTCTTCCTTCAGTACGCCGTTCAAAAAAGCTAACTTTACATCCATCTGATAGACTTTGAAGCCTTGATGTGTTGCATAAGCTAGGAATAGACGAATGGCTTCCAATCTAGCGACTGGAGCGAATGTTTCATCAAAGTCAATTCCTTCTGCCTGACTGTATCCCTTTGCAACTAGTCGTGCTTTATTTCTGACAATGACGTTTTCATCTCGCTTGTTTTTGAAGACCCATTTGGTACCAATGACATGCTGATGTCTAGGTCTGTCTACAAGCTCCCAAACTTCGTTTTGAACGAACTGGTTCAGCTCTTCTTACATGGCGATGATCCAGTCAGCATCATTAAGTGCGTCCTCTATCGACTGAGGTTCTTCTGTAGATAAGAAACAGGAAAATAGTGAGCTTTCGCCTTGATTAAATCTAGATCTTGTTCTCATCGTTGCTGATGGATCTCCAATGATAAGATCTGAAGAATGAGCATCTAGCCATGATCGTCTGAGTCTGGCTTCTTCTTCTGATACAACTTCTGCAGAATCAGTAGGAGTGTTAGGCATTTCAGTAGTACTGTTCTGAGATTGCAATATTTCAGTAAGAAGGTTAGGATCCACTGAGTTTCCATGTTCAGGGGCATTTAGCTCAGGAACATTAATCGTTCCCCCTGAGTTCATATTCTCAGTAGAGGTCTCAGTTACCACTGGGGCTTCCTCATCGACCGATGTTACCTGTTGTTGATTCTGTTCGGGAGAATCAACTAGGTCGGCCTACGTCGACCGTTGGTTGAGTCCGAGTTTGTTCATTGTCCGACTCATCATCCCAACAATGCCGGGATCTTTTCGGCTTTATCGGTAAGTTCGAGATTCCGTAGCTTGATGCCGACATCATCGCATTTAACCGTGTATCTTCCCCTGTTCTCGATAACAAATTCATCAAAAACAACATGAGGGCTTTCCTCCACACAAAGAGTCCGATAGTTAAAGACTCGAAGGCTTTACCGACTCGAGAGTATCCTAAGAAAACTCCTTGATCGATTTGCTATCAAAGACCTTCACTGATCTTTCCCGTTATTGTGGATAAAGCAAGGACATCCAAAAATATGAAAATGAGAAATAGAAGGAATTCTCCCTTTCCATAGTTCATATGGTGTCTTCATGTGTTGGCTTGAGTGAGTAGTGAGCGATTCCGAGTGTAACGGGCGGTGTCGGTAGCATCGCCCCGTAACTTCGAGGGTAGTCCAGAATCTGCGAGGAGCGTTCTTCTTCGCTTCTTTGAGTGTTTTGTTCTTTCGTTCAGCAAGTCCGTTCTGCTGAGGGGTGCGAGCAGCTGATATTTCGTGTTTAATTCCCTCTTTATCGCAGTATGTCTTAACTACTGAGTTTAGAAACTCTGTTCCTCTGTCCGAGCGAATTCTTTGAATCTTGATGTCCTTTTTCACACTGAGCTTCTTCAACAGATTGGGCAACTCAGTTTGAACATCAGATTTATTGGCGATGAAGATGACCCAAGTATATCTTGAGTAGTTGTCAATAACGACGAGGGCATACTTCTTGCCTCTTATAGTCACTGGAGAGACTGGCCCGAATAGGTCCATGTGCAGCAGCTGAAGGATTCCATCAGTGGACGGTGACGGAATAGGTGGATTGCTACTCTTTGTTTGTTTTCCCTTCAGATATGCTTCACAATTTCTGTCTTTAACGAACGATTCGTTGGGCAGTCCTCTGACTTTGGAGTTCTTGGCTAGCTTGTTCATGGTCTTGAAGTTCAGGTGGCTGAGTCTCTTGTACCATAGCCATCCTGACTTGTCACCAGATTTTGTCTGTGCTAGTAAGCAAGCCTCAGGTTCTGCGGTTTTCCAGTCTGCAACATAGATGTTTTTCCTCCGCGATTCTGATAACACTATTTTCCCTGTAGATTTATCAACCACATCATAGAAACCAGTGTCAAAGATAACTCTGTTAAGATTATCACAGAATTGACTGACAGAAAGGAGATTATGTTGAAGTCCTTCAACATATGTTACTCTTGGAACTGAAGTAGTCCCAATGTTCAGTGTTCCGTATCCCCTTGTGTAGCCTTTAGAGTTGTCTCCAAACTCAATTCTGGGACCATCTTTTTGTACATAGTTGGTCAGCAGACTCTTCTGATATGTCATGTGTCTTGAGCAGCCGCTGTCCACTATCCATGGGTCCTTATGCACTGCAAAACGAAGCATCTTTAGGTACCCTTTGGTTCGGTTGGGTCCTTACTGGTTAGTGGGTGATTTCGGAACCCAAATCTATCTCGGAACCTTAGAAGTCTGAGACTTCTTCTTCTGAACCTTGTCAGCTTTCTTCTCCGTAGGACATGGAGATACTCACTTTCTACTGATGATTTTGGGTTCAGGCGCTTTCTTCTTCTGAGTCTTTGCGCTTCTCCTGACCCTGGGCTCATAGTAGTACGAGTCGTACTGAGCCGGGTGCTCATACAGTGGCTCCTTGTACTGTTCTGCCCATCTGACCTTCTTGGTTCCCCCTAAGTTAGATCTCGGTGTCCTGGGGCTGGAACCTTTAGTCAGTTGTTTGTTGCTGCTCGGCTGAGGTGCGATTTCTTTCTGTTTGTTCTTCGCCTGAGGTGTGGTGTCAGCAGCTTGCACTTTTCCTCTGAGGAACCTATCAGCCAGTGTTGCTGAGCTTTTGGAGGTAGAAGCTTTGTGGTTATAGCCAAGGCCTTCTTTTACAGTAGTTGGTCGTTGTGCTCTGAGCATGCTTTCGAGTTTCTCCTTAGCTCCCAGGTATTGTTCAGTCATCAGCCCTCTCCAGACTTCATCACTTCTCCTGAGAGAATCATAGTCCTTCTGTACGTCTGAGAGTTTCTGACTGAGTTGGGCTATTTCAGTCTCTTTCTCCAAATTGTCCTTGGTCAGGACTGAGATCTGAGTCTCTTGCAGCTGAGACTTAGTCATAAGAGATTCGATCTCTTCCTTGAGTCTCGCAACTAGATCCACTGACTCAGTAGAGACTTGACAATCAGCAGAAAGTCTCTGATTCTCAGCCTTTACCTTTTCTAGTTCCTGGATGGTTTTGCTGAACTCTCTGCTCAGCTGAATTTGTTCCTCTAGCAGGTCGTCATATGCTTGTACTATGTCCAAAGGGTCATCCGAGACCGAGAAAGTGTCGTGTGTGTTGTGTGAAGAGGAGGTTATATTATGTTTAGAATTTACCTCAGCCTCTTCTCTGGCCATCAGACACTGTTCAGCTGATTCCTCAGGAACCTTCTCTCCGACTTCAACAACTACGAATGCAACTTCATCTTCAGAAGAGTACATGAATGTATCCTCTTCAATTAAGTTGTCGGATATCTCTCCGGCTATGTAGGCCTGCCTCTTCTGGGCGAATTTATCTCTTCTGGCTTGCCGTTCTGCTCTTTGAGCAGCTGAGAGTTCGGGACAGTCGTACTGATAGTGTCCCTCCTTCTTGCAGTTGTAACACGTGGATGTTCTGCTGCTTTTTCCAGCTGAAGCTTTTGGTGGACTAGCAACAGGCTCCGTGTTCCTGCATTCAGTAGAGGTGTTAGATTCTTCCCTTTTTGAATATTCTTTCTTACCAGGGGGAGAATCTCAGTGATATTTCTTCAGCTTTCTGACTCTCTCCTTCTCTCTTTAGTATTTGAGAGCCATCAGTGCGAGCTGGTCAGTACCAGACATTTCAGATGTCTTTGTATCTGCAGCAGCTACTGCTTTGCTGGAAGAAATCTTTTTGCCTCCAGTTTTGCCGACTGTTGCCTTGAAGGCATGGTCGATTTGAGTGTCAGCTGGAGCACTAGAACACTTCTGAGGTAGACTATGCTCAAATTCCTCCGTCTTTAATTCTGAAAATATAACATCAGGAGTTAGAGTATTAAGATCAGAGCGACGTAAATAAGTAGCAAAAGGAAGCCACTTCTGTCGGGGTAGCTCTCTTATGATCTTTGTGTTCATCTCTTTGTTTGAGAACACCTTTCCCAGTCCGTTTATCACATTGACTTGATTCGTAAATCTGACGCTCAATTCGTCAATGGTTTCACTGGGCTCCATCGCAAAGGCTTCAAACTTTTGAAGCTCTAATTCGAGCTTGTTTTCTTTAATCTGAGGAGTTCCTTGGCTCAGTACAACCAGGGCGTCCCAAAGCTCTTTCGCCGTTTTGCAGTCCTGCACCCTCCCGAGGTGTGAGTCACTGAGCGTTGTCAGTATAGCATTTCGTGCGACTCGGTCGAGGTTATGCAGCATTTTCTCTTCAGGCGTGAAGGCAGATTTGTCCTTGGGAACCTTCGGACCGATACGAGCACCTTCACCTTCTACTTCAGCGAACTGGACGCTGTCTATCATTGGAATGATGGGTCCGGTCTCCAGTACGTCAGTCATGCTATCGTGCAGCGACGTAAGGTGTGCCTCCATTCTTACACGCCATACCGTGAAGTTCTCAATTGAGAACATCGGCACCATCTTGATACCTGACATGTCAGACATTATGTGTACGAGTATAGGGATGAGTGAAGAGATGCTTGTGCAGAGAAAACGTTTTCAAGGATCATTTCGAGAAGACCAGTATGTCAGAACATGTGGTCAGTTGAGAACCGTGTGCTCTGATACCAATTGTTGGTCCGGAGACAAATATCAGGTGTAGAGGGGGGGGGGGTGAATACACCTGATTACCGTTTCTTCTTCTCGGTGAAGGTCAGCTGAAGCTGTTGGTTGCAACTGATGAACAGTGCCAAATAAACCTTCGATCACGGGACAGAGTGAGTCGGCCTATCGAGCTCTCTTACTGACTTTTGTCAGTACTTCGAAACTCAGTCGGAGACTATAAGTGTGCGGATAAGTGTGGGAGCCCGGAGTTTGTCTCTTTTTGAAAACGTGTTTTTGCAGATTAAATTCTTTTGGCTGTGCAATCTCGGAAATACATTTTATGCAGACTTATGATTTTCAAAGGTTTGTATGCAATAAAACAGTAAACAACACAAGCAGTTTAACGTGGTTCGGATACGCAAGATCCTACGTCCACGGTCCTGAACAGAGCAGGATAACTTGTTGATTAGTCTGAGCAAGTCTCAGCAAGGAAACTGTGCGCAGGACAGATCCTTCTAAGTTATAGTCCTTAGCGACTTTACAATTCAAACCTAAGTTCGAAAGGGGGTGAAGACAGTTCTCCAACTAATGAAGGAGTTCTTACAATAAGAACAGTTCACTAAAAAATGAACTCCTTCGAATCTAAGCTATAAATCTGACAATGAGCTTAGGTAGAGAAGAAAGGGATCTAAAGACTCTAGAGAGAAGAACCACAAAAATATTCTAGTAAATGCAGATTCTTCGCTGGATATTCTGATTGAGTTGCTAGAGTGTTTAAGAGCTTGAGCAATTTCCCTTTTTTAATTTCATGCTTCGCTCTCTCCTGGAGCTTCGAAATCTTCTCTATTTATAGCTGTGAGCTATGGCATATGTCCGTTGGAGACGACGATGCCACGTGTCACTAGCTTCCAAAGAAAACGGCCATTAATTCGAACTTGTTGCAAAGCGGGCGCTTAATTACTCGTACATGAGAGCAACTTTACTTGTTTGGAGCGGGTAAGGCGTTGTCGGCTTCTCATTGGTCGAGGTTTGTGGTTGGTGAGAATGTCAGAGTTGACCGTTCAAACAACCTCGTATGATTTCTTGCTGAACTTTCGAAAAGACTTAAGTAGCTGGGTCGCATTCTGTCGGATACAGTGACTTGCAAAGTCTTTGTCTTCTTCGACTGAGTCGGCCGACAAGGAATGTAACTTCCGAGTATGTCACCGGCGATCGCGAAGGTATCTTGGGCTTGCATGAGTTCTTATGCTGATGACTTATCAGCTGCTGGATTGGCTTCTACTGAGGTTTATTCAGCTGATGAGTGAAGAACGCAAGCGATTACACTGATGATGTGGGGTTCTGAAAAGTATCTTCGACAGAAGATCAGTTCAACAATTACCCCGTACAGAACTTAGACAAGAATATAAAAACGATTACAACAAGTCTAACCTATACATCAGCTAATCCTAACTACACAGAACTACTGATATCAGCTCGGTTTTGGGATCTTCAATTCCATAGTACTACTATGATTTCTCCCAATTTTCTTTTAACCACGAACAGCTGAGTATCATCTACTGACTCATATCCAACAGTTTAAACAAAACCGAAAATGTTTATAAAAGAAAATGGTTTCTTTGCGACCTTTCTTTAAAACAAAAAACCTTATATTCTAAAAGATATGAGGAATGGAGAAAAACTACTAATTTAAAAGTAGATTTCTTTATCTGGCTTGAAAACATTTATTTTCCTGCAAGAAAAAAGGTATTTCCAAATTTCTCAGATAAAGAATTTATTTCTGTTCTTGAAAAAAGTTATAAATTTTTTATTCATGAAATAGGAGAAGAATCTAATGAGATTCATCCCCCTTTTTCGACTTTACAAATTAAAAAAGGAGGAAAAGATATTTATGTTGTTCCTATTAAATCGGAAACAGGAAAAGCTGATTTTGATCATATTGTTCAACAAAACAATTTTACAAATTTAGCTTTACATACTATTGGAAATCGAGACAATAGAATTGAAGAAATTTTGTCTCCAAAAAGACCGAGCTAAAATGTTCGGATACGATTATGATAAAACCTCCTCCTAATCTTAAGAAGGAAAAATTCCATTTAAATTCTAAAAGGGATGAAGAATTTCTAGAAGGATTGATTACAAGACTTCAAAAAATAAATATTAAAACTGAAGCTTCTAGCTCAGAAATTATTTCGATGATTTCGAAAGACAATAATTCAGAAACATCTGAAGATGAGAGACTCAAGTTAATAAACTTGAAAAGATCTCAATAATTAAACCGTATTATAAACGTTCTACACCAATTGATCTTCAAATTGAAGAAGAAAAACAATTGGTAAATTACAGTGGTGAATCAATCATCGAATGGAACCTTGATGGTAAATCGAATATCGATTAAAACTATGGCAAAGCAAATGCTTATTTACTCATCTGCCGCCAAGCTAAAAGAAAATAATGATAGGCAGATTGCTCAGGCCATTATTACTAGGTTCACGGGCCAACTTCAAGGTTGGTGGGATTTTTATATTTCAAAAGAAGCAAAGAATAAAATTCTTAATGCTACTTTATTTGATCCTATCTCTCAAAGAGAAGAATCAAATGCGGTTAATACACTTATTTATACAATATTATCTAATTTTGTTGGAGCTAATACTCTTCAACTTGATAGATCTAATAAGCAATTATTAAATTTAAGATGTCGAACACTATCTGATTTTAGATGGTATAAAGATGTCTTTATGTCCAAGGTTTTAACCATGAATGACTGTAATATGAATTTTTGGAAAGAAAAATTTATTGCAGGATTACCACCACTTTTTGCGGAAAAGGTTTTAAACAAATTAAAAGCAAAAAGGGCACATGGAGAAATTCTCCCGGGAAAATCTTTCCTATGGTGATATTTCTCGCAGAAATTACTCATAGAAGGAATGGTTCTTTGTAATGATATCAAGTTGAAAAGACAACTTGAATTACAAAGAAACGAAAATAGAAATATTATTGGCAATTTTTGCGAACAAATCGGGCTTGAAACTGAGTCCTATCGTGATAGAATAAAGAAAAAACACAAGCTTAAAAAGAAGCAAAAGTTTTTTCCTATAGAAAATTTCTCTAATAGGAGAAAAAAGTCTACTAAAGGACTTCCAAAGGATATAAAGAAAAAATATCCTAAAGCCTCTAATAAAGAGGTCGGATCGATAATATTT
Organism: Lavandula angustifolia; assembly: GCA_028984105.1. NCBI lineage: Eukaryota > Viridiplantae > Streptophyta > Magnoliopsida > Lamiales > Lamiaceae > Lavandula > Lavandula angustifolia. The sequence continues at coordinate 13,628,122 of CM054811.1, forward strand.
AAAGCGTTTTACGCTATGAACATTGCTCCTTGATGTTCAAAGGCTTTTAAGCTTTTAAAGGCCCTCTTTAATTCAGGACGAAAATATATTTCTTTTGAAGATTCAGGAATATCCTGACTAGCAATTTGCTTCTTCAAATATTTAATTAATAGAGAGGTTGATTTAACCTTGCTTCTTAATTGTTGTTTATAATTTAATTTTTTAGTAATATGATAATCTAAAGGAGGATTCCATACTTCATCATATAAATTTAATCTTCTAAAATATAAACTGCTCATAAATTATAAACAGAGTAAAGAAATACTTAAAAGAAAACTTACATTAAACTTCTTCAAGCTTTTCTTACAAGATGAGGGAGGATTCTAGAGAGAGGATTATACAAGGCTAGAATTCGATGCCTCTCGAATGAAATACAAGCACACTTAAATAGACAAAAAGTAGGAAAACAGTAGATTACATTATTGAGGCTTTTAGCCTTTTGCTGACGTAATAGCTTACGTTTTTGTTCTTGACAGCTGTCTTCCCTTAATGGGGCAAATTATCTTCTCCACTCATTAATGCCAAGGTAAATTTTTCAATCTCATCTTCAGTGATCGGCTCTTGGGCATCCTTCATGAGCTCGTCTTCTTTTATTGTAAAAGAATTAGACGAAGATGGGCTATCCATTTCCCTCCCAAAAACTTCCTTCCACATTGTAGAAATAGACTCTTTATCCATTGTCTGAAATAGGTTTTTTAACAAGGATGAATGGGAAGGAGATTCAGCATTCAAATGCCTTTGAATTTCTTGGGCTGGTTTGATTGAAAAAATTCCTTTTCTATCAAACACTTTTCCTTCTCCAAAGAAGTCTTCTTTAGGCCACCATTTAAGGAGTATTCTCCTTTGAAGTATATTAATGGTGAACTTCTGTTCTTTTTTCTCAAATCTTGTATTCTGCAGGATATAATCCCATCTAATGATCCATGAAATCCCATAATGGTTCATGAATTGTAGAACAGCTAGATGACTATCAAATTGATTATTGGTTTCATAGAATTTTTCCCAAACTCGTTTAATCACTCGGGGGAAAATGATAGGAGATGCCCCCCAGGAGAAAAAGAATGATAAAAACCAATTGGAATAAATTGATTTACATCATCAAGAGTGAATTTTATCCACCATGAATGCTTACGAGAAGAATTCTCATAGATAAGGGTATTTTCCCATGCTTTGATATAATCATGATAATTGTAATAATTGGGAAAACCTTGATAGGTTTCAAGTTGTCGTCCCTGATGTAAGGGAACTCCCCAATTAGAGGGTATAAGAATTCTTTTGATTAGAAATTTGGAAAAGGCAATTTTCTTCTGATTTTTCGTAGCATGTTGAATTTCAACAGAGGCTGTCTCAACGAGAATTGCTTCAAAATATTCTCGGGTTTTCTTCCCAAAATGATTTGGGAGATCTTTATTAAGATGACCCTGTGCAATTTGTAGTGCGGATAGACCTTTTAGATCTGTTTCCACAGGAAAACAATTAATAACCCCAGAAATAAGATATGGATATTTTATCTCGTCTCTATTTCCTCTTTGGAGGAAAATAGCATCTTTATAATATTGAAGATCATAAGCTTCATCATCATCCTTGAATTCTGTATTAAGATCAAATTTGGATAAATCTTCAGCAGGGTTTGTACTTGCTGCAGCAATATTTTGCTTTTGTTTCTGATTGTTTTTGGACAAAATTAACATTGGTCTTTTTACCGGGGCCGTATGCTTTTTAGCCTGTGCTTGTCTTTTGACAATCTGCTTCCACTGATTGTCCCTGCAAGAATTCACGTGTTAAAAAGTCTGGTAGAGAATTATTTTTCCCAAAGAATATGCTCAATATCAAAATCAAAACATGCTTAAAATAGATTGCCGACTAGCAAAGATTTGTTTTGAAGCAACATTTTTAGCGTCTTTAAATAGTATATCTTTTGCAGATTTGCAATCGACTCTTATCAAGAATTTCTTGTTTAATATGTCACTTTCAAATTTAGTAACACACTTGACAATTGAAAGTAATTCTTTCTTGACAGTTGAATAATTCTTTTGAGAATTATTCCAAATTCCTGAAGTAAATCTAACTAATTCTTCTTTAGAATTTTCAGAATTCTTTTGTTTAAGAATTCCCCCATATCCAATTTCAGAAGCATCTGTTTCAATAATTTTGAAAGCTTCTGGATTAGATAATGATAAACAAGGGAGTTCTTTAAATCTCTCTTTAATTTTTCTGACTGCTTCTGTATGAGCATCTGTCCAAGGAAGAGGATTCTTTTTTAATCTTTGAAATAATAGCTTACAATCTTTAGCTAAATCTTGGCAGAAGTCCCCAATATAATTGAGACAACCAAGAAATCGTTGTAATTGATTTAAATCAGATATTTATCTGGAAATTTTTCTGAAAATAGAATAACCCTTTCTATAGGAGTAATTTTCTATTCTCAATATAATGACCCAAGAATTTTATTCTTGTTTGGAATAGCTTAACCTTTTTAGGATTGACTGCTAATCCCGCATGCTTAGTAGCATTAATGAATATATTAAGATGTTTAAAGTGTCTATCAATTGTTTCAGAAAAAACTAAGACATCATCGATGTAAACAATAATAAAATCCATATAAGGATTATAAATTTTATTCATAATATTTTGAAATTCCATTGGAGCATTTTTTAACCCGAATGGCATTACATTCCATTCATAATGTCCAAATGGAACAGTAAAAGCTGTTTTATATTTATCTTCTTCTTTTATCTGTATTTGATAAAATCCTGATTTAAGATCGAAAGAAGAAAATATATTTCCTTTAAAAATTCTATTTAACAAATTCCTTTTATTAGGGAGTGGATGCTTTATCCATTTGAGTGTTTTATTAAGCGGTTTATAATTAATAACAAGTCTAGGAACACCTCTTTCTATTTCTGAGGCATTTTCAACATAAAATGCTGGGCAACTCCATGGACTATGACTTGGTCTAATTAGACCTTTTTGCAAAAGTCTTTCAATTTCTTCTTGATTCAGAAGATTCAAAAGAATCAGTAATGACTCTGATGAAGATCTCTGCATCTGGTTCTTCTTCATTAAGAAGTATATTGCAAAGAGATTCTTTTAAATCTCTATCAATATAAAGATTATTAATCTTCTTTTTAACATAACTTGTTGGCTTTGTGGCCAATTTTTCCACACTTCCAACAAACTGGTTGAGCTTCTTTATTAGAGGCTTTACGATATTTTTTCTTTATATCCTTTGGAAGTCCTTTAGTAGACTTTTTTCTCCTATTAGAGAAATTTTCTGTAGGAAAAAACTTTTGCTTCTTTTTAAGCTTGTGTTTTTTCTTTATTCTATCACGATAGGACTCAGTTTCAAGCCCGATTTGTTCGCAAAAATTGCCAATAATATTTCTATTTTCGTTTCTTTGTAATTCAAGTTGTCTTTTCAACTTGATATCATTACAAAGAACCATTCCTTCTGCAGTAATTTCTCCAGAAATATCACCATAGGAAAGATTTTCCCAGAGAATTTCTCCATGTGCCGTTTTTGCTTTTAATTTGTTTAAAACCTTTTCCGCAAAATGTGGTGGTAATCCTGCAATAAATTTTTCTTTCCAAAAATTCATATTACAGTCATTCCTGGTTAAAACCTTGGACATAAAGACATCTTTATACCATCTAAAATCAGATAGTGTTCGACATCTTAAATTTAATAATTGCTTATTAGATCTATCAAGTTGAAGAGTATTAGCTCCAACAAAATTAGATAATATTGTATAAATAAGTGTATTAACCGCATTTGATTCTTCTCTTTGAGAGATAGGATCAAATAAAGTAGCATTAAGAATTTTATTCTTTGCTTCTTTTGAAATATAAAAATCCCACCAACCTTGAAGTTGGCCCGTGAACCTAGTAATAATGGCCTGAGCAATCTGCCTATCATTATTTTCTTTTAGCTTGGCGGCAGATGAGTAAATAAGCATTTGCTTTGCCATAGTTTTAATCTGATATTCAGATTTACCATCAAGGTTCCATTCAGTGATTGATTCACCACTGTAATTTACCAATTGTTTTTCTTCTTCAATTTGAAGATCAATTGGTGTAGAACGTTTATAATACGGTTTAATTATTGAGATCTTTTCAAGTTTATTAACTTGAGTCTCTCATCTTCAGATGTTTCTGAATTATTGTCTTTCGAAATCATCGAAATAATTTCTGAGCTAGAAGCTTCAGTTTTAATATTTATTTTTTGAAGTCTTGTAATCAATCCTTCTAGAAATTCTTCATCCCTTTTAGAATTTAAATGGAATTTTTCCTTCTTAAGATTAGGAGGAGGTTTTATCATAATCGTATCCGAACATTTTAGCTCAGTCTTTTTTGGAGACAAAATTTCTTCAATTCTATTGGTCTGATTTCCAATAGTATGTAAAGCTAAATTTGTAAAATTGTTTTGTTGAACAATATGATCAAAATCAGCTTTTCCTGTTTCCGATTTAATAGGAACAACATAAATATCTTTTCCTCCTTTTTTAATTTGTAAAGTCGAAAAAGGGGGATGAATCTCATTAGATTCTTCTCCTATTTCATGAATAAAAAATTTATAACTTTTTTCAAGAACAGAAATAAATTCTTTATCTGAGAAATTTGGAAATACCTTTTTTCTTGCAGGAAAATAAATGTTTTCAAGCCAGATAAAGAAATCTACTTTTAAATTAGTAGTTTTTCTCCATTCCTCATATCTTTTAGAATATAAGGTTTTTTGTTTTAAAGAAAGGTCGCAAAGAAACCATTTTCTTTTATAAACATTTTCGGTTTTGTTTAAACTTTTTTGGATAGCTTTAGAGATAAAATTTTCTTTTATCATGAAAACATTGTACCCAAAATCTGAAAAAGTTGGCGATCCAGGATTTCTGGAGCTTTCGCTTTTAGGTATTTCAACCTTATATTCAGGCTGAAAGATTTGATCTGGAGTTGTATTAATTCCAGAAATACTAATTTTTCCATGGTCCGTATAAGGGACAGAGGATGTAGAGCTTCTAGCATCTTCATCCATCTTTAGTTTAAATCTTCTTTGAGAAGCAAACTTAATCTCAGCATCTCCATCAACGTATTGTATAATACGTTCCAACTTTCTATTTTCTTTTTTAATTGGAGGAGAGACGTTTTCAAGCTTCCATGTCTCTGGAAGACTTACTTGATTCCATAATATAGTTTTAGGAACAACAATATTACTTTTAGTAACATCTGTTAAGAAAAGAGTAGTTTCTCCTTTCTTTGAACAAAGTTGTTGAGACTTAACATTAAATCTCGAGATTGTTGTATTCATAACTTTATAGTAAATTCTATAAACGAGAACAATATTCTCTGATTCTTCTTTCATTTTGTACCCCGATGTCTTAATATTAAGAGTGAGGGCATCCAAAATATTTGGATCTGAAAGAGATAAAGGATAATTTGGAAAACAACTGAAATATATTGGTCCTTCACAAAGTGTGGACTCAATTATTCCAAGAAGAGAATCTTCTAGATTCAGATGCCTTTGATCTCTGACCATAATTAAGGCACTAACATTTAATCCATCTCTAGTTAATGACTTAATTCTGATTTGGACCATTCCAAGATGTATAAATTTATATTTTTCTTTATGAACTTCAATCATATTTTTTGAAAGAAGTGATCGAGAATCATATCCTCCTTTTAGAGGAATAGTTTCTTCAATTGTTTTTATAACATAATCGCTTTGGAATTCAAAGCTTCCTTTTTTGTAAACTTTAAAATTTGAAACTTCTGGTATTGAAGACTTTTATCAAAATTTTCAGAATAAACAATTTCTTTGTTCTTATTAAGAACATTTTTGAAAGATTTCTCCATAGAAAGAGTATGAAATAATTTCTTCATTGGATCTGGAGATACTGTCAAAGCTTTACTCCTACCTTTTGCCTTCACCTAAGGACTTACAGGCTTTACGGATACTCGACTTAGAGCAGGGCTCGTGTAGAGCTTCAGGATCACAAGAATCAATTGTTTCAAACTCTCAATAGAGAAATTTTCTCTTGGCCTAACCTGGCTCTGATACCACTTTCGGTCGGATCGATAATATTTAAAGCGTTTTACGCTAGGAACATTGCTCCTTGATGTTCAAAGGCCTAGCTTTCGTAGTAATTTTATTTTCTTCAAAATCTTCAGTATAAGGAAGATCAACAGAATGCTGTTTTCTATCCCAAAAAGCATTTGGGACTTCAGCGCAAATTTCTGTATTAATTTTTTGAAGAATCGAATTAATTCTTTCTTTAACTTTGTTTGTTTTAATACTTTCATTTATTTTTTTGAAAGTAATTTCTTCTTTTAGAGAATTAATAAAACTGACTTTATTAGTAATAACCTGTTGTAAAACATTTATAGATTTAACAACAGGAGTTCTTGAAAAGGGAAAAAAATTTCTACCTTTAAGAGTAGTAAATAAACCTTTTTCATTAATTTTATTAATAGGGAAAAGCATTTGAATAAATGGATTGCCTAATATTACATGCGTAGAAATATTTTTTATTAAGATAAATGTAGTATTGATACAAACTCCTGAGTTACAAATAGCAACATCAGAAAGTTTATAATTTACAATTAACGGTTGTTTATTAGCAGCCGTTATGAACTGTGTTGTTTTAGAATAATATTTTGAAGGAATAATGCCTTCATTGATGCAATTTACATCTGCTCCTGTATCGAGAAGAGCATCAATAGTAATAGTAAATTCTTTATTGATAACAAGTGTTACTTTTGTAAACCACTTTATTTGATCAATTTTATTAATCCACACGAAATTTTTAAAATCAATTTGATTTATTTCAGAATTTTTCTCTTTAGAAGAAACTTCGTCATCTTCATCCGACGAAGTGAAATCTTGGTTCCAATCACTAGAATTAGTAATTGAATCAACCTTTTCTTTAAGAATCTTAATATCAGATTTTATCTGATTAAGCTCGCTTTGTAACTCATTTATAATAGGCTCTCTTTCCTTTTGGGAAGCTCTATCAAGAATTTTTACATAGGAATATAATTCCTTTTCTTGATTGACTTTGTTGATAATTTTGATTGACCTATTTTAGGTTCTTTTGAATTAATTGCAAAAGAAAGATAATGCTCAATAGCTTTCCTTTTTTCTAAAGGATCAGTAATCTGGTCAATTAGATCAAGAATAAAACTTTCTTCCATAGAGATAACATTTATTTCTAATCCCATAAAATTTATGAGACATTCATCACAATCACAATCTGATTTACAACTTTGTATATTATATATATATATATATATATATATATATATATATATATATATCACTTATCCTATCATTTATATGCATATAACTTATCCTATCATAAATATGTCATCTAATCCCGTAAGGCCAGGTTTAAATTGCTATACCAATATAATCAATTTAGGGAGTATAATTATAAAATAATGCGAAATTATGTTATAGAATACAAGACCTAATCCGAAGTTAACCGCATAAAAAGATCAATTGGATGTGACAAAAAAAATTGGGGGTATTACACGTGTAACAGGTTCTACCCCCACATTTTCAGAACTACTAGCAACTTCTCTTATTTCACTATTAGAGCTCGAATCAACTCTATCATCCTTTTTACATGGATAGATATGTTGTTGGTCTCGAGATAAACGTTCAGGTGTAGAGGGAGGGGGGGGGTGAATACACCTGAAAACTTTCTCAACTTAAAACGCGAATAGTCCTATTCAGGAGAGTGCCTTGCTGAACAAGTTCAGTAGACCAAATATGCTGTTCTGAATCGTGTGGATAGAGTGACTGACTATACTGAGGCCTGCTAGCTGACTGATGTCAGAATTCAGTACCGTTCAGTAAGAGTTCAGTAGAGTGTGGAAATGTATAGTCCCAATTCAGTTGAGTTTGAAAACATTTTTATGAAAGCAGTTTCAGTATATTAGTGCAATCTTTTAAGCTTTGCTGAAACTCAGTTGAATGATTTTGAAAGATAGTTTTCAGCATGAACAGAAATCAATGCAACAGTAAAAATAGAACACAACGATCTTAAAGTGGTTCGATATCAAACAATCCTACGTCCACTGTCCCGAAAAGATCATGAGGCTATTTTATTATACTGAGTTAGTCTCAGTCGGTTTGTGCACTGGACAAACACTGGTCTTGAGATTTATACTGAGCAAGTCTCAGTTTACAAGATATCAAACTAAAGTGTTTGACAAACTCTCCAACTATGAAGGAGTTCTTTACAAGTAAGAACAGTTCAGGGATGAACTCCTTCGATCTAAGCTATGTATATGTTCAGCTGAGCTTAGGTTAGAGGGAATGGAACAAGAAGGTGGCTTCTAGAGTGACAAACTGTGAGGAATAAGCTCTTTGGGTTCGTGTTCAATCACTTGGATACTAGAGGCTTTGATTCTAATTCAGCTTGGCTCCCTTGAGAAAGTATGTCGCCTTTCGCTTGAAGTATTTCTCTGAAGATCTTGCGGAAAGCTTAAGTCGGTAAGAGTTTGCTCGTAATCTCTCATGTGTTCTTGATGTGTCTAGGTGAGATTCGATTTGATTTTTCCCTCTATTTATAGAGGTGAGCCATGGAAAGATCCATTGGAGACGACGATCCATATGTCACTCTCTTTTGGGTAGCTAACGGCTCTTTCAAAGAAATCTGGCAGAGTCTTTTCCCTCCATTTCTGGAAATAAGTTGACTTGCAGCTTTAATCAGAATGTGGACAACTGGCTGCTCGTCATTGGTCGAGGTGTAGAAAGTAGTTGAGACAAACATACTTCTAGGCAGATCTAGAGCTGACTTCTCTGAATACCTCGTATGACTCTATTGATTTAACAAGTACGATCATTGACAGTCAATGAGATTGTCTGGCCGTTGCTGAGTCTGACCTGGGGTTCAGTAGTATACTCCTGCTGAGTTCAACTCTAGTGAAGGTCAACTCTGAGTTCAGTGAACTGCTCCTGCCGAGTCCAGTTCTACTGACTCCTTTCAGTATGCTGCTCCTGCTGAGTCCAACACTACTGAGTATGAATACCTCTCAGTATGCTGCTCCTGCTGAGTCCAGCACTATTGAGTCTTCACTCCATAGTACTGAGAGTGATAGTCTACTGAAGAGTCAGCAGACAGAACTGAGTGCCTGAACCATGCTGAAAGAATGTCTACTGAGTCTGAAACTCTCAGAGACAAAAGGCATAACAATTACAACTCAATGGTTCACCAATCAAATTAGGGTTTAGGATCATTCAAATCTTCTAACACATATACTACTGAATCATCTCCCAACAATTTCCCCCTATTTGATGATGCCAAAACCTAACACTACAAACTATCAGATACAAGCTCCTTACAAATATTACAAGTAGAATCAGTGGAGTTGTTCATCAAGTTCTAATCTACTGAGGGATACAGAAAAGAAATATTAGAACATATTACAGAATTCTAACAACAATTTCCCCCTAAGATCCCCTAAACAATAATTCTCATACTCAAACAAGTGGAGTTTATCAATCTAAGTAAAAACAGACAAACACAAGTATATGCAGTGAGTGTGTGAGTCAGTAATCACTTAGGTGATTCTGAGTGTTAAGCTTAAATAAACAGACAGGCTATGAAGACAATAAGGTATTGTCAGGCCAAACAGCAAAGATGTTATATATATAAATGAAGTTCAGTACAGTACATCTCTTGCTATTTTAAGAAACAAAACAAAGGAAAGAAGCTATCTCCTGAATCTCTGGATCCTTGGCTTAAAATCTCTAGACTTCTCTTTTGGCAAAGGCAATCCATACATCTGGAATGTATCCTTCCAGAGCTTCTTCATCTTCAGCACATCAGCAGGGTCAGAATCATCAAGTTCTAATGCAAGGATAGCACTTCTGACTTCTCCTTCAATAACTCCAGTATATAATGATCCATCAAGCTTCTGTGGAGGAGGCAGAGGTCTAGGAATAGGAACTCATACATCTTCTTTGTCAGCTATGGCCTTCTGAACTATGGCATATATTTCAGGATCGCTTACCAGAAGCCATTCAGCAAAGGCATTGCTCTTGTGCATATCAGGCCAGTACCTCCAAACGAAGTATCTTTTGATAAATTCAGCCTTAAGAGTTTCCCACTTCTGAGTCCTTTCCCATGGCATCCATTTATCTACCCTTGGCCACCTGTGGATTTCCTGGTCAGTAGGCTTCTTGCTTCTCCTATAATTATAAGGAATCTCAGTATCCTTTACAGGCACCCTCTCTCGGGCTTCTTTCTCAGTGCGCAACCTGAGGGCTTCTAAGTCAGCCAGCATAAGCCTCTCACGAGCTGCACTGATCTGTCTCGCCTCAACTGTCCTATCCAAGGCTCTCTCCATAGCGTCCCAGATTTCCTTCATTTCTAGCTCTTGTTTTTTGGAGGGGACATAGGAGGGAACATGGGGCTGTTCCTCTGACTCAGCAGGTGATTGGGATTTGGATTTCGAACCTGAGGTTCCACCCTGCTGATCAATCTTGGACTTTTCTTGTTGTTGCTTCTGCTGTTCAGTCACTTTCTCTTTATCGGCTTCATCACCGATTTTTAGCTTTCTTGGGGGAGGCCTAGTACCAGGCTTTCTTCCCCCTGAGACTTTTGTCTTTAGCTTCAGCAAGCTCCCTAGCAAGCTCTTTAGGGGCTTTCTTAGGTTTGTTTACTGCTTCATCTTCAGCAAGCTCCCTAGCAAGCTTCTCATCAGCCTCTATCTGAGCTTGCTCCTCAGGGCTGATATACCTTTTTGTCCCTTTCTTCAGTGGGGTTGAAAGTTTTAGCTTTTTCTTTCCCTTACCCGCCACTGGAGGAGGCAGAAGAGTCTCCTCCTCATCTGAGTCCTCCTCTAGGAATTCAGCAACCTCCTTGATATGTTTTGTAGGATTCTGGGTTGCTGAGTCCTTGGGATCCTTTGGTCTTGAGCCACTTGGGCCAGTCTCGGCACGCTCTACATCGCCCGCGCTTGAGACACCCTGGGCCTGAACTGCTGTTCCCTGGGGGTCAGTGGGAGCTGATTGGCATCCAGCTGCTCCTCGCTCTGATCTTATCCCCCTCGGTGTCCTTTCTCCCTTTTTGGCATCATCAGCTGCGCCAGGGGTTGGGACAGGTACAACTTTCTTGTTCAGTCCGACAAATGCAGTAGCTAGCCTGTCCAATGCTGTCTGCATTATCTCAAACTTTTGGTGGAGGTCGTTCCTCTCTATAATTAGATCATCACTATACTTCTTGTGAGAGGAATCCACCAACGTCTGAATAGCTTGCAACTTGACATATATAATCTCTTCCAAAGTCTTCTGAATAGAATGGATTCTGAGCTCTGAAGCTTGGCTCAGTGAAGATATAATTGCATTGTGAGCTGAGTGGGCTGCCTTATAGTCTTCCAAAAATGGTTCTGGGTAGCTACCAGCGATGCCTGTTGATTCTCAAACTCTGCTCTCTGAGTGGCTAAGGCGTTGGTGAGAATGGCTGAGAAATCAGGTGGTGCTGAATTTTGAATAGAGGTCCTCAGCTCCTTAATCTTCTCACTCTGAGCAGTAGTAGATTATTTCCAAGTCCTGTGGACAGCCTTGGCCAATAGTCTGTTCTGAGCTCCTTGACTATTCAGGGCCTTAGCTACTGTCTTGGACCGTCGGCTTTTCGAGCTGGGCGCAACCTCGAATGCAGACCCCAGCAACAGCTGTTCTGGGTCTGCGGCCTGTGAGGTTTCAACTGCCGACTTACCTGGAGGAAGGATGCTGAGTGGTAATTCAGTGGTGGTCGAGCACCCTCCTCCAGTTGAGTTCCCTCAGCAGGCTTCTTCGGGCCTGCATCACTGGGCGGGTCCTGATCATCGGGATCAGAACCCTCAGAAGATGCGGCTGCTGAAGGGATACGGTCATTAAGAATGGCCAGCGTCGCCGCCCTTAGGTCTTCCAATGAGCTGATGTCCACAAGCTCTGAGTAGCCTATCGCTCGCGGAGGATCAACTCCTCTTCATTCAGCTGTTCGTAGGTTTGGTGTAGGATGAGTCTGTTCAAAGAGAACCAATCCTGGAACCGAATGAGCATATGAAGCCTGGCCTGCCTAGAAAGAGCCACCAAGTCAAAGTGACTTGAGATCTTAGGTATGGCCTTTGAGACTTCTCGGGAGGCTCTATTCTGAAGAGCTTCAGCCTCTAATCCGATAGCCTCGGCTTCTGAGCTTGTCTCTGTGTCATCTACTTCAATAGGAGACATAGCCTTCTCAGCAAAAGGAATACTGCTGAGAGGTGGAACATCCAGCGGGGTCTGAGAAATAGGAGTAGTTGGTTCAGCATCGGACCCCTGTTCCACTGACACTTCTCTTTCCTGTTCCACTGACACTTCTCTTTCAGCGGAGACTGCCTTCTCCACTGAGACTGTCTTCTCAGAAGATTCTGAGTCGTCTCGCCGTCTGAAGGGAGGAATGATAACTGCTTGTTCAGAAGTTGTCTTTTGATTTTTAGATGGAGTCTTCTGAGCAGTTTTCTGCGGTGGAGACCTCTTCTTAGTGGGAGTAGAGGTCTTCTTCCCTTTTCCAACCGCAGCAGGCCCTGCTCCTATCTGCTGGAGGGCTACTGCCTTGCTGTGGAATCGCACTTTCTTAGGATTGAAGTACGCCTTATCTGTGTAAGTAATGTGGTCAGCACCACAAAAATCTTCAATCATCACAGTCAGCTTCATCTCATATAGAAGCTTTCCTTTGATTGTAAGGTTGTTTGTGATTCTGTCAAACTTGGCAGCCTGAGTCTGGAATTCTTTCAGAAAGAACTCCGTCCAGTTCACCTGAGCTCTGTCATAAATCGCCATCATCATTTGGAGCTTAGGCCTGGAGACTTGGTCGAATGAGCCATCTTGGCTAGTCAGTATCTGTGTGACTATGTAGGCCAAGGCTCTATACTGCGGCAGCATACAGTTCTTAGGGAATGCCGCCCTGAATGACATCGGCTCGCCACAGAATATCTCTAGATATTCATCTATCATATCATCTTTGTAGCCCGCTACACTGATTCCCGAGTCAGGTAGCTCAAAGCTCTTCTGGAGAGCTTGCTTTATCAACATCTATTTGATCTCTGAATCAGCACGAGTGGGGTCAGTAACGTGATGAATGATGAATCGCCCCAATATATTGCTGTCTACTGAGTCGGAGTTCAGATAAAGCTCTGATATCTGTCGCGGAAGGAAGAAGGCAGGTTTCCCTGACAAAAAAGCTTCAAGGCCTGATGCCCTCAGCGCCTCGAATCCTTCAGTCATAATCTCGAGCTCGCAGGTGTCAAACTCCATAATAGGCTCACACCAAACTCTGTCCTTCTCGAGGATCTCAACCATGTTGATCGGAGTAGAAACTGAAACGTTCTTTGCTGCCATGTCTAGAATCTGCAAAACTTAGTATCAGTATCACAAATATTTATTGAACATAAATGTAATCTACTGAATAGATAATGAAATATACCGTAATGATCGCTGAGAAACAGTGAATGCAGTATGCAAGTAAGGGATTTAATTCTCAGTAATTTTAGGGTTTAAGTTGCAGACAATAAAAATGGCGGTTTTCTAACTTTGAACGTGATATATATGATCAAGAAGATGAACAGTTCAAAATCGACGGTTCAGTTTAAATCTGCTTTATGAGATGGACGGTCAGGATTTTATGTTATAAAATAGACAATGAACAAAGTAGCCGCCTAAGTCAACTTACAGTTGTAACTAGCCAAATAAGTAACTTGATAAGACATGTAATTAATGCGCGGCAGAATTCAAAAAGCTTAGCATAGAATGTCGTGCATTTAATGAAAACCGTTATATTAAATGACATTCTCTTAAGGCATTGAATACGATGCTGACTCAGAGTCATAAATGCATTAAATACAATGTTGGCTACTAAAAAGAGATACGCAAACCTATCAGCTGAACATCGTAGTCAGCTGATACCTCGTATAGATGGTTGTTGAATCTCCATGTACTGAATGAGTCCAGTACTGAGAGTGAACATTCCCCCTTGCTGAATGCTCCTCTCCTGAATCCTCTTACTGACTTTAGTCAGTAGGGTCCAGCAGACCTAGCTCTACTGAAAGTTCTCTGAATCTGGCTTCAGCTAGAGGCTTGGTCAGAATATCGGCCCTTTGATGGTCAGTATGGATCTTCTCCATTCTGATATCCTTCTTTTCGACATGGTCACGAATGAAGTGGTGTTTGATGTCCACATGCTTGCATCTGGTATGAGGATTATGAGTGATTGCAATGGCACAGGAGCTGTCGCAGAAGATCGACACTTCATTCTGAAAGACATTATAGTCGCGTAGCTGCTGTCTTAGCCAAAGGATTTGGGCGCAGCAACTTCCGGCAGCCATGTATTCAGCTTCAGTAGTTGACGTCGCTATTGAATGTTGTTTCTTTGAAAACCATGATATCAGCTTACTGCCAAGGAACTGACAAGTTCCCGATGTTGATTTTCGGTCAATCCTGCAACCTGTATAGTCAGCATCAGAGTAACTAGTTAGTTCAATATTATCATCTGCTGGATACCATAAACCCATGTCAGGTGTTCCTCTGAGATAGCGGAGACTCTTCTTTGCTGAGTCCATATAGCTCTGCTTAGGATTCGCCTGAAATCGAGTGCAGACACCTACAACAAAAGTTATGTCAGGTCTAGTAGCAGTTAGATATAATCAAGAACCAATAATCGTGCAAAATTCAGTATGGTCTACTGATACTCCTTCTTTGTCAAGATCGATTTTCATATTCGTGTTCATCGGGATCTTGATTGGTTTGCCAGATGTGCAACCGAATTTCTTGATGAGGTCTCGAGGGTATTTACCTTGATTGATGAACATTCCCTTCTCTGATTGTTTGACTTGAAATCCGAGGAAATAATTCATCTCTCCCATTATTGACATCTCGGATTTGTCCTTCATCATCTTCTCAAATTGTTGACACATAGGGACATTCTTTGATCCGAATATGATGTCATCTACGTAGATCTGTACAAGTAATATGTCGTCGTCCAGTCGGATGCTGAATAGTGTGCGGTTTACTGTGCTCTTCTAAAAACCTTCATGAAGAAGAAACTCAAACAGGGTATCGTACCAAGCCCTGGGTGCTTGTTTTAACCCGTACAGAGCCTTTCTGAGTCTATACACTTGATGTCCCTGCTGAAAGCCGGGAGGCTGTTCTACATAGACTTCTTCTTTCAGTACGCTATTCAGGAACGCAGATTTCACATCCATTTGATAAACTCTGAAGCGTTGATGTGTTGCGTAGGCTAGGAATAGTCGATTGCCTCCAATCTTGCAACTGGAGCAAAAGTTTCGTCGAAATCTATCCCTTCGGCTTGACAGTAGCCTTTTGCCACAAGTCTTGCTTTGTTCCTTACTATGACGTTGTTTTCATCTCGCTTGTTCTTGAAGACCCATTTAGTTCAGATCACATGTTGACGTCAGGGTCTATCAACAAGCTCCCATACTTCGTTTCTCGTGAACTGATTCAGCTCCTCCTGCATGGCGATGATCCAATCAGCATCCTTAAGTGCGTCCTCAACTGACTGAGGTTCTTCAATAGACAAGAAGCAGGAATACAGAGCGCTTTCTCCCTAACAGAATCTGGATCTTGTCTTTACACTAGCTGAAGGATCTCCAATAATTAAATCAGAAGTGTGAGCGTCCAGCCACGATCGACGATGTTTTAACTCTTCATCTGAGATTTGTTCAACACAGATAGTAGGTGAGTTAGGCATTTCAGTTGTACTATTATGAGATTGAAGTAATTCAGTTACTAGAGTCGGGTCTACTGATCACCAGGTTCATGGGCATTCAGCTTGGGAACTTCATTTGTTCCCCTAAATTATTATTCTAAGTAGAGGTCTCAGTTACCACTTGGGTTTCTTCATTGACCTGAGTTACCTGGGATTGACTCTGTTCAGTAGAATCAATGCGTTCGGCCTACGTGCATTCTTGGTCGAGATTCGATAGTCTTATCTTCAATTTCCTCTTCTGAATCATCATCCCAACACAGCTGGATCTTCTCAACATTGTCTTTTAAGTTCAGATCCTGTAGCTGTTTACTGATGTCCTCAGATACTGAATTTGAGTTTATGCTCCTGTCTTCTGTAGCAAACTCATTAAAAACAACATGAGGGCTTTCCTCCACGCAAAAGGTCCGGCAGTTAAAAACTCTGAAGGCTTTGCTGACCCGGGAGTATCCTAAGAAGACTCCCTGGTCTGACTTGCTATCAAAATTCTTTAACTGAACCTTTCCATTATTGTGGATAAAGCACGAACACCCAAAAATATGGAAGTAAGATAAGAAAGGCTTCATGCCGTTCCATAATTCATATGGTGTCTTCTGATGTTGCTTCGTTAGTAGAGATCTGTTCTGAGTATAACATGCAGTGTTAGTTGCTTCTGGCCAGAATTTAGATGGGAGTCCTGAGTCTGTGAGCAGGGTTCTTGCTGCTTCTTTGAGTGTTCTGTTCTTCCTCTCAGCAATCCCATTTTATTGAGGCGTGTGTGCAGCAGACGTCTCATGCTCTATGCCTTCAACTTTCCAGAGCTCTTCCACCATTGAATTCAGGAACTCAGTTCCTCTGTCTGAACGTATCTTTCTGATTTCGGTGTTCTTCTCGACACTGAGCCTTTTCAGAAGGGCAGGCAACTCTGTTTTGACGTCAGACTTCTTGGCAATAGATATGACCCATGTGTAGCGCGAGTAGTCATCAATGATCACTAAAGCATACTTCTTGCCTCTGATCATCACATGAGAGACTGGACCGAACAAATCTATGTGTAGCAGCTGAAGGATTCCATCCGTGGAAGGCGATGGAACTAGTGGATTTTGCTTCTTTGTTTGCTTTTCCTTTACACATGCTTCGCACTGAGTGTCTTTGCTAAACACTTCATTCGGCAGTCCTCTTACTAGAGCGTTTCTAGCTAGCTTGTTGAGCGTCTTGAAGTTGAGATGGCTGAGTCTTCTGTGCCAGAGCCACCCCGTTCTGTTGTCGTTCTTCGCCAGCAAGCATGCTTCAGGTTCAGCTGATTTCCAGTCATCTACGTATATATTCTTTTTGCTCGAACCTGATAACACTATTTTCCCTGTAGATTTGTCAATGACATCACAGAAACCAGCGTAAAAAATCACTCTATTCGAGTTATCACAAAATTGACTAACAGAGAGAAGATTATGTTGAAGTCCTTCAACATATGATACTCTTGGAACTGTGGCGGTTCCAATGTTGAGTGTTCCATAGCCTCTGGTATAGCCTTTTGCATTATCTCCGAACTCGATTATGGGTCCTTCTTCAGTAGTATAATTCTTCAGTAAGTTCCTCTGGTACGTCATATGTCTTGAACATCCACTGTCCACGTACCAAGGGTCCTTGTGCACCTGAAAAACATAATTATATTCAGGTACCCTTTATTTTTGATTTTGGGTCCTTAGATGTTAGTTTTGGAAACCCAAATCTGTCTCACGACCCTAGTGGTCTCAGACAGTTTCTTCCCACTTTGATCAACATACTTGACCACTGGACTGGTCGATGATGACTTCTGAGGCTTTACTGGTTCAGGAGTCCTGATCTTCTGAGTTGGTGGACTACTGACCTTAGCCTTCTGAACGGCTTTCTTCTTCTTCTTCTTCTGACTCTCGGATCCTCTCCTGACTATATGATCATAATAATATGACCCATACTGAGCTGGATGTGTCAGCTGCGGAGGTCCATACTGATCAGCCCACTTAACTCTGTTGGTTCCCCCTTGACTGAACTGGGGTGATGAGCTAATCTTCTTGTCAGATTTCTGATAGCTAGGATGAGGTGCCTTCATCTTCTGTTTGTTCTTTGCTAAGGGGTTCAGTATTTCAGCATTGATAGTCTCCCCTTGAACAAACCTATCAGTCAGCCGATTCTCTGAGCGTACGGGGGCAGATGAGGAGGCTCTGTGGCTGAACCTGAGTCCCTCCTTGCAATGTTTTGGCTTGTTGTTGGCTAGCATCGCCTTAAGCTTTTTCTCATCTCCCATGTACCGCTCTGTCATCAGGTTCCTCCAGACATCATCACTCTTTTTAAACATTTCATGCTCGGTCTGAAGTCCTGAGAACTTTTGCTTCAGTAGACTCAGTTCAGTATCCTTCTGAATCAAGTCATTTGTCAGTACTGAGATCAGATCTTCTTGATCCCGAGACTTGGCCATCAGAGAGTTAATCTCCTCCCTGAGTCTCAACACAAGTCCTTCTGACTCAGTAGCAACCTGACTCTCCTGAGAGTCTCTGATTATCCACTTTCAGGGTATCCAACTCCTAAAGAGTCTTACTGAGCTGCAGGCTCATCTGAATCTGCTCGTCGAGTAGTTTTTCATATGTGATCGCGACGTCTAGATTCTCTTCTACACATGAAATAGTGTCGTGTGTGCAGTTTGAAGAGGAGATAAATGGTGCGTGAGAGTTTACCTCATCCGCTTCTCCTGCCAAAATACACTTTTCAGCATCTTCTTCAAGCTCTAGAGCCATGAATGCCGCTTCATCATCTGATGAATCCATGAAGGAGTCGACTTCATCTGAGTCATCTGAGAGTTCACCGGCAGTATATGCTTGACGCTTCTTGATGAACTTCTCCCTTCGAGCTTTTTGTGCTGTCCGTTCAGCTGTGCTGAGCTCAGGACAGTCGTATTGGTAGTGTCCTGGCTTCTTGCAGTTGTAGAAGGAGGTGATTCTGCCTTCTTTGCTCTCACTGTCTTTTGACTGTGCAGAATCTTCTTGTTTCCTGCAATCAGAAGTATGCGGTTCAGGAGTGCGCTTAAGTGCATACTCAGACTTACTCTTTGAGTCTCTAATAACTCTAGAGAGCTTTCTGCGCCTCTCCTTCTCCTTCTGATACTTGACGGCAAGCAGTGCATATTTCTTAGCTAGGTTTCCTTCATGTAGATTGCTGATTGAAGGCTCAGCCTTGCTAGATGCGGGACCTGTTGTGCTGAATGATGCTATAAAGGTATGGTCGATCTGTGTGTCAGCTTCAGCTCGCTGCTTCCTTTGTGGTAGACCGAACTCGAACTCCTCAGCTTTTAATTCTGAAAATATATGATTAGGAGAAACAATGTCAAGATCAGAATGTCTAAGTAAAGTAGCAAATGGAGTCCAATGTGCGTCCGGTAGTGCTCTCAAGATTTTGAGATTCATCTCTCGGGTGGAGAACGTCTTTCCCAGCCCGTTGATAGTGTTCATCAGATCCGTAAATCTGACGTTGAGATCTTCAATCGTGTCACCAGGCATGAGAGACAGTCTCTCCAGCTTCTGAAGTTCCAGCGCTAGTTTGTTAGCATTGATCTTCTGAGTCCCCCGACTTAGTAGTGCCAGAGCATCCCAAAGTTCCTTGGCGGACTTGCAGTCGTGAACTCTTCCGAGATAGGAGTCACACAGGGTGGTCAGTATGACATTTCTGGCAACCCGGTCTAGATTGTGAAGCTTATTCTCTTCAGGAGTGAAGAGGCTTCTGTCTTTGGGGATCTTCTTCTCGGTCACCATGCCTCCTCCTTGTGCGGGATCCTGGGTTTCGACGCTATCGATCATGGGAACGATAGGTCCGTCTTCCAAGACCTCTGTCATGCTGTCGTGGAGGGAAGTCAGATGAGCTTCCATTCTGACTCGCCATACCCCGTAGTTCTCTACTGAGAACATTTGTACCATCCTGATTCCTGACATATCAGACATTTTAAATAGTGATATGAATGAAGAATGATATGCAGTGAAAACGTTTTCAGGATCCGTTCAAGTAGACCAGTTTCAGATAACAAGAGTCTTAGAGAACTCCTGCTCTGATACCAATTGCTGGTCCCGAGATAAACGTTCAGGTGTAGAGGGGGGGGTGAATACACCTGAAAACTTTCTCAACTTAAAACGCGAACAGTCCTATTCAGGAGTGTGCCTTGCTGAACAAGTTCAGTAGAACAAATATGTTGTTCTGAATCGCGTGGACATAGTGACTGACTATACTGAGGCCTGCTAGCTGACTGATGTCAGAATTCAGTACTGTTCAGTAAGAGTTCAGTAGAGTGCGGAAATGTGTAGGCCCAATTTAGTTAAGTTTGAAAATATTTTTATTAAAACAATTTCAGTATATTAGTGCAGTCTTTTAAGCTTCGCTGAAACTCAGTTGAATGATTTTGAAAGATAGTTTTCAGTATGAACAGAAATAAATACAACAGTAAAAACAGAACACACCGATTTTAAAGTGGTTCGGATATCAAACAATCCTACGTCCACTTTCCCGAAAAGATCAGGAGACTATTTTTTTATACTGAGTTAGTCTCAGTCGGTTTGTGCACTGGACAAACACTGGTCTTGAGGATTATACTGAGCAAGTCTCAGTTTACAGGTATCAAACTGAATTGTTTGAAAAACTCTCCAACTATGAAGGAGTTATTTACAAGTAATAACAGTTCAGGGATGAACTCCTTCGATCTAAGCTATGGATATGTTCAGCTGAGCTTATGTTAGAGGGAAGGGAACAAGAAGGTGGCTTCTAGAGTGACGAACAGTGAGGAATAAGCTCTCTTGGTTCATGTTCAATCACTTGGATACTAGAGACTTTGATTCTAATTCAGCTTGGTTCCCTTGAGCAAGTATGTCGCTTTTCGCTTGAAGTATTTCTCTGAAGATCTTTCGGAAAGCTTAAGTCGCTAAGAGTTTGCTCGTAATCGCTCGTGTGTTCTTGATGTGTCTAGGTGAGCTTCGATTTGATTTTCCCCTCTATTTATAGAGGTGAGCCATGGAAAGATCCGTTGGAGACGACGATCCATGTGTCACTCTCTTTTGGGTAGCTAACGGCTCTTTCAAAGAAATTTGACAGTCTTTTTTCTCTATTTCTGGAAATAAGTTGACTTGCAGCTTTAATCAGAATGTGGACAGCTGGTTGCTCGTCATTGGTTGAGGTGTAGAAAGTAGTTGAGACAAATAGACTTTTAGGCAGATCTGAAGATGACTTCTCTGAATACCTCGTATGACTCTACTGATTTAACAAGTAAGATCACTGACAGTCAAGGAGAATGTCTGGCCGTTGCTGAGTCTGACCTGGGGTTCAGTAGTATACTCCTGCTGAGTTCAACTCTACTGAAGGTCAACTCTGAGTTCAGTGAACTGCTCCTGCTGAGTCCAGTTCTACTGACTCCTTTCAGTATGCTGCTCTTGCTGAGTCCAGCACTACTGAGTCTTCACTCCATGGTACTGAGGCTGATAGTCTACTGAAGAGTCAGCAGACAGAACTGAGTGCCAGAACCATGCTAAAAGAATGTCTACTGAGTCTGAAACTCTCAGAGACAAAGGCATAACAATTACAACTCAATAGTTCACCAATCAAATTATGGTTTGGGATCATTCAAATCTTCTAACACATATAATACTGTTGGTCCGGAGACGATAGTCATGTGTAGAGGGGGGGGTGAATACACCTGATCATAGTTTCTTTTTCTCAGAACGTGAAGGACAACTGAGCTGTAGGTTGCAACTGATGAACAGTGTCAGATAGTAACCTTCGATCACGGGTCAGAAGTGTGCCAACTATTGAGCTCTCCTACTGACTTTTTTCAGTACTTGAAACTCAGTCGGAGAGGTTGGGCGGATAAGTGTGTAGGGCCCGGAGATTCGTCTCAGTTTGAAAACGTGTTTTCGCAAGTTAAATTCTTTTGGCTAGTGCGCTTTGAAAATACGTTTTATGCAAAGATATGATTTTTAATCAGTTTGTATGCAATGCAATAAAACAGTAAATAACACAAGCAATTTTTAACGTGGTTCGGATACGCAAGATCCTACGTCCACGGTCCTACCGAACAGGAGTTCTTGTTGATTTATCTGAGCAAGTCTCAGCAAGGAATTTGTGCAGTGGACAGACCTTTCTAAGTTATAGTCCTTAGCGACTTTACAATTCAAACCAAAGTTTGAAAGGGAGGGGATAATCTCCAACTAGGAAGGAGTTCTTACAATAAGAACAATTCACAGAAAGTGAACTCCTTCGAGTTTCTAAGCTATAAATTTGGCAATGAGCTTAGCTAGAGAAGAGGGATCTAAAGAACTCTAGAGAGAAGAACTAATGATATTCTATGTAGGCAAGTTCTTCGCTGGAATAATCTTTAAGTTTGCTAGAGTTGTTCGTGAGCTTGAGCTTTTTCCCTTGTGAATCCCGTGCGTGAAGCTCGGATTTCTTCTCTATTTATAGTTGTGAGCAGGCATATGTCCGTTGGAGAAGACGATGCCACGTGTCACAAGCTTACAAAGAAAACGGCCATATTTTTGAATTGTTGCAGTAGAGTTGTTGGACACTGTACATGAGAGCAACGTTAGTTGGTCAGAGCAGATAAAGCGTTGTTGGCTTCTCATTGGTCGAGGTTTGTGGTAGGTGAGAATGTGTCAGCCGTCAGAGTTGACTATTCTAATCCTCGTATGTCTTCTGCTGACTTTCGAAATGACTTTAGCAGCTGAGTCGTTTTCTAACGGATACAGTAGACTTTAAGTAGTCTCTGTCTTCTTCGTCTGAGTTGGCTGACAAGGATATATCTCCAGAGTAAGGTCAGCTGATGACTGCGAAGGTACTGAGCTTGGATAGAGTTCTTCTGCTGATGTCTGTCAGCTGATGAGATGTCTTCTACTGAGGCGAAGATCAGCTGATGACTTAAGAACGCAAGTAATTACACTGATGACGTGGGGTTCTGGAAAGTAACTTTGTCAGAAGATCAATCCAACAATTTACCCCGTACAGGACTTTGACAAAAAGATAGATGATAAAAACAGTCTAGCCTATACATCATCTAGTCCTATCAAGACACTACACTACTAATATCAGCTGGGTTTTGGGATCTTCAATTCCATAGTACTACTATGATTTCCCCCAATATTATTTTAACCACTAACAGTTGAATACCATCTACTGACTCATAACCCAATAATTTCCCCCTAATTGATGATGCCAAAACCTCTATAAAATATAAAGAAAGAATACTAAACTACTGACATAGATAGACTTCAGTAAACTGAATCAGTTAGCCTTAAGAGTTCAGCAGTTGAGTGATAGGCAAAATCAGAGAAACGGTTATGTGTGAGTGTGTGTCAGATCACTTCAGTGATCATTTGTGATAGCAAAAACACAATCAAAGTCGTAAGACAATGAGTAATTGTCTGGCTAGAAATAGAAAAACTGATATATATGTGAACACGAAGATTACAGGTTCCTATCTCTATTACAAACCAAAAGATACGAAGATCACGACTGACGTCTGAATCTCTGCGTTCGGTTCTTGAAATCAACAGACTTATCAGCTGGAGGATCCAGACCATAATACTTGTAAATCCTTGCTCTCAATGTCTAGATCTCTTTGAGATCAGCAGGAAGGTCTTCGCTTAGATCGAAATGATATGCAGCTGCCTTGATCTCGTCTTCTATCTCCTTTGTGCAAAGAGTTCCATGAGTCGTCCTCGGAGGGGGAATGCGTCTGAAGGCTGGAGCTCGAAAAGGAATATTCTCTCTTTCCATTATCACCCGGAGCTGATCTCTGAGCTCGGCATTGTATTGATGCATAAACTCATCAAATAGCTGATCAATTGGTAGCCCGGATGGATAGAAACCCCATACATAGTAGCCCTTGATGAATTCTTCCTTGAGTTCCTCCCATTGTTCATTCAGCTCAGTGGGCACCCATTTGTCTACATGCGTAATAGTTTTCTTGATGTAAGGTGCTCTAGGCGCTCCTCTCCTGTAATATCATGACGACCTCGGAATCTACTTCCTCCAATCAACTAGAGGCTCTCTGGCTATCTTATCAGTTAGAGCAACAATCTTAGCCAGGTCCTCCAGTCTCTTTTTCTCTCTAAGAACCGCTGATCTAGCATCTCCTCTTCGGAGACTAAGTCCTTTCAATGTGGCCTCCCAGGTGGCTCTGTCCTCGGCCTCTTGCTCATGTGTAAATATAGGAGTATAATAACTCTGAGCTAAGGGCTGGACTGCAGTAGGAGGCGCTTTGGCAAGCTCCTCCTGAGCCTTCTTCTTCTGATCATCCAGTATCTTCTTAGCCTTTCCTTTGGCAATCTTGCCAATTACTTTCTTAGGCTTCTTGGCCTTCTTCGCTTCTTCTATCTGATGCTCCTGATCCAGCTGATCTTGCAGCTTTTGAGCAACTTCTTTATCATATGCCTCCTGCTCTGCTTTTGATTTGAATTTAGGCATCGAGGAAGATGGAGGAGTAGCTTCAGTAGTGATCTCCTTCCCCGGCCTTTGCAGTGGCCGTGGCTCATCCTCTGCATCCACAAACTGAGCAATGTCTTCAATGAGTTGAGCAGTTGAAATGCTCGGCTCGGTCGCAGAGGGTTGGACTTGGACTTCGGGACTTGGGCGTTCTCGGGAGGGGGTACTTGAACCGGTTCCAGCCTGAATAGCTGAACCTTCCCCTTGATTTCCTTCCCCCTGATTCTCCACGACAGCCTAATCCGCCTCAGCCTGTACATGTACCTCGGCTTCTTCCTCAACTTTTTCCCCTTTTTTGGCATCATCAGCCAGGGAGAGATGAGTGCGGATGGCAGTTACCTCCTTATCCAAATTAAAGATTAGATCCTTGATGAGGGTGGCGGTGGATTCGAAGTCTTTTACTGCATCGCAGTATTGATCCCATTGCTTCTCCTGATCATCTCTAAATAGTCTGAGTTGAGCGGCTGACTCCTGTCGGAGTTTCAGCAGATTTTGAAGAGAAGAAAATTCTGAAAATTTTTAAGCTCTAAGGACGATAAACAGTGAAAGTGAGGCGAAGGTAGAAGATGAAAGATTTTATAGATTGTGTGAATCAAACAGTTAAGATCGGACGGTCAGGGTTCAATCTCTCATTTTTAATGACGGCTGTGATTTGATGTTATAAAAGGAATGATTGCATAAGCCGCCTCTACCATAGACCCACGTAGGATTATGCACAGTTAAGGTAAGTGAAAAGACATGCATTAAATGTGCTGTAGGCAGCATTAAAGACTAAGTCATTTTAAATGAGAACGGTTTCCTACTGACTTATCCTTAAGAATTAATAGCGGGAAATAAATGCTCATTAACTACTGAGTGCAAGAGACTGAGATAATAAATTCGAGCGTGCTTCTGATATAAATTTAAGTATATAATACTACGCAAACCTCTTCAGCTAATTTTACGATCAGCTGGTTACCGTTTAGACTCAGGAGGACAATTGATGTGCTGATGACCACGTTCCCCCTTACTGTGTACAGTTTGATTCTCCCGACTGAATCATTGTACTGAGTCTTTGACCTGTCATATTGATTTCTTCTACTGACTCTACTCAGTAGGTTCCAGTAGACCTAGCTCAACTGATAATTCTCTGAATCTGTTCTCAGCTAGTGGTTTGGTCAGTATATCTGCCTTTTGCTTGTCAGTATGGATTTTCTCCATTCTGATATCCTTCTTCTCGACATGGTCTCTGATGAAGTGGTGTCGAATATCCACGTGCTTGCATCTCGTATGGAGAACTGGATTCTGAGTTATAGCAATAGCACTGGTGGAGTCACAGTAGATGGGCACTCCATCCTGAATTATACCATAGTCTCTCAGTTGTTGTCGAAGCCAAAGGATCTGGACACAGCAACTTTCAGCAGCCATGTACTCAGCTTCAGTAGTGGACGTTGCCACTGAATGCTGTTTCTTTGAAAACCAAGATATTAGCTTGCTGCCTAGGAACTGACACGTTCCAGAAGTTGACTTTCGATCTATCCTGCATCCTGCATAATCAGCATCAGAATAACCTGTCAGTATTAGATTATCATCAGCAGGATACCATAACCCTGCGTCATGTGTTCCTTTTAGATATCGCAGAATCTTCTTTGCTGAGTGTAGATGACTTCGCTTGGGATCCGCTTGTAATCTTGCACATACACCTACAGCATAAGTTATATCAGGTCGGCTAGTTGTTAAGTATAATAAAGAATAAATAATAGCTCTATAATCAGTAGAGTTAACAGAAGCTCCCTCTTTATCTAGATCGATTTTGAAATTCGTATTCATGGGGATTTTGACTGGCTTGCTCGAGTCGCAGCCAAATCTTTTCAGGAGATCTCGAGTGTACTTGGCTTGATTGATGAAAATTCCTTCAGGTGATTGCTTTACTTGGAATCCAAGGAAATAATTCATTTCTCCCATCATGGACATCTCGAATTTTCCCTTCATCATTTTCTCGAATTGTTGACATATAGTCACGTTTCTGCAACCAAAAATGATGTCGTCCACGTAGATTTTCACCAGTAGGATGTCATCTCCTGACTTTATGTTGAATAGGGTGCGATCTACTGTCCCCTTCTGAAAACCTTTATGAAGTAGAAAGTCTGATAGGGTGTCCTACCAAGCCCTGGGTGCTTGTTTTAACCCATACAGAGTTTTCCTAAGTCTATACACCTGATGTCCCTGCTGAAAGCCGGGCGGTTGTTCCACGTAGACTTCTTCCTTCAGCACGCCGTTCAGAAAAGCTGACTTTACATCCATTTGATATACTTTGAATCCTTGATGCGTTGCATAAGCTAGGAATAGACGAATAGCTTCCAATCTGGCGACTGGAGCGAATGTTTCATCAAAGTCGATTCCTTCTGCTTGATAGTATCCCTTGGTAACTAGTCGAGCTTCATTTCTGACAATGATGTTGTTTTCATCACGCTTGTTTTTGAAGACCCACTTAGTACCAATCACGTGCTGATGTCTAGGTCTGTCAACAAGCTCCCAAACTTCGTTTCTAACGAACTGGTTCAGCTCTTCTTGCATGGCGATGATCCAGTCAGCATCATTGAGCGCGTCCTCTATTGACTGAGGTTCTTCTGTGGACAAGAAACAAGAATAGAGTGAGCTTACTCCTTGACTTAATTTAGATCTTGTCCTTATGGTTGCTGATGGATCTCCTATGATAAGATCTGAAGAGTGAGCGTCAAGCCATGAACGTCTGAGTCTGCCTTCTTCTTCGGATACTACTTCTGCACAGTCAGTAGGTGTGTTAGGCATTTCAGTTGTATTGTTCTGTGATTGCAGCAGT
Source organism: Lavandula angustifolia (assembly GCA_028984105.1). Lineage (NCBI taxonomy): Eukaryota > Viridiplantae > Streptophyta > Magnoliopsida > Lamiales > Lamiaceae > Lavandula > Lavandula angustifolia. Next base: position 13,655,188 of record CM054811.1, read on the forward strand.
TCAGTAAGAAGGTTAGGATCTACTGAGTTTCTAGGTTCAGGGGCATTTAGCTCAGGAACAATATTTGTTCCCCCTGAGTTTATATTCTCAGTAGAGATCTCAGTTACCACTGGGGCTTCCTCATCGACCGTTGTTACCTGTTGTTGATTCTGTTCAGTAGAATCAACCAGGTCAGCTACATCGCTTGTTGGCTGAGTCTGAATTTCTTCATCGTCTGACTCATCATCCCAACAATGCTGGGATCTTTTAGCTTTGTCGTTTAGTGCGAGATCCTCGTAGCTTGCTGCTGACATCTTTAGTATTTGTCTTTGTAGTTTTCCCCGTTCTCGGTAACAAACTCATCAAAAACAACATGAGGGCTTTCCTCCACGCAAAGGGTCCGATAGTTAAAGACTACGAAGGCTTTATCGACCCGGAGTATCCCAAGAATACTCCTTGATCGATTTGCTATCAAAGACCTTCAACCGATCTTTCCCATTATTGTGAATAAAGCACGGACAACCAAAAATATGAAAATGAGAAATAGAAGGAATTCTCCCTTTCCATAATTCGTATGGTGTCTTCATGTGTTGATGTGTAAGCAGTGAGCGATTCTGAGTGTAGCAGGCGGTGTCAGTAGCATCTGCCCAGAACTTTGAGGGTAGACCGTAGTCCGCTAGGAGCGTTCTTCTTTGCTTCTTTAAGTGTTCTGTTTTTGCGTTCGGCAAGTCCGTTCGCCGAGGGGTGCGAGCCGCTGATGTCTCGTGCTTAATTCCCTCCTTTTCGCAAAGACTCTTTAACTACTGAGTTGAGAAATTATGTTCCTCTGTCTGAGCGAATTCTCTGTATCTTGATGTCCTTTTCCACACTGAGCTTTTTCAGCAGTTTGGGCAACTCAGTTTGGACATCAGATTTGTTGGCTAGGAAGATGACCCATGTATATCTCGAGTAGTCGTCAATAACGACGAGGACATACTTCTTGCCTCTTATAGTCACTGGAGAGACTGGCCCGAATAAGTCCATGTGTAGCAGCTGAAGGATTCCATCAGTGGAAGGTGACGAAATAGGTGGATTGCTACTCTTTGTCTGCTTTCCCTTCAAACATGCTTCACAATTTCTGTCTTTGATAAACGATTCGTTGGGCAGTCCTCTGACTTTAGAGTTCTTGGCTAGCTTGTTCATAGTCTTGAAGTTCAAGTGGCTGAGTCTCTTGTGCCACAGCCATCCTGCCTTGTCACTAGATTTAGTCTGTGCGAGTAAGCAAGCCTCAGGTTCTGCGGTTTTCCAGTTTGCAATGTATATATTCTTCCTCCGCGAACTTGATAATATTGTTTTCCCTGTAGATTTATCAACAATATCACAGAAACCAGCGTCAAAGATAACTCTATTCAGATTGTCATAGAATTGACTGACAGAAAGGAGATTATGTTGAAGTCCTTCAACATATGTTACTCTTGGAACTGAGGCAGTCCCAATATTCAGTGTTCCGTATCCCCTTGTATAGCCTTTAGAGTTGTCACCAAACTCAATTCTGGGACCATCTTCCTGTATGTAGTTGGTCAGCAGGCTCTTTTGATAAGTCATGTGTCTCGAGCAGCCGCTGTCCACTATCCAAGGGTCCTTATGCACCTACAAAACAAAAACATTTTTAGGTACCCTTTGGTTCAGTTGGGTCCTTACATGTTAGTGGGTGATTTCGGAACCCAGATCTGTCTAGGGACCTTAGAAGTCTGAGACTTCTTCTTCTGAACCTTGTCAACTTTCTTCTCCACAGGACTCGGAGATACTGACTTTCTGATGATTTTAGGTTCAGGAGCTTTCCTCTTCTGAGGCTTTGCGCTCCTCCTGACCCTGGGCTCATAGTAGTACGAACCATATTGAGCTGGATGTTCATACAGTGGTTCCTTGTACTGTTCCGCCCACCTGACCTTCTTGGTTCCCCCTGAGTTTGATCGTGGTGTCCTGGGCCGGGAACCTCTGCGGTCGCCTATTTCTTGTTGCTCACCTGAGGTGCAACTATCTTCTGTTTATTCTTCGTCTGAGGTGTTGAGTCAGTAGTCTGAAATTTACCTCTGACGAACCTATCAGCCAGCAGTTCTGAGCTCTTTGAAGTGGAAGCTTCATGAGTATAGCCAAGTCCTTCTTTCATGACCGTCGGCATTTGCGCTCTAAGCATACTTTCCAACTTCTCCTTAGCTCCTAGGTACTGTTCAGTCATCAGTTCTCGCCAAACTTCATCACTTCTTCGAAGTGACTCATAATCATTTTCAACTTCTGCGAGCTTCTGACTGAGTCGGGCTATCTCAGTATCTTTCTCAAAATTGTCCTTGGTCAGAACTGATATCTGAGTTTCTTGAAGCTGAGACTTAGTCATAAGAGATTTAATATCTTCCTTGAGTCTCACAACAAGATTCTCAGACTCAGTAGAGACCTGACAATCAGAAGAAAGTCTCTGATTCTCAGCCTTTACCTGTTCCAGTTCCTGAATGGTTATGCTGAACTCTCTGCTCAGCTGAATCTGCTCCTCTAGTAGATCATCGTAGGCTTGTACCACATCTAGAGGCTCATCTGTGTCCGAGCATATGTCGTGTGTGCTGTGAGAAGAAGAGATTAAATTAAGTTTAGAATTTACCTCAGCCTCTTCTCCGGCCATCAGATAATATTCTGCATTTTCTTCAGGATCTGTTTCTCCGATCTCAACGGCAACAAATGCAGCTTCGTCTTAAGAAGAATACATGAATGTATCTTCCTCGATTGAGTTATCGGATATCTCTCCGGCTATGTAGGCCTGCCTCCTACGGGCAAATTTCTCGCGTCTGGCCTGCCGTTCTGCTCTTTGAGCAGCTGAGAGTTCGGGACATCCGTACTGATAGTGTCCCTCCTTCTTGCAGTTGTAACAGACAGATGATCTGCTGCTTTTTCCAGCTGAGTCTTTGGATGGACTCGCAGCAGGTTCTGTGTTCTTGCAGTCAGTAGAAGGTTTAGATTCTTCCCTTTTTAGAAAATCTTTCTTACCCGAGGGAGAATCTCTGTTGTATTTCTTCACTTTCGACTCTCTCCTTTTCTCTTTGATATTTGAGAGCCATAAGCGCAAGTGGGTCGGCAGAGATGTCTCGTGAGGACTTTGTTTCTCTGCCGCAGCTTCACGCCTTGCCGGAAGAAATGGGTTTGATTCCGTTTCTTGTTCGTTGCTTTGAAAGCATGGTCAATCTCGAGTGTCACTGGAGCACCTTGGAACATCTTTGGGGTAGGTTGTGCTCAAATTCCTCTATTTTTAATTACAAAAAAATAACATCGGGAGTTAGAGCATTAAGATCAGAGCGACGTAAATAAGTAGCAAATGGAAGCCACTTCTGTCGAGGTAGAGCTCTTAAGATCTTGGTGTTCATCTCTTTGTTTGTGAACATCCTCCCCAGCCCGTTGATCACATTGACTTGGTTTGTGAATCTGACGCTTAGCTCGTCAATGGTCTCACTGGGCTCCATGGCAAACGCGTCGAACTTTTGTAGCTCTAATTCAAGCTTGTTCTCTTTGATCTGCGGGGTTGCTTGGCTCAGTACAGCCAGGGCATCCCAAAGTTCTTTTGCCGTCTTGCAGTCTTGCACCCTCCTGAGGTGAGAATCACTGAGCGTAGTCAGGATTGCATTACGCGCAACTCGGTCGAGGTTGTGCAGCTTTTTCTCTTCTGGTGTGAAAGCTGATTTTTCTTTAGCAACCTTAGCGCCAGTCTGCGCTCCTACACCTCCCACAACGGCAAATTGTACGCTGTCAATCATGGGAATGATGGGTCCTGTCTCAAGGACGTTCGTCATGCTGTCATGCAGCGATGTGAGGTGTGCCTCCATTCTCACACGCCATACCGTGTAGTTCTCTATTGAGAACATCGGTACCATCCCAATACCTGACATATCAAACATTATGGGTAAGAGTATAAGGATGTATGAAGAGATGCTTGTGCAGTGAAAAACGTTTTCAGGATTTGTTCGAGAAGACCAGTATTTCAGAACCGGTGATTCAGAAGAACACACGGGCTCTGATACCAATTGTTGGTTCGGAGACGATAGTCAGGTGTAGAGGGGGGTGAATACACCTGATCACAGTTTCTTTTTCTCAGAACGTGAAGGACAGGTGAGCTGTAGGTTGCAACTAATGAACAGTGCCAGATAGTAACCTTCGATCACGAGTAAGAAGTGTGCCAACTACTGAGCTCTCCTACTGACTTTTGTCAGTACTTGAAACTCAGTCGGAGATGTTGTGCGGATAAGTGTGTAGGGCCCGGAGATTCGTCTCAGTTTGAAAATGTGTTTTCGCAAGTTAAATTCTTTTGGCTAGTGCGCTTTGAAAATACGTTTTATGCAAAGATATGATTTTTAATCACTTTGTATGCAATGCAATAAAACAGTAAATAACACAAGCAATTTTTAACGTGGTTCGGATACGCAAGATCCAACGTCCACGGTCCTGCCGAACAGGAGTTCTTGTTGATTTATCTGAGCAAGTCTCAGCAAGGAATCTGTGCACTGGACAGACCCTTCTAAGTTATAGTCCTTAGTGACTTTAAAATTCAAACCAAAGTTTGAAAGGGAGGGGATAATCTCCAACTAGGTAGGAGTTCTTACAATAAGAACGATTCACAGAAAGTGAACTCCTTCGAGTTTCTAAGCTATAAATTTGGCAATGAGCTTAGCTAGAGAAGAGGGATCTAAAGAACTCTAGAGAGAAGAACTAATGATATTCTATGTAAGCAAGTTCTTCGCTGGAATAATCTTTAAGTTTGCTAGAGTTGTTCGTGAGCTTGAGCTTTTTCCCTTGTGAATCCCGTGCGTGAAGCTCGGATTTCTTCTCTATTTATAGTTGTGAGCAGGCATATGTCCGTTGGAGAAGACGATGCCACGTGTCACAAGCTTCCAAAGAAAACAGCCATATTTTCGAATTGTTGCAGCAGAGTTGTTGGACACTGTACATGAGAGCAGCTTTAGTTGGTCAGAGTAGATAAAGCGTTGTCGGCTTCTCATTGGTCGAGGTTTGTGGTAGGTGAGAATGTGTCAGCCGTCAGAGTTGACTATTCTAATCCTCGTATGTCTTCTCGCCGACTTTCGAAATGACTTTAGCAATGAGTCGTTTTACGTCGGATACGATAGACTTTAAGTAGTCTCTGTCTTCTTCGTCCGAGTTGGGCCGACAAGGATATATCTCCGTAGTAAGGTTAGGCGATGATCGCGAAGGTACCGAGCTTGCATAGAGTTCTTCTCGCGATGTCGTCGGTGACCGATGAGATGTCTTCTACTGAGGCGAAGATCAGCTGATGACATAAGAACGCAAGCAATTACACTGATGACGTGGGGTTCTGGGAAGTAACTTCGTCAGAAGATCAATCCAACAATTTACCCCGTACAGGACTTAGACAAAAAGATAGATAATAAAAACAGTCTAGCCTATACATCATCTAGTCCTATCAAGACACTACACTACTGATATCAGCTGGGTTTTGGGATCTTCAATTCCATAGTACTACTATGATTTCCCCCAATATTATTTTAACCACTAACAGCTGAATACCATCTACTGACTCATAACCCAACAACAACTGAATCATCTCCCAACAATTTCCCCCTATTTGATGATGCCAAAACCTAACACTACAAACTATCAGATACAAGCTCGTTACAAATATTACAAGTAGAATCAGTGGAGTTGTTCATCAAGTTCTAATCTACTGAGGGATACAGGAAAGAAATATCAGAACCTATTATAGAATTCTAACAGCAATTTCCCCCTAAGATCCCCTAAACAATAATATCATAACCTATTACAGAATTCTATCAGAATCAGTGGAGTTGTTCATCAAGTTCTAACCAAATTTCGTCAGCTTCTCGGCAACGGGCAACACTCTAGACGAGTGCAGAGGTGCCTCAGGGTCGCGTTCGAGCCCCCCACCACCCCAATGTGGTTCACATCCCCAAAAGGGATATTCGTTTGCAAGGCAGAAGACATTGCATTAAAATTAAATGTCGAGTTAGTGGCATTAGCACGGTTAAGTGTAATTCTTGCATCGGTGGCAGCAGAAATGGCGGCAAGAGTAGGATTTGGCACCATGAAATAGGGGACTCCAAAAGCCGGAGTTGCAGTGGTGACAGACACCGGGGAGACGACATTGCCAAAGGAGGCAATAACGTCGGAAACAACAGCGGTGGTGGCTAAAACAGCGGAAGTGGCAACATTGTCAGTGGCGGCGGCAACGTCGGATAGGGCAGCAGATGAGGAAGACATTTTTCAGTTTGCAGTTTAGTTCGTTTTCCAGTTAACCGAAGCAGCTTAGGTAAGGTGATATTTCGTCTTGTGATTGTTGAAAACTAGCTGCTATTACAACCAAAAGAGACCCGAATTTTTGTGAACAATGCGGGATCGAGTTTGTTGATTCTCGGATACGAAGATATCAAATGGACCTGTTCTTCCTGAATATCCCGATTCAACGCCAAAGAATTTCCTACCGCTAACATATAGTATTCATCTCTATCAGGTGATAAATAAAGTAGTCGTAACCCTGTTGATTTGTCCCTTATCCACCAAAATTTTTACTTCTGGTTCCGGCGAACGAATAATCATTGAGTCCTCATCTTTCCGGACAACACATACAAAGAGACCTTACGATTTCATCGACAAAAAAGGTTATTAAATGAACTATAATTAGAATTACAATAGTCGAAAAAGAAATATGAGTTAATATATGCTCTAAAGTTGAAAATATCATAAAAAGAGTTCCTTAGTTATAAAATCAAAATCGTCAATTGAATTCATTAATTGTAAAAATGTTTGACTACAATAGTCTAGGGTGCATGAACTCCTCCAACTACTTTCGCATTAACCAAGGATGAACTAGGTTATGTTGGCTTTTTAGTTTTATTTGATGAAGATAATTCTTAAGAATGACTAAATAACTAAAATAGATTAGGAGAATGCGAAAAACATTCTACTTATAATCTGTTTTATGCACATTGAACCTTCTAACATGATGGTATGATAGATGAGAATGGGAGATTCGATAATAGAATATCTAAATGTTGTCCAGTAGTCCAACTTCCCGGACTACCAAATTTTGTAAGACACTATTTTAAGTTTTTTAAGGGATTTTATAGCTACAGCCTACAGGGCAATCCTTCCACCAAGTGGAATTTGAACGAGCAGTTTCGTCAAAAAAATTATGAATTTATTTCAAGAGTTTTTAGAAAGAAAATGAGAGCTAGACCTATTATGTGGTAGAATCTTTGTGTGTTCTTATTTGCATATTAAGGTCCATCATCTGTTCGGGTATGCATGAGCTAGACCAGCAGGAAAACGTTGTTTTGTGTTGTCAGCAAACGAGTTCACAATTAGTAGGCTGTGCAATCGTAATTTGCTGCACCGGTTTCCTTATGGCTTATGCCTTAACCAATGGTGCAAGAAGTAATAGCAGCAAATGATTTGGCCAATCTTATTGCATATGCTGAATCATAGATAAGTGATATTGAATATGGATGGACTTGTCTCAGGCATATCATCTATTACTACTGGAATAGACTCCACTCATTATTGCATATGACATATGCAAGTTTTACGTCTTATTGCTTTTAGTAATTGAGCCAAATTCTGCTTCAAGTTATTCTAGCAAATTAAATTTCTTTAAACATGTGTTTCTTTCCTACATATAAACGGATAAAATACATGATAAATTTTGCAACTTTACTATTCCCATTTGAGTTATCAGCATTCATCCTTGATTTTGTACTTTAACTTTATTGTATTTTGACTTATCTTTCTGCTTTTCATAGCTCTGCTTCTATTTTCTCTTTAGGAGGCAAAAAGGCATGATACCTAGTGCCCGAGAAATTTGGAACAAATAAATTGAAGGAAGTAATAGTTTTATGGTTCTGGAATTATGGAAGACATGCTTTCACATTGTATGATTACCTGTTGAGCTTCTCATTGATAGAAATGGAGATAGTGCTTCTTAATTGGGCTACAAACAAGATATACTTTTTATCAACCTGTATAGTGCAACTACTGGGAGCATGTTGATTTTTGTATTTGTTGCCTCGAACATATGCCTTGTTTATTTCCTATCCTTATAGCAAATAAAATAAGATGAGTAATGGGCAACTTATAATTCGCAAATCCTAGATCTCAATATGAGCAACTTATAACCGTGCGCAACTACAGAAATCCTAGATATTAAACCCCGTGCAGACAGAAATAAGTTTGTCCTGTATTGTGCGCATAATTAAATCCTAGATATGAATGACGTCCTAATTATCTGCACATAATTAAACCCCGTGCAGACGAAAAAACAGAAAAGAACAAACAATAGAAACCGTCGAGTCGAGGAATTGCCTCTTTCCGCAAGACGAAATACGCCCCGATAGTACTCTCAATTTCCGACATATCGTCCCCAAAGATAAAACGACGAACGTCTCGAAGTAAGCAGCACCGCAGAACTATGAGCTCCGGCGAACTGGACTTCCGGCGAGGACTGGAGCTAGACAGCTTAGGATACTAGAGATGCAATGCAGCGCAAAAAAATATTTTTTGTTGTATTGAAATGCCATGCAGACCTGCCTATTTATAGGTTGTTCCACCCAGGGCCTGCCTATTTATAGGTTATTGTTCTTAAGCGTTAACTGTCTTAAGAAAAACATCCTACTCACCTTCCTCTTGTGATCCAAGCATATGCCCATAGAAAGTACTTCCGGGATGTTTGTTGCAGATGTGTCAACTGGCGAATCAGCATGCTTCAGAATATCTTCACAATTATGAGGAAGTGAAACTCTCTTGCTGCTCTTACTCACTTTGCCTTCACCATTCCTGCTGTGTAGTCCATGCTTGCTTGATTCTTGATCTTGTTGCTCCGATGCCTTATCTTGTGATGAACCGGCACCCATTAGGGTAGATAAAAGAAAGAAAGCTCAGAACTGGGGTCCTGAGTTGCTGTTTATAAAGAAGATGTTGATCACTTGTGCTCCATCAAACACTTACTCTCCTTTACGGCTTTCATATTGTAAAAGCGACAATTGAAGCTCAACTTTATGCATTCTTCTGTCCCAGTATCATATTCTGATTCCCAAATCTTGAGTTATTTTATAGGTTGGCAATCTGATTTACCTTGGACGGTACATGTTACAATCATCTTTGGTGTGACCGCCGTTTAGATATTCTCATCTTGTGATGAAGTGGCGGTCTGCCAAACACCAGAACACAGCCTTATATTTTATCATGAGGAATTTGATTCCATGGACAAGGGGCACCTGTTCTATTAAAGCATTTGTGGAGAGCAGAAACTGGTCCATTTTAAAGCAAAGAGAATAGATGGAAGAAGAAAACGTTACAACTTATATTTAACAGCAAGAAAATATAGATGGGGAACATATCGTGCATACAATCAACTAATAATGCAGACAAATTCAGAATGGAACCAGTTCTTAATCAATACATAGCTTAGATATGGTCGCTGTAAAACCGAACCAGTTCTTAATCAATGCATGCAGATTCCAGATCTTCAGCAGTTACCGTTCGATGCAGCTGCCATTTGCAAAAGGAAATCTTTTAACCAAGGAGTGACAATAAGTTCTCTTCTAAACAGAGCAGCAAGTTATATCTCGAACATGAAACATTTTCATCACACGGATTAATAGAAGAGCTGCATTACTGCAAACTTACAGCATTGGCAGCAGTAAACCAATGAAAGGCGCGCAGGAACGCGTCGTCTTTTGAGGGGACGGCGTCATGATTCCAGACTGTGATATCTTGAAAAGTTGCACTTGTTTCCCAACAGGGTGAATTTGTGCCATCAGCCCCTTGATCCCCACCTTTCCTTCCTAGAATGAAACCTAGAGAGATAGATAAGAGTAACAGAACAATCGAACAAAGTTAAATGTAATAAATGTTGCAGTCTTTATGATTAAATTAGATAACTGCAGAATCCAGTTCTGGCTATACCTCATTTTAAGAAATCAGATTCAAAGGCAGATGTTCCAACATGAAATTAAAGAAAAAGCCTCCAAGCCAAAATTAAAAAATTAGGAAAAAAGAATTTGATAGAATAAAGATGAAACGAACAATTTATGCGCAACTATGTAGAACTAGTAAGAGGAGAAAAATTACAACAATCATCCAATCAATATTCCATCACATTTTTCTGCACAAAATCGTACTCTACCAATTAAGAATGGCGAAAATCGAGAGAATAAGGCAATGAGTCTTACCAGAATAGCCATGGGGAAGAGCAACGATGGTTCCCTGCAAATTCCGCCCTCTAAAGTATGCTTCCTCCAGTTTTAGCCCATCTACCTCCATTTCTACACAAATTCAATGAATCCAACAGTTGAACCTCCACATTACATAGCGATTCGGCGAAAACACAAGGTGTAGAGTAATAGGATCTTACCAGTGGTTTTGGGCTTGAAGTAGTGCGAAACAGGGGTAGGGCCATCGTGTTTAATGCAGCACGGCAACTGATGCACCTTCCCGGTCAGGTCCGCCGCCGGGCTCTCTGTGCCCATGTAGACGGTAACCGGCGCCGACGGCTGCAAGGATCCTTCATCTTTGCCGTCCATCTAAGAACAAATATACATCACTCTCGATTTTGTTAGTATAAGCCCTAATTTTATTCTGCCCCTTTGTGTGTTCCCGCGCTTTGTAGGTCGCTTATTTCTATTATAGCAAGCTTATAGTTATTCAACGTTTCCGTCGGGTGTATATGGCAATGGTATGCGATTATTACATTTATGTATATGTATTCTTTTATGTACCACATCACAAATGTATACCACATTCAAAGCATATGGATGTGGTACATATAAACCGCTCAGTTGAGCACTGTACCATACCGAATTTGACCAAATATGATCGTCCAATTCTTATAGAACCTATTAGTCTATTCCTAGAGGGGATAAAGGGCGAAAAGGGTTTATTGAAAATGAAATGATAGATTAAAATTTAAAACTGTTGGTCCGGAGACGAGCGTCAGGTGTAGAGGGGGGGGGGTGAATACACATGAGTACAAGTTTTTCCTCAAACGCGAAGGACAGCTGAGCTCTATGTTGCGACTGATGAATTCTGATCGCGGGTCAGAGTGACTCAACTACTGAGTTTGTCCTACTGACTTTTGTCAGTATTAAAACCTCAGGCGGAGAGTTCGTGCGGATAAGTGTAGGGCCCGATAGACTTCGTCTCGATTTGAAAATGTGTTTTCGCAAACCAAATCAGTTTTGGCTGGTGCACTTTTAAATACGTTTTATGCAAAGTATGAGTTTTCGTAAAACGGTTTGAGAACGATGCAATAAAACAGTAAATGACACAAACAATTTTTAACGTGGTTCGGATACGCAAGATCCTACGTCCACGGTCCTGCTGAACATGAGGTCTTGTTGATTAATCTGAGCAAGCCTCACCAAGGTATTTGTACGCTGGACAAACCCTTCTAAGTTATAGTCCTTAGCGACTTTACAAATCAAACCGAAGTTTGAAGAGAAGGGGATTTTCTCCAACTATGAAGGAGTTCTTACAATAAGAACAGTCACAAAAAGTGAACTCCTTCGAAGGTTCTAAGCTATGGATATAACAGTAGAGCTTAGATAGAGAAGATGGATCTAAAGAAACTCTAGAGAGAAGAACTAAAGATTTTCAACTAGGCAAGTTCTTCGCTGGATCTTCTTGAATGCGCTAGAGAGTTTGAATGCTTGAGCGTGTAATCCCTTTGATATCCCGTGTGTTGAGCTCGGAAAGGCTTCTCTATTTATAGTCGTGACCCAGGCATTTGTCTGTTGGAGAAGACGATGCCACGTGTCACAAACGTCCAAGGAAAACGGCCATAAGTTTCGAAATAGTGTCGCAGAGTGGTTGATCACTGTACATGAGAGCAACTTTAGTTGCAGAGCACGTACGTGTTTGGATGCTTCTCATTGGTCGAGGTTTGTGGTAGGTGAGACTTGCCAGACATCAGTCTTCATCTGAGTTGACTCTCACTCATCCTCGTATGATCCTCTGCTGACTTTCGAATGATATTAAAAGTCGGGTCGTTGTTTCCTGTCGGATACAGTAGGTCTGGCACGATCATGCTGTCTTCTTCATCTGAGTCGGCTGATAAAAGGTTTTCTACTGAGAGCAGTCAGTTGGTGACTCTGAAGGTACTGAGCTCTATACTGTGTTCTTCACTGGGGTCAGCTGATGAGAAATCTTCTACTGATAGGGGTCAGCTGGAGACTTGAGAACACGAGCTCTTACATACTGATGACGTGGGGTTCTGGAATTTAACTTCCTACTGAAGTTCAGACCAACAAATACCCCTTACAAGACTTAGACAAAACAGATAACGAAAATAAGAACAGTCTAGCCTATTACATCATCTAGTCTGAAAGACAACACACTAAGGGTACAAGACAGGTTTTGGGATCTTCAATTCCATAGCAATAAATCACTATGATTTCCCCCATTACCGAAATAAGCAATAATACATGAACTACTGATGATAATTCAAGGTACCCTCTAAGTGATGATCTAATCAATCAATGACTCATAACCCAGCAATTTCCCCCTAATTGATGATACCAAAACCACTAAGTTCTAAACTACTGACCCAAAAGACTTCAGTAAAAACTGAGCAGTGAAAACAGGGTAATCAGCAGATAAAAGATAGGCATATCAGAGAAAAACAGGTTACGTGTGTGTGTGTCAGATCACTTTAGTGATTAGTTGTGATAAACAATAAACACATAGCCACAAGACAATGAGTAGTTGTCTGGCCAAGCAAAGAACTGATATATTATATAAAGAAATGAGATTACATCATCCTATGCTATATACATCAGAAGATGAGGAAATACTACTAACGTCTGTACTTCTTGATCTTTGCCTTGAATTCCGCAGACTTAGCAGCTGGAGCCTCCAACTCATAAGATTTGTAGATCCTCTCTCTGAGGGTTTGGATGGGGATGAGATCACTTGGCTGCAAATGATCTAGATCGTTGTGGCGTGTAGCAATCTCAACCTCCTCCTCTATCTCCTTCGTGCAAATCACTCCTTGAGAGGTCATGGGGGGAGTCAGTTGTCGGTAGGCAGGAGCAGTGAAGGGCAGCTTCTCCTTGAATAATAATAGCTTGATCTGCGCCCTTAAGTTTGAGTTGTACTGATAAATGAATTCATCAAAAAGATCACCAGGCAACACTTCAGCAGGATAACATTGCTATACATAATATGCCTTGATAAAGTCTATCTTCAGCTCCTCCCACTCTTCATTCAGATTCCACGGAATCCACTTGTCTATGCGGCGGTGCGGACTCTTCTTGAGATGAGCCTTTTGGGCACCACGCTGAAAGAACTTGGACGTCCTGGGTATCTGTTTGCTCTTGTCGAAGATAGGGTCTCTGGCAATTTTATCAGTAAGCTCAATAATTTTAGCCAAATCTTCTTGCCTTTTCTTCTCCCTTAATGCTGCAGCTCTCTTATCCCTCGACCTGAGGTTTAGCCCTTGCTGCGTAGCATCCCATGTTGCTTTATCTTATGCCTCCTGCTCATGTGTAAGTTTGGAAAAGTTCTTCATCCTCTGAGCAAGTGGCAATGTGTCCGTCTCTAAGTCATCAGCAGGCTCCTGATCAGCAGATTGCTGAGCCTTCTTCTTTTGCTGATCCAATATCAGTTTGGCCTGACTCTTGGACATCCTAGCAACTGTCACTCTCTTCTTCTTCTTCGGCTTCTGAGCTTCTTCTTCTAACCTCAACTCATAGTCGATTTGATCTTGGAGTTGCTGAGCCACCCTCTTATCATGCTCTTCCTGCTCTTCTCTTGATTTGAATTTGGGCGTCGGGGAAGGAGGTGGAGTGCTTTCAGTGGCTTTCTCCTTCCCAGGCCTTTGAGTCGGCAGGGGCTCATCCTCCTGATCAAGGAATTGGGCAATATCTTCTATGTGTTGCGCCTGAGCCGAGGATCCTTCACCTGATCCTCCGACCTGCTCAGGCAGTTGAGTCTCAGATGGCTGCGCCTCTGACTGAATTTGGACTTGAGGGATTTGGACTTGGGGAGGGGGGACGGAGCTCGTTCCAGCCTGAGCTGAACTTTCCCCCTTAATCGGTTCCCTCTCAGCTGACTGACCTACCACCTGAGCTGCTCTTCCTTCCCCCTTTTTGGCATCATCACTAGCCGGGGACAGGAGGGCTTTGATAGCTGCTACTTCCCACTGAAGGTCGTAGACAGCTGTTTTAATAGATGTGGAGGTGGTGTTGAAGTCTCCGACGACATCGCAGTAGTGGACCCAGTCATCCTCCTGGTCCTTGCGGATTTTGCGGATCTGAGCCTCTGTTTCATTCCTTTGCTTCAGAAGCCATGCGTCGTGGGAGTCAGTCATTTCTTTCTGAATGAGCTTCAGGGCGGCCGCCTGAGTTTATAAGGCATTCTGGACACTGGAGGTGGCCATCCTGTTGCGCTCATCCATCGAGTTCTGGATTGTGGCCAGGCTCGCAGACAACTGCTCAGCGAATATCTTCTGCTGAGCTTTGAGCAACTGCAGGCATTGAGCGGCCAAGTCCGCCTTCTAAGCTGCCAGTGCAGTCTCGACGATCTCCTGAATATTGGGAGTAGGAGCGTCCGAGACCTTCTTAACTGCGCCAGCAAGTTCGTCAACCTTCTCCGTCTGAGCTTTAGTGTACTGAGCCCACTTGAGATGGACATCCTTAGCTAGGAGACGATTCTTGTCTCCTTGCTTCCTGATAGCTTGGTTGACGGACTTGGAGGACACGAAACCTATAGGCTTAATCAGATATGACGAGGTTCTGAGCCTCTGCTCAGAGGCAACAAGTTGTTGCTTCCTGGAGGATGAAGCAACTAGGGCGGCACCTGATTCTGGAGGTGGAGGTGGTGAGTCGCCCTTCTCGCTGGGAGTCTTCCCCTCAGCAGAATCTCCCTGTTCTGCATCCTTGGGTGCCTGATCATCATCACCAGCGTCGTGATGAGAAGGCAGCGATGGGCTCCTGGCGGCCTGCGGGGAGGACCTCAGCTCTAGAAGATATAGCATGGTTGAGCAAAGGTCTTCGAATGAGGCAATATCGGCGGGTTCCCCAAACCCGATCATCGACTACAAACTCTGTTCCTCAGCCAGTAAGGATAGCGCAGAATGCTGCTGGATGAGGTCTTCAAGGATATCCCAATTAAGGAAATGCAGCAGCATCTGTGTCCTTGCCCTGATCGCTATGTCGACCAAGTCATGATGCTGGGCAATCTCAGGAATGTGTTCAGCAACCTCTCCCGTAGCACGGAGACGGTTCATCTGAACGGTCAACGACTGTTCTAAAGAGATCTCAGCAGCCGGTTCATCAGCTTCTTCCGGCTGAGTCTCCTCAGTACTGACGCGCTGTACCTTGTCCTTCAAGGTGGCACCTTCTATGCTAGTATCAGCGTCCAGTAATTCTTCCTCCTAAGGGGGTGGAGGGGAAGCAAGCTTGGAGGCAGCCTTAGAAGCTCCAGCGTTGGATAGCTTCTTTCTCTTCGGTTGATCGGCACGTGGAGGCAGATCAGTAGATGATCACTTGAGCTCAGTAGCTCCACGTCTGATTCACTTTTCGGCTGCTGCTCTAGTTTTGAACTTGATTAGCTTTCGGTTGAAATATTTGGAGTCAGCGAATGAGGCATGATTCGTCACTAAATCCTCAATCATAATGGACACCTTTGTCCCGTACAGCAGCTTGCCCACACTAATAAGTCTTCTCTCTCCTGACTTTGTGGACGCAAACTTCTGTGCCTGAGCCTTCAGCTCAGCCATAAAGAACTTAGTCCAATTCACCTGGACTCCATCGACAATGGCCATCATGATTTGGAGTTGAGGCTTCGATAGCTGATCGAAAGAACTGGCGGCGCTCGTCAAGATATGAATGACGATGTAGGCGAGCCCTCTGTACTCCGAAAGGAGTTGGTTCTTCGATAGGGCAGATTTAAAGGAGATGTCGTCGCGTCCGCAGAAATGACGGACATAGTCGTTGAGCTCGTTCTCCTTGTAACCCATTGGAGAAATCCCAAAGTCCGGCAACTTAAACGCGGACTTCAAAGCCTCCATCACGTTGATGTCGGCACGGCTGGCTTCCCACTTCTAGGGTGCAACCTCACTCATGTAACCTATAATGGTTACCTCTGCGTCTGTATCCTCTACAGAACGTATGTTGAAGAAAAACTCGGCCACCTGCCGGAGCAAGTACGCCTTCGGATGCTTCGTCAACAAAAGCTTCAAGCCGGACGCTTCAGGGGCAGAGAAAATAGGCTCCATAAATGGAAGCTCTGCCTGATGGAAGACCATCGTGGGTTCAAATTGAACCCTGGAGAGATAATCTCCTCAATGTTTGATGGGGTTGAAACGGTCGCCATAAAATCAGAGATCTGCAAAAGGAGAGTTAGCACTCGAAAATAGAGTAAGTTAGATCATAGATTGCAGATAAATAAGAAGGTTACCGTAATCAAAGAGCTTGGAAGAGATGAAAGCAGGCAAGAATGCAGTAATCAGGAATGATCGGAAGCTCTAAGATTGCGTAAATGGCGAAAAGTGCGTTTAGAGTGAAAAGGGCTATTTTATATTGATTTGAATATCAAGGGTTTTTAGATCGGACAGTTAGTGTAAAATCTTGCTTTTCTGGGATGGCTCAGATCTGATTTTATAAAAGGAATGATTACTTAGCCGCCTCTAAACTAGACCCACGTAAGATATGTGCAGATAGAGTAAGGTGAGAAGACATGCATTAAATGCGTTGTAGGCAGCATTAAAGGATAAAGCATTTTAAATGAGAACGGTTTCTACTGACTTAATCCTTAAAACTTTATGGCGGGAAATAAATGCAAGTCATGCCGCTGAATGCAAACGACTGAATTATTAAATGCGAGCATGCTTATGAGAATATTAAAGAATCTAAATACGCAAACCTCTTCAGCTGAACTTTTACGAACAACTGGTTACCGAAATGACTCAGGAGAATCTTTGTGGTACTGATGGTACCATGTTCCCCCTTACTGTGTACTGTATGATTCACCCTATTGAATCAAAGTACTGAGTCTGACTTCTGACCTGTCGTACTGAATTCTCTTACTGACTCGAGTCAGTAGGATCCAGTAGACCTAGCTCGACTGATAGTTCTCTGAATTTGTTCTCAGCTAGCGGTTTGGTCAGTATGTCTGCCCTTTGCTTGTCAGTATGGATTTTCTCCATCCTTATATCCTTCTTCTCGACATGGTCTCTGATGAAGTGGTGTCGAATGTCCACGTGCTTGCATCTCGTATGGAGAACTGGATTATGAGTTATTGCAATCGCATTGGTGGAGTCGCAATAGATGGGCACTTCATCTTGAGTAATTCCATAGTCTCGCAATTGTTGTCGAAGCCAAAGGATTTGGGCACAGCAACTTCCTGCAGCCATATACTCAGCTTCAGTAGTGGACGTCGCTACTGAATGTAGTTTCTTTGAAAACCATAATATCAACTTGCTGCCTATGAACTGACATGTTCCGGAAGTTAACCTTCGATCTATCCTGCATCCTGCATAATCAGCATCAGAATAACCTGTTAGAATCAAATTATCGTCAGCAGGATACCATAGCCATGCGTCAGGTGTTCCCTTCAGGTATCGCAGAATCTTCTTCATGCGAGTCAAGATGACTTCGCTTGGGATTCACCTGAAATCTTGCACATACACCTACAACATAAGTTATGTCAGGTCTGCTTGCTATTAAATATAATAAAGAACCAATAATAGCTCTATAATCAGTAGAGTTAACAGAAGCTCCCTCTTTGTCTAGATCGATTTTAAAATTCGTGTTCATGGGGATCTTGACTGGCTTGCTTGAGTCGCAGCCGAATCTTTTCAGGAGGTCTCGAGTGTATTTTGCTTAGTTGATGAATATTCCTTTAGGTGATTGCTTCACTTGAAATCCAAGGAAGTAATTCATCTCCCCCATCATGGACATCTCGAACTTCTCCTTCATCATTTTCTCAAATTGTTGACATATAGTCACGTTCCTGCAACCGAAAATGATGTCGTCCACGTAGATCTGCACCAGTAGAATGTCATTTCCCGGACTTAATGCTGAACGAGTGCGATCTACCGTCCCCTTCCGAAAATCTTTCCGAAGAAGAAAGTCTGATAGAGTATCGTACCAAGCCCTGGGTGCTTATTTTAACCCATACAGAACTTTCCGAAGTCTGTACACCTGATGTCCCTGCTGAAAGCCTGGTGGTTGTTCTACGTAGACTTCTTCCTTCAGCACGCCATTCAGAAATGCTGACTTAACATCCATTTGATATACTTTAAATCTCTGATGTGTTGCATAGGCTAGGAACAGGCGAATAGCTTCCAATCTGGCGACTGGTGCGAATGCTTCGTCAAAGTCTATTCCCTCTTCTTGACAGTATCCCTTGGCAACAAGTCGAGCCTTATTTCTGACAATGACGTTGTTTTCGTCTCGCTTGTTCTTGAAGACCCACTTAGTACCGATCACGTGTTGATGTCTAGGTCTGTCAACAAGCTCCCAAACTTCGTTACGGACAAACAAGTTCGGCTCCTCTTGCATGGCAATGATCCAGTCAACATCGTTGAGAGTGTCCTCTATCGTCTGAGGTTCTTCAGTAGACAAGAAGCAAGAGTAGAGAGCACTTTCTCCTTGGCTTAGTCTGGATCTTGTCCTTACTGCTGCTGATGGATCTCCAATGATTAAATCAGAAGAGTGAGCGTCTAGCCATGAACGTCTGAGTTTGGCTTCTTCTTCTGAGATTACTTTTGTACAGTCAACAGGAGTATTAGGCATTTCAGTAGTGTTGTTCTGTGACTGAAGCAATTCAGTACTAAGGTTAGGATCTACTGAGTTTCCAGGTTCAGGGGCATTTAGCTCAGGAACATTAGTCGTTCCCCCTGAGTTTATATTCTCAGTAGAGGTCTCAGTTACCACTGGGGCTTCCTTATCGACCATTGTTACCTGATGTTGATTATGTTCAGTAGAATCAACCAGGTCAGCTACAGTACTTGCGGGATGGGTCTGAATTTCTTCATCGACTGACTCATCATCCCAACAATGCTGGATCTTCTCAGCTTTGTCGTTTAGTGTGAGATCATGTAGCTTGCTGCTGATATCTTCAGGATTTGTCTTCTTTGGTTTCCTGTTCTCAGTAACAAACTCATCAAAAATAACATGAGGGCTTTCTTCCACGCAAAGGGTCCGGTAGTTAAAGACCCTGAAGGCTTTACTGACTCGAGAGTATCCTAAGAATACTCCTTGATCAGATTTGCAATCAAAGACCTTTAACATATCCTTCCCGTTATTGTGGATAAAGCAAGGACAACCAAAAATATGAAAATGAGAAATAGAAGGAATTCTCCATTTCCATAGTTCGTATGGTGTCATCATGTGTTGTTGTGTAAGTAGTGAGCGGTTCTGAGTGTAACACGTGGTATCAGTAGCATCAGCCCAGAACTTTGAGGGTAGTCCAGAGTCTGCTAGGAGCGTTCTTGGTGCTTTCTTTAGTGTTCTGTTCTTCCGTTCAGCAAGTCCGTTCTGCTGAGGGGTGCGATCTGCTGAAGTCTCGTGTTGAATCCCCTCCTTATCGCAATACTCTTTAACGACCGAGTTAAGGAATTATATCCCTCTATCTGAGTGAATTCTCTGAATCTTGATATCTTTCTCCACACTGAGTTTCTTTAGCAGTATTGGCAGCTCAGTCTTGATATCAGATTTGTTGGCTATGAAGATGACCCACGTATATCTCGAATAATCGTCAATAACGACGAGGGCATACTTCTTGCCTCTTATGGTCACTGGAGAAACTGGCCCAAACAAGTCCATGTGGAGCAGTTGAAGGATTCCATCAGTGGAAGGTGAAGGAATTGGTGGATTGCTTTTCTTTGTATGCTTTCCCTTCAAACACGCTTCACAATTTCTGTCTTTGATAAAAGCTTCATTGGGCAGTCCTCTGACTTTAGAGTTCTTGGCTAGCTTGTGTATTGCCTTGAAGTTCAGGTAACTGAGTCTCTTGTGCCACAGCCATCCTGTCTTATCACTCGATTTTGTCTGAGCACGCAAGCAAGCCTCAGGTTCAGCGGTGTCCCAGTTTGCGACATAGATGTTCTTCTTCCGTGAACCTGATAACACTGTTTTCCCTGTAGATTTGTCAACAACATCACAGAAACTAGCGTCAAAGATAACTCTATTCAGATTATCACGGAATTGACTGACAGAAAGGAGATTATGTTGAAGTCCTTCAACATATGTTACTCTTGGAACTGAAGTAGTCCTAATGTTCAGTGTTTTGTATCCCCTTGTATAGCCTTTAGAGTTGTCACCAAACTCAATTCTGGGACCATATGCTTGCACGTAATTGGTTAGCAGGCTCTTCTGATAAGCCATATGTCTCGAGCAGCCGCTGTCCACAATCCAAGGGTCCTTATGCACCTGAAAAACAGAAACATTTTTAGGTACCCTTTGGTTCAGTTTGGGTCCTTAAGCGTTAGTCGGTGATTTCGCAACCCAAATCTGTCTTGCAACCTTATGAGTCTCTATTGGGATTTTGTATACTGGAAGCACTTTTTATGCTTGTATACAATGTGTTTTCATCCTTACCACTATTTTATTCTCCTATCTGATAAATATGTATAATTGCACATGTTATCCTTTATCTTGTATAAAAGTTAGATTTGTGTGGTGTGTCGGGTATCACAGAAGACAACACAAATTAGTTGAACTGACAAGATATAAACAGTTATCATATTGAGACAACTTAAGGATAAGTTGTCGGTTTAAGCTGCAGTTTAGATAGGAAGTGACTTGTATTAGCTGCTTGTCTTTACTGGTACACTTAAGGTGGTGTATTGATGGATCACAGTGAGATATGTTCTCCTAATTGACCTTAGTGGAGAACCAAGATCTTGGTGACTTAGCTGGTCTTAAGCTTGGTAAAACTTCAGCTGAGTGCATTTGGCTATCTATCACTTTGACCTACTATGGTGAACGTCATCGCGACCGGATCTACGTATCTTGGGTGTTAGTAGTTATTTGTGGCTCAAGCTGGTTGTCTATATCTTGCAACCGTATCCTAGTAAAATGGGTTGATAATATCCCCTGAGGAACTCGAAGGGATTAGCACACTAAACCCGGCCGGTTGATTAAGTTCAGGTGTGTTAATAAGGTCGAGTGGTACTACTCAGAAATATAAGATGTTAATTAATTTAAGCTGTCAGTGAGCTTAATTAATTAATGGATATTTCTATCTTAAATACGGAGATCGATTAAGTGTAAAATACAAGCCCTTGCTCAATTTGGGATAAATGGGTAAGTCAGCACGGATTCTCTAGTGGAATGAATCTGTGTTTAATAATTAATTTTGCTCTGGGCTGAGCATAGATAATTATTTAATTTGAGGCCCAGCTTTATTTCTTGTATTGGATCCCTAATCTGGCTCAATTAGTTGCCTAGTTATTTATTGTCTCTCAGAATTCATTATTAATGGATTAATGTATTTTTACATTATTTAATAATGTTATTTATCTGGAATTAATTAGCTGGGTCAATTAATTGATAAATATTAGTAGCCCAGTGGTTTAATTAATTATATTATGGGCTAATTATGTGGAAGTCCATTAGAAATATAATTAAATTAATGGGCTACAAATATATTAATATTATATTGGCTTTTGAAGCCTATATATATTAGTATTACGTTCGAAACAGATTATATACATTCACAAATTCGAGACGCCGTGCGTGTGAATGAGAGATGATAATCTTATTCTCCAGTTCTCTGACCGCCCAGAGGGAGAAAAAGGCCGGGACATAGATCAGAAGATCTGACACATGAGCAACAATCGAAGCCGCGACAACATACGAAGGAGGAAGGTATCGTTCCTAACCCTCAATTATCCTTCAATTAGTATCAGAGCGAGGTTTAGGCTCTGATTGTTGCTGTTAGGTGTATGATTAGGGTTTATTTCTGTCGTTGTCGGGTTAATTTTCGTGTTCGGGGCGGCCTGCGAGCCACTGTTTTGACCCAGTTGTAACGTTTTTCTCGTGAGAAAATCCACGAGTAGTTGATAGGACCAATGTGTTACGTGATTGTACTTTTATTATACTGTAATTGGTTCGGGATGCACAAAAATCGAGGCGCGACGCGCAAAAGGACGGAAAAGGGCGAAACCCTATAAACTAACTGAACACGACCGCCTACTTTCGACGGCGCGTGGGGGCGCGTGCCAAAATATATTTCCGATCCGTTGGGATAGTTTTGTTCGCTGTTTCGTTAGCTTCGTCCGGATAGGTCGCATGACCCATTCCGATTTCTGGTTTGTCCAGAATAGCGTCGGAAAGGAGAAGTGGTCGTGTTGTCCAAAAAAGCCCCAAATTGGAAGAAAACCCTATTCGGCTAGGGTTCCGCCGCATCTTGCGGCGGCGATTCCCGGCGGGTCTGAGGTCCGATTTCCAATCGGCTTGAACCTCTAGATTCCTCGTCTTACGAGCTTCGCGTCGATAGGTCGTAAGGGGTCATCCAATCCCGGATGCGATCGGAATTCACGTCTGAAGTTTGCTGCTCGTCATGAATTCGTTCCGGCGAATCGTTTGAAATTCGGGAAATTGAGGAACTACTCTCGGCCAGAATCCGTTACACGGTGGTCGTGAATGTTCCAATTATGTTTTCCCTCTTTCAATTGATCGAATCGCGGCTCGGAGAGTACGAAATTGAGCGGCGAAGCTCGCCGCCGACGGGATGCGAAATTCGCTTGATTCCCGGTGCGGCGGCGGCAATTGTCGCCGGATTTGGGCAGCCCAGACGTGTGGGTCGTGCCTAGGGGCGGTAGGAGACAACAAAAACGGCGGCGCCGGGCCATGGAGGCCGCGGTAGCCGCACGTTCGCTGCCGGAAGCTCGGTCGCGCGCAGGCGTTGATTCCCGCCGCCGCGGCGGCGGCGCGAGGCGGCAAAGGTTGGGCGAGGCCGCGGGCGTCTTCCCCTGTCGATGGCGGGCTCCGGCGAGGCCTGGAGCGGCGGCGGCGGCGGTTTTGTTGAGGAAGACGATGCTGACGTGGCGCGCAGACGTGGCGCGCCACGTCAGCCCTTTGCTGACCAGGCAGCCACATATCTGCTACGTGTCTATCACGTGGCAGACCCCTGATGACGTGGCGACGACAGTTTTCGGTGCAGTTTTCGATGCAATTTTCAGATTCGAAGATTTTGAAGATCGAAGAGCTGTATTTAGATCGGGCTATGTAATAGTTAAGAATTACGTGATTTAAAGCCCGATAACGACGTTTTAAATTCCTATTTGCGTATTTATTTTTTATTATGCTTTAGCATGCGATTATGTGATTAATTGCGCTTAGAGAAGCATATAAATAGGATTTACGTCATATTAAAGCATGTTTTATTTTTCGCGGGCACGTTTTATTATGTGCGTTTAGAAATTGCATGCTTTAGGAATTATGTGGATATGCATGATTCAAAACGAACCTTTTGAAGAAAAAGACTAAGCAAATAATAAATTAAATATTTAATTGGATTCCATTTAAATTGGAAATTAAATATTTAACCGGACCTCCATTAATTGGACCCTACACAAAAGTGGAACAATTATATGAGTAAATGTCCACCTGAGTGGCTTGCTTGTATTTTTGAACCACGAGTTTTGTGAGATTGGTTTTCTAATGTAATATTTAATTATTATTGAGTAGTGGGAGCGAAGCCGTAAACGTCCACCTGAGTGGCTTGCGTGCCTAGTAAACACGAGTACTTTAGCAGATAATAATTAAATAAGATGGCCAATTAAATCAAATTGAAAGCGGTATGGTTCGCGTAAGTATGCCAATTTCGAGAATTTGATGTTAATTCGGTCAAATTAATGGTCAAAGCTTAGATGTCACCGCGGGTACGACTTCCTGAGAAGTCTCTTCCCGCGTTTTAATAGTGACATGGTCCAGAGATATCGGATTATTAATTACATTCGTCTTAAGAACGTGGATTGGAATTAAAGAGCTAGGTATATAGCTTGGTCTAGGGGTACACGAGTAAACGTCCACTTGAGTGGCTTGCGAGTGTGATCTCTAGGGCTATTCGAGTATTTAACATCATTGGTTTTTCAAAAGGTTACAATGATGGTTAATTACGAATTATGTGCAAATATTAACTTTATACATGCTTTTTAAATTATATTTTTCAGATATGTCTGTTCAAAATTTTTCGAGTTCCTAAACAGTCTCACCAACCAAACCCTAACGGGTTTAACAATTTTTAAATAATTTCACAAAGTGGAAGAGATATCTTACCTTCCCAATAAATGCTCTGCAAAGGTCCTATAAGAACTTCTGTTTTAGGACCGCTATGTCTAAGAACGAGTTTACTATGAGTATGTTACTCAAATCTTTGGTAGCGGTCAAAGAGGTTATAGGAAAGGGCAAGAGTGCTCAAGTCTTGAATATCCCTAGTAGTTCAAGGAATCCTCCGAAAGGCGGAAACCAGAAAAAGAGCAGAAAGGGTGGTCAATTCAAGAAGAGCAGTGGGAGTAAAAATACGGTCCTTACCGGCGACATACGAATGTCAAAGGAGAAAGGAAGGTTCTTCAATTATGGTAAGAAAGACACTGGAAGAGTTATAATCCAGATGTCAAGGCAAAACAGAAAGAGACGTGAGTCGCTCTTGTAACTGAAACTGTTCTAGTTTCCTCTTCTACCCATGAATGGGTAGTGGATTCGGGGGCAACTGATCATGTTTGTTACACCTTGCAAGGTTTCTTGCAGAAAAGGTAATTGAGCAATGGCGAGGTGGTAGTCTCAATGGGCAATAGATCGAAAGTTCCTGCAATTGCCATTGGAGATTTAAATCTATCTTTTGATAGTTCTGTTTTAGTATTTAAAGAAGTTTAATATGTTCCTGAGTTTAGGCGAAACATTATTTATGTTTCAAAACTCTACACCATGGATGGTTATGAATCAAGTTTTGATAGTGGAGTTTCTATCATGAAAAACGATGATTTTATTTGTGGTGGACCATTAAACGGATCTTTATATACTATTACTTGTAAACCGCGTAGTTCTGTTAATATTGCTTCCTCATCATCAAATCCTAAGAAGAGGAAAGAGTCTTATAAGGTAAACCAAACTTATCTGTGACACTTAAGACTAGGTCGCATCAATCTTAACAGGACTCACAGGTTGGTGAAATATGGATCATTGGAGTCTCTCCAAGTTGAACCATTTCCAACTTGCGAAACCTGTTTGGAAGGAAAGATGATGACTAGGCCTTTCAAGGAAAAGGGTAATAAAGCCACAGAAGTATTAAGTTTGATACATTCTGACTTGTGTGAGTCTATCTCTACACAAGCTCGTGGAGGGTATGAGTACTTCATCACATTTACTGACGATTACTCAAGGTATGGATATGTTTACCTTCTTCGCCACAAGTTGGATTGCTTTGAAACCTTTAAGGAAATCAAGGCAGAAGTGGAGAAGAAGCTAGGTAAAGAAATCAAAACACTACGATTTGATCGTGGTAGGGAATACCTATCCAACGAGTTCAAGGACTACTTGACAAAATGTGGGATTACATCCCAGCTGACAGCACCGGGCACGCCTCAGCAGAATGGTGTGTCAGAGAGAAGGAACCGAAGTCTCTTAGAGATGGCTCGGTCCATGATGAGTTATGCAACTTTGCCAGTTTCCTTTTGGGGATATGCCCTAGAGACTGCAGCATACTCGCTGAACCGTGTGCCTTCCAAGTCGGTACAAAAGATCCCTTTCGAGTTGTGGAGCGGGCACAAACCCAATATGCACCACTTAAGGATTTGGGGTTATCCTGTTTATGTGCTAAATAGGCAGGCCGACGAATTGGAATCACGTTCAGAAGTGATGTTGTTCATAGGGTATCCAAAGGAAACGAAGGGTGGATACTTTTAAGATCCTAAAGAACAGAAGATCGTTGTTAGCCCTAACGCTCGGTTCTTAGAAGAGGATTACAAGGTGGTCGAGTTCCACTTGAACAGCCAGTTGTGCAAGATAGTACTCCACGAGTAACTGCACAATCTGTTAACACAAGGTCTGACACTCTTCGACGTAGTGGGAGGGTGATATTTACACTTGATCGGTATATGTTCACTGGGGAGATGTTTGATCATCTCCCGGCAGATGAACAAGATACCGTGGATCCCTGGACTTACAACGAAGCAGTGGGAGATAGAGATGTAGATTCCTAGCGAATCGTCATGGACTCAAAATTTAAGTCCATAATTGATATG
The DNA here is from genome assembly GCA_028984105.1 of Lavandula angustifolia. Taxonomy (NCBI): domain Eukaryota; kingdom Viridiplantae; phylum Streptophyta; class Magnoliopsida; order Lamiales; family Lamiaceae; genus Lavandula; species Lavandula angustifolia. The sequence continues at coordinate 13,681,424 of CM054811.1, forward strand.
GATGTATACGAGATCACTGAACTACCTGAGGGCTGCAAGGCTATTGGTAGTAAGTGGGTATACAAGAGAAAGAGAGAGGACCGAATGGAGAGATTGTGGCGTTTAAGGCCAGGCTAGTGGCGAAGGGTTTTACCCAGAAAGAAGGTATCGATTACGAAGAGACCTTCTCGCCTGTAGCAATGATCAAGTCCATTCGGATTCTCCTTGCCATATCAGCTCACATGAACCTAGAGATCTGGCAAATGTATGTCTAAACCGCATTCGTAAACGGTCACCTTAAAAAAAGGTAGGGACATCTACATGAAACAGCCAGATGGTTATGTGAAGGAGGGCGAAGAGCATCTAGTTTGGAAGCTTAAGAAGTCTATTCATGGACTTAAGCAAGCTTTCCGGTTAAGGCACCAGCGTTTTCGACGAGGTAGTCAAATCCTATGGATTTGTATCCTGTCCTAACGAGGTGTGTGTACAGTATTTGTGTTAACGGATAAGTGGTGTTTCTTGCATTTTACGTAGATGACATCCTTCTCATTGGCGACAATGTTGAAGTGTTATCAGACGTAAAGACGTGGTTATCCGAGCAGTTTCAAATGAAGGACTTAGGTGAAGCTGCTTACATCCTTGGGATCAAGGTTATCCGAGATCGCCAGAAAAGGATGTTAAGCTTGTCACAAGTGTCCTACATTGACACTATTATTGCTCGTTTTAGCATGCAAAAAGCCAAGAGAGGTTCAGTACCTTTCAGACATGGCATTTTTCTATCCAAGAGTCAGTGCCCTAAAACACCTGAAGAGATAGAAAGTATGAGGCTAGTATCATATGCTTCCGTTGTCGGTAGCCTCATGTATGCAATGCTTTGTACGAGAACAGATATCTCATATGCTGTAGGCATGGTCTGAAGATATCAGTCTAACCCTAGAAAGGAACACTGGACTGCGGTCAAGCATATTCTCAAGTACCTTAAACGGACTAGAGATTATAGGCTTGTTTACCAGTCATACAGTCTAGTGTCTTTGGGTTATACAGAATCGGATTTCTAGGCTGACAGAGACGAGTAGAAGTCTTCCTCGGGTTATGTGTTTACCTTGGGAGGTGGAGCCATTTCATGGAGGAGTGCAAAGCAGAAATACATTGCGGACTCAACCATGGAAGCAGAGTATGTGGCTGCTTCAGAAGCTTCGAAAGAGGCAGTTTGGCTCAAGAATTTCCTCCTGGATCTTAATATTGTTCAGAATTTGCCTAAGGCGATCACGATTTATTGTGATAATGCGGGTGCAGTGACAAATTCTAAGGAACCTAGATCTCACAAGGTGTCTAAACACATAGACAGGAAGTACCACATTATACGAGCATTCGTAAATCGAGGTGATGTGGTGATTGACAAAATTGGATTTGAAGTCAACCTAGCTAATCCTTTCATGAAAAGCTTACCACTCCCAGCTTACGAGAAGCATGTTCGTGGCTTCGGGATGGTAGAGATGCTCCCCACTTAGGACTACAGAAACGTTTGTATAAGTGGGAGAAGATGCAGTGATAGATAGGATAGATAGCTGAGATATAGTTGGGTACTAGTTTGTACCTAGATAGCTGAGATATAGCTGAGTACTAGTTTGTACCTAGAACCTACACATTGTATACTAAAAGTTTGCTTTAGTATAAGTGGGAGAACTGTTGGGATTTTGTATACTGGAAGCACTTTTTATGCTTGTATACAATGTGTTTTCGTCCTTACCACTATTTTATTCTCCTATCTGATAAATATGTATATTTGCACATGTTATCCTTTATCTTGTATAAAAGTTAGATTTGTGTGGTGTGTCGGGTATCACAGAAGACAACACAAATTGGTTGAACTGACAAGATATAAACAGTTATCACAGCTGAGATAACTTAAGGATAAGTTGTCGGTTTAAGCTGCAATTTAGATAGGAAGTGGCTTGTCTTAGCTGGTTGTCTTTACTGGCACACTTAAGGTGGTGTATTGATGGATCACAGTGAGATGTGTTCTCCTAACTGACCTTAGTGGAGAACCAAGATCTCGGTGACTTAGCTGGTCTTAAGCTTGGTAAAACTTCAGCTAAGTGCATTTGGCTATCTATCACTTTGACCTACTATGGTGAACGTCATCGCGACCGGATCTACGTATCTTAGGTGTTAGTACTTATTTGTGGCTCAGGCTGGTTGTCTGTATCTTGCAACCGTATCCCAGTAAAATGGGTTGATAATATCCCTTGAGGAACTCGAAAGGATTAGCACACTAAACCCGGCCGGTTGATTAAGTTCAGGTGTGTTAATAAGGTCGAGTGGTACTACTCAGGAATATAAGATGTTAATTAATTTAAGCTGTCAGTGAGCTTAATTAATTAACGGATATTTCTATCTTAAATACGGAGATGGATTAAGTCTAAAATACAAGCCCTTGCTCAATTTGGGATAAAGGGGTAAGTCAGCACGGATTCTCTAGTGGAATGAATCTGTGTTTATTAATTAATTTTCATCTGGCTGAGCATAGATAATTAATTAATTTGAGGCCCAACTTTATTTCTTGTATTGGATCCCTGATCTGGCCCAATTAGTTGCCTAGTTATTTATTGGCTCTCAGAAATCATTATTAATGGATTAATGTATTTTTGCATTATTTAATAATGTTATTTATCTGGAATTAATTAGCTGGGCCAATTAATTGATAAATATTAGTAGCCGAGTGGATTAATTAATTATATTATGGGCTAATTATGTGGAAGCCCATTAAAAATATAATTAAATTAATGGGCTACAAATACATTACTATTATATTGGCTTTTGAAGCCTAAATATATTAGTATTCTGTTCAAAAACAGATTATATACATTCACAAATTCGAGACGCCGTGCGTGTGAATGAGAGAGATGATAATCTTATTTTCTCCAGTTCTCTGACCACCCAGAGGGAGAAAAAGGTCGGGACACAGATCAGAAGATATGACACAGGAGCAACAATCAACGCCGCGACAACATACGAAGGAGGAAGGTATCGTTCCTAACCCTCAATTATCCTTCAGTCTCAGACATCTTTTTCAGAACCTTGTCAGTCTTTTTCTCCACATGACCTGGAGATACTGACTTCCTGGCAGTTTTGGGTTCAGGAGCTTTCTTCTTCTGAGGCTTTGTGCTCCTCCTGACCCTGGGCTCATAATAGTACGAACCAAACTGTGTTGGGTGCTCATACAGTGGCTCGCCATACTGCTCTGCCCACCTGACCTTCTTGGTTCCCCCTGAATTTGATCGTGGTGTTCTGGGGCTAGAACCTTTGGTCAGTTGCTTCTTGTTGCTCGGCTGAGGTGCAATCATCTTCTGTTTGTTTTTCGCCTGAGTTGTTGGTTCAGAGATCTGAACTTTCCCTCTGACGAACCTATCAGCCATCATTTCTGAGCCTTTTGAAGTAGAGGTGGAAGCTTCATAAGTGTAGCCAAGCCCTTTTTTCAAGACCGGTGGCCTTTGAGCTCTGAGTATGCTTTCCAACTTCTCTTTGGCTCCCAGGTACTGCTCAGTCATCAATCCTCGCCAAACCTCATCACTTTTCCAAAGAGATTCATAGTCCTTCTCAACCTCTGCGAGCTTCTGACTGAGTCAGGCTATCTCAGTATCTTTCTCAGAATTGTCCTTAGTCAGAACTGATAACTGAGTTTCTTGAAACTGAGACTTAGTCGTAAGAGATTCAATCTCTTCCTTCAGTCTCGCAACTAGAATTTCTGAATCAGTAGAGACCTGACAATCAGAAGAAAGTCTCTGATTTTCAGCCTTTACCTGTTCCAGATCCTGAACAGTTCTGTTGAACTCTCTGCTTAACTAAATCTGCTCCTTTAGTAGATCGTCATATGCTTGCACCACGTCTAGAGGTTCATCTGTAGCTGAGCACGTGTCGTGTGTGCTTTGTGAAGAGGAGGTTATAATAAGTTTCGAATTTACCTCAGCCTCTTCTCCGGCCATCAGACAGTATTCAGTCGTTGATTCAGGATCTGTTTCTCCGACCTCAACAGTAATGAATGCAGCTTCATCTTCAGAAGAATACATGAAAGTATCTTCCTCGATTGAGTCGTCGGATAGCTCTCCGGCAATGTAGGCCTGCCTCCTTCGGGAAAATTTCTCGCATCGGCTTTGCCGTTACGCTCATTTGGCGACTAAGAGCTCGGGAGACAATCGTACTGGAAATGTCCTTCTTTCTTGCAGTTGTAGCACACAGTCACTCTGCCACCTTTTCCAGTTGAGCTGTTGGATGGACTAGCTGCAGGTTTTGTGTTCCTGCAATCAGGAGATGGTTTAGATTCTTCCCTTTTACGATGATCTTTCTTACCTGAGGGAGAATCTCAGTGATATTTCTTCAGCTTTCTGACTCTCTCTTCCTCCCTTTGATATTTGAGAGCCATAAGCGCAAGACGGTCAGTATCAGGAGTCTCAGAAGAGTTAGCATCTAAAGCAGCTACTGTTTTGCTAGAAGAAATTGGGTTGCCTCCAGATTTACTGACTGTTGCTTTGAAAGCATAATCTATTTGAGTGTCAGCTGGAGCACTAGAACATCTTTGGGGTAGACTGTGCTCGAACTCCTCCGTCTTTAGTTCTGAAAAGATAACATCAGGAGTTAAAGCGTTAAGATCTGAGCAACATAAATAAGTAGAAAAAGGAAGCCACTTCAGTCGAGGCAACGCTCTCAAGATCTTGGTGTTCATCTCTTTGTTGGTGAACGTTCTCCCCAGCCCGTAGATCACATTGATCTAATTTGTGAATCTGACGCTAAGCTCGTCAATGGTCTCGTTGGGCTCCATGGCAAAAGTGTCGAACTTTTGAAGCTCTAGCTCGAGCTTGTTCTCTTTGATCTGCGGGGTTCCTTGGCTCAGTACCGCTAGGGCATCCCAAAGTTCTTTTTCCATTTTGCAGTCTTGCACCCTCCCGAGGTGTGAATCGCTGAGCGTCGTCAGGATTACATTCTGTGCTACTCGGTCGAGGTTGTGCAACTTTTTCTCTTCTGGCGTGAAGGCAGATTTGTCTTTAGCAACCTTAGCACCAGTCTGTGCTCCTACACCTCCCACAGCGGCATATTGAACGTTGTCGATCATGGGAATGATGGGTCCTGTCTCAAGGACATTTGTCATGCTCAGGGGCAGATTCAAGGGGGGCGGGTGGGTGCGACCGCCCCCCCGAATTTTTGTGCAATACTACGAGTTATCTTTTATTTCTAGTAATTTTTATACTTGTTCCAATTAAATTTTCAAATTCTCCCCCTCGAAATTTTTAAATTTGTTATCCTAACTTAGAAAAATATTAAAAAAGGTATATTAAGTGTCTCATATTTTGGTGGAGGTGTAGATTTTAAGTTTTAGATACCTAGTTTGGTAGAGTCCACTTATATAACTTGATGCAGTTAATATACTATGTTTTTTGTTTGATGCAATTAATATACTATGTTTGTGTTTTCTTTTTTCATGTACTTATTGATATAAAATTAAGAACATTTGAAGTATGAATAAACTATCATTTAAATACTTATTAATTCCTCAGTTAGATATTTTCCTCTAACTAAATTTAGAGTGATATCAAAATAGGATTGTGTACTATGTTTTTCTAATAAATATAAAAAATATATGAGTTATTCATGAAAGAAGAATATAATCCTTAAATAAGACATAAAGAATAAGTATAATTAGATTTAAGTAGAAAAATGTGCTAAAAAAATTTTTTCGAGGGCTCCGCCCCCGAACCCCCGTACAAAAAAAACTCAAGCCCCGATAAATTTCACCCCCCCTAACCAAAAATCCTGGATCCGCCCCTAGTCATGCTGTCATGCAGCGATGTAAGGTGCGCCTCCATTCTCACGCGCCATACCGTGTACTTCTCTACAGAGAACATTGGCACCATCCGTATACCTGACATATCAGATATTATAGATGAGAGTATAAGGATAAATAAAGAGATGCTTGTGCAGAGAAAAACGTTTTCAGGATCAGTTCGAGTAGACCAGTAGTTTCAGAAACGATGATCCGGAGAACATCGAAGCTCTGATAATAATTGTTGGTCCGGAGACGAGCATCACGTGTAGAGGGGGGGGGGATGAATACACCTGAGTACAAGTTTTTCCTCAAACGCGAAGGACAGTTGAGCTGTATGTTGCGACAGATGAACAGTGTCAAATAGTAACCTTCTGATCGCGGGTAAGAGTGACTCAACTGTTGAGTTTGTCCTACTGACTTTTGTCAGTATTAAAACCTCAGGCGGAGAGTTCGTGCGGATAAGTGTAGGGCCCGATAGACTTCGTCTCGATTTGAAAACGTGTTTTCGCAAACCAAATCAGTATTGGCTGGTGCACTTTTAAATACGTTTTATGCAAAGTATGAGTTTGTAAAACGGTTTGAGAACGATGCAATAAAACAGTAAATGACATAAACAATTTTTAACGTGGTTCGGACACGCAAGATCCTACGTCCACGGTCCTGCTGAACAGGAGGTCTTGTTGATTAATCTGAGCAAGCCTCACCAAGGTATTTGTACACTGGACAGACCCTTCTAAGTTATAGTCCTTAGCGACTTTACAAATCAAACCGAAGTTTGAAGGGAAGGGGATTTTCTCCAACTATGAAGGAGTTCTTACAATAAGAACAGTCACAAAAAGTGAACTCCTTCGAAGGTTCTAAGCTATGGATATAACAGTGGAGCTTAGATATAGAAGAGGGATCTAAAGAAACTCTAGAGAGAAGAACTAAAGATTTTCAACTAGGCAAGTTCTTCGCTGGATCTTCTTGAATGTGCTAGAGAGTTTGAATGCTTGAGCGTATACTCCCTTTGATATCCCGTACGTTGAGCTCGGAAAGGCTTCTCTATTTATAGTCGTGACCCAGGCATTTATCCGTTGGAGAAGATGATGCCACGTGTCACAAATGTCCAAGGAAAACGGCAATAAATTTCGAAATAGTGTCGCAGTGTGGTTGGTCACTGTACATGAGAGCAGCTTTAGTTGCAGAGCAGGTACGGGTTTGGATGCTTCTCATTGGTCGAGGTTTGTGGTAGGTGAGACTTGTCAGACATCAGTCTTCATCTGAGTTGACTCTCACTCATCCTCGTATGATCCTCTGCTGACTTTCGAATGATATTAAAAGTCGGGTCGTTGTTTCCTGTCGGATACAGTAGGTCTGGCACGATCATACTGTCTTCTTCATCTGAGTCGGCTGATAAAAGGTCTTCCTGCGAGAGCGATCGGTGGTGACTCGAAGGTGCCGAGCTCTATCTTGTGTTCTTCACTGGGGGGTCGGTGATGAGAAATCTTCTATTGATAGGGGTGGTTGGAGACTTGAGAACACGAGCTCTTACATACTGATGACGTGGGGTTCTGGAATTTAACTTCCTACTGAAGTTCAGACCAACAAATACCCCTTACAGGACTTAGATAAAACAGATAACGAAAATAAGAACATTCTAGCCTATTACATCATCTAGTCCGAAAGACAACACACTAAGGGTACAAGACAGGTTTTGGGATCTTCAATTCCATAGCAATAAATCACTATGATTTCCACCATTACCAATAATACATGAATTACTGATGATAATTCAAGGTACCCTCTAAGTGATGATCTAATCAATCACTGACTCATAACCCAACAAAAACTCTCTTGAAACACTTGTGCAGTGTATGTTAATGACAACACTCACAATATTACAACCCAAATTAGTACCTCTCTCTCCTTTTGGTTAAACCAACATCCACACTATGAATAAATATAAATAACAAGAGCGGTGTAAAAGCTAGTGGATTGCCAAGAAGATCAAACATTTTGCTCAACATCAAGAGAAAGGTAAGCAACAACATCAGCTGCAGATGTATTGATGTCGTTCAGACCCAAATCCTCATTTTGCTCAAACGACCTCTCGTATTCCTCGACTGCATAACAAGACCATATATAGTCCTTAAACATATATCACTACAACATTAAACCAAAAGAAAAGGAAAAAAAAAAAAGAACAACTCACATGATAAGAGGGTGTCTTCCTTAATGTCATCGGTTACAGGTGGAACAAAGGAGTTGCAAGCAATCAAAGTCCAACCAACCTTTTTCCATGTTTTTCAGCTGTTCATTTCAATTTGATCAATAAACCATTTTTATTAATCATAAATTTAAAGGATAGCTCAGAATTCCCACCTGATCAATTTTTGCCCTAAATTCTTCCCACTTGCTCCTTTTAGCATCGTCCTGTACTCTCTCAACACCTGCAAGCAAACTAAAGAATTAGAGAAGAGTTAGGCATGATGCTTACGGTACCCAGAACTTACTTTCACCAATCTTGAATATCAAGCCTTCAACGGTTGTAACAACGCCACCTAATGTCTCACTAGCTAGTTCCAACTCGAGCTCTAGTATTTCCACAGAGGCCTTATCTGACTACAATAATCGACAACAAGTAAGAATACTAAGAAGAATGAACCAATCTACTTTTTAACATCATAAAGGACTAGACAACTACATACCTTAATTACATCACGACTAAGATCTCCGACGCTATTCACCTGAAGAGTCATCTTTTTTCCCTTTATCAGAAACAGCACCACCTGCCTTAACCTGCAAATCAAAAAATGAAGTAAGCTCATTCATAGACTAAGCCCTTAAAGATGTATAGTAATAAAAACCTCCGAGTTACCGTAACCACAGCCATCATAAGTGGAGGCCAAAACAATCACTTCTTGGAAGTAAGGGATATCTGTATAGAGTTAAGCTATACAAACTTCCACAACCATAATTCTATCAATACAACATAGTATACTGAACTTGCAAAGGATACTTGTCACATACATGCGGCATTCACATTTCGCCCACAACTTGTCGGAAAAAGTCATGATCTGTTACCAATACAATGTTATGGTGATTGTTTCAGAAATAGACATACATTTGTTAGCATGTAAAGTCGCCTCTTCGGGCAAGCATGGGCAATTTCTGCACTATCACCCTGTGCAATAGCTCGACGGCCAGCACCTGCTCCAACTGACTCTTGCCTTGGAGAATCACTACCAGCTTCTCGTCAAGGCAGTTTTGCAAGATACCCTAAGTTGGCCTGTTGTTCAGGAGTTCGCTCATAGATATTGATAGTCAACGATGGATCTGGAGATGGTGCATACCTACACTAATTGGATATTACTGGCTATATGTTATCCTTGTAGAACTACTCATCAATCTCGAGGAGTTGAGTAGTACCTCTTACTGATTCTCTATGAAGCTGTTTCCTGCAGGATCATCAAGAACGAAGGAGAAGTGTGAGGCGCCAGATGCACAGGCTCTCAGTTTTATCAAGAACTCATCTATTGCTTTAGCTGTCCGAGGATATAATTGCTGAAACAAAAGGATCAATGATTAACAAGATCGTGATGTCAGCATTTGGCAAAAAAAACCTTACCTTCCTGCTCGTACCAGTATCCCTTCTACCTAAATAACATGAATTGTACCATAATGCTAAAAAGCTTCATAAGTTTTAAAGAAAAATCTAACGTAAAAAAACATACAGTTGATGACGAACCACGCTGAGCTTCTGGAGGAATCTCAAAGTCCAGTTCAGGGATCTGCAGTAGCACCATCAAAAATTAAAACAGGACAAGACAAATAGATCTGCATGACATTCATAGTACCTTGATCATGGCAGTCTCTGATTTCACGACTCCAAGAATAATGGCAATTATGTATAGATGATGTTCCAAATAATACAAGGGACAATTGCATAAATAGACAAATATGTACACTTATTTGCAAAAATAGGCAAAGTGTGTATAAATTGCAAAAATAGACATTCTCTTTTTTTTTAAACATATTTTCACACAGTAGCTACTCTACTCCCCCACCTCCAAATAACAAACTGATTTTGACCCAAGTGAAAGAAAATTGTCAACTCTCATTACATAATCATTATATATATATATATATATATATATATATATATATATAAACGATTATTCTTTTTATTCCCCTATTCTAAATTGAAATATATTACTATTATAAAATGCATACAACTTAGTTGCATTATTATAGAAATTTAAATTAGAATTAATAACAATAATAAGAAGAATTATTATTATATATTTATTATTATCTTTCAATAATTTTTTTTTAATTATGATTGATATTATTAATAATTTATGTAGTATTTACTAAGATAAGTACCACGTCATCGATACACAACGTAAACGCTCGATTTTTTCTTGGCAAAAACTTGTGTGCACCATGTTGCACATGCAACATGATCCAATTACCCAATTTTGACCCGCTTTGACCCATATTTGACCCGTTGACTCGCTTTGACCCGTGTTGACCTGTTGATGTCAGCATGACATCATTAATCCTTTTTTTATTTTTTTATTTATTTTTATAAATTTTTTTATTTTTTTTTTATTTTTTTTTAATTTTTACGTTTTTTTTCCTCTTTATTTTAAGGACGGGCGTGTCACTCTTTGCATACGGAAGTGTCAATCGTAACAAACAATTTTTTTTTAGTTTATTTTTTTTTCCTTTTTTTTTTTTTTTTTTTTACGTTTTTTCCCATTTATTTTATGGACGGACGTGTCACTCTTTGCATACGAAAGTGTCAATCGTAACAAACAAAAGTTTCAATCATAACAAATAATTTTTTTTTATTTTTTCCGATTTTTTTGGTAAGGAAGGCGTGTCATTTGTAATGAATAAATGTGTTATTTGTTATTTTCCAAAGTGTCAATCGTAACAAATAAAAGTGTCATTTGTATTTGAATAAAGTATCATTTATTAACTATTAATTATTTTTGAAAAAAATGCGATTTGTTTTAAAAAAAAATGTCATATGTTTATGAAAAAAGTGTCAATTGTCTATGGTGTTTGTGTCAATCATGACAAAAGAACGTGTCAATGATGAGCAGGGTGTATGTTTAAGCTATAATTCATAATAGAGAGCAGAGTGTCAATTGTATTTGTTGTGCGTGTCACTCATGATAAAAGAACGTGTCAATGATGAGCAGAGTGTATGTTTAAGCCATAATTCATAGTAGAGAGCAACAGTGTCAATTGTATCTGTTGTGCGTGTCACTCATGACAAAAGAATGTGTCAATAATGAGCAGAGTGTCTGGTTAAGCCATAATTCACAATAAGAGAGCAGAGTGTTAATTCTCTTTGTTGTGCGTGTCAATCATAATAAATAAAAGTGTCAATTGTCCCGAAGGACTGTCTCGAAGGACAGTCTCAAATTCTCATAATGTTATGCTATATATTTGCTAAGGGGACTCAAAATTAACTTCCTCGTGAAAACTCTTAAAAGTCGTTAGATCAACCTAACCCACTGCAATCTCCAAAGGAAAAACAAAATAATATTTTACTATAACACTCTAAATTTATACACCACAAAAACTATGATGTGTTTTTTTAATACGATGATATCCGACACAAATAATTAAGTTTGGAGTAAAGTTCAGCAAATCAGTAACTTAATCATACAGTATGCATTATATCACAAAATCGACCCAGCAAAATACATCGTTGCAAAATTCTTACATATATGCCTTAAATTGTTCATTGTCAGAACAAAAAACATTCGAACAACCAACAATCATACCTCTGAACGTCGTTTGATTCAATTTTCAGCAAGACAAATAGGCAAAATTAACAAATAGAAACATAAAAAAGAAAAAGAAAAAAACGATTGTGATACCTCTGAGTTGCAATTGATGGAGTAGAAGATGATAGCGAGGAAACTAGGTTTGGGAGAAATTTCGATTGAGGAGTCGACGATACACATTTTGTCAGCTATAAACACAATGAATCATGATGTGTGCATATATATATATATATGGTGTATGTAATAGGTTTACGAGTGTACCCCGGAGAAGCGGAGCGACGGTGAAAGAGGGGGAGAGAGAAAGGAGTGACCGCGGCGGAAGCGCGAGGAGCGACAGCGATGGAGGCGGAGACGGAGAGGAGTGACGGCGGCGGAGACAGGAGAATGGTAGAGAGAGAGGGGAGAGAGAGAGACATGGGTGAGATGCAGAGCAGAGAGAAAGAGGGGAGAGAGAAGGGGGTTAGATGCAGAGAGAAAGAGGGGAGAGAGAGAAAGGATGTAGTGGGGAGGGGAGGAGACGGGACAGAAGGAAAATTTAATTTTTTTTTTTAATAAAGTAGAAAACCGGATCAAACCCGGTCAAACCGGGTCAAAATTAAAAATTGGATCATGTTGCATGTGCAACATGATGCACACTAGTCCTTCTCTTTTTTCTTAGTGCTTAGATTTTGCGCTTGAGCGCTTAGATAATTTTTTTGAGCGCTAAGGTGAATTTTATTTTCTTCAAGTTTTAGGTGATTTGATACTTTTGATTTTCTTAATTTAATTATTTATTTTTATGATACTCTATTTCAAATTTATTTCTTGAATTAAATTTAATTTTGTTAATCAAACATTTATTCCAAATTGAAATATTAGTGAATGTATTTATTATGTAAACATTTTATATGTAATAGGCAAACATTTTTGCAAATAACATTTTATAGAGTATGTGCAGTCATAATTATATTATATATTTATTATTATCTTTCAATAAAAAAAAACTTAATTAGGATTGATATTATTAATAAAAATTTGTGTAGTATTCATTTATCTTTGTGCAGTCAGACTTACGTGTTTAATGAGAACTTACGTGCTTAGTTTTAGATTATATTTCAAATAATTTATTTCTTTTTTTTTATGCAGTAATTGACTTCGTAATTTTATTTTATTAGGAATTATATGTTTTTTAAGATACAAATGAGATTATTTTATTTAGGGACTAAGTTAGTGTGATTGTCAATCACTATGAAATATATATTATATAATTTGGATCTAATATGAACCTTGGATTTTGTGAGAATTTAGAACTATAATAATGGGTATCATCCTTCACGTTAAATATTTTAAGAATAAATAAAATATTCTCTTTTTAAATAGAATTCAATCTATATTAGTATAACACATGTTGGCTGTCGTATCTGTAATTTTTTTTTTAATAGAACGTGTTTAATATTTATTTAGATTTAATGAACAACGTAAGCGCTTGTTTTTTCGTTAACACTAACGTACGATTTACGAACGCTTAGGTGTATTTTTGAGCGCTTAGGTGATTCATAATTACATTTTAGATTTATATTTCAAATAATTTATTTATCTTTTTTATATTACGCTTAGGTGTATTTTTTTGAATCAAATAATTTATTTATCTTTTTTTTTCATGCAACCTACTTGGTTTTGGGTGAGAGAGGAATGTCGTGGACTATGGCCGAATATCAACTTATATTATAAGATGAAATTGCCTTCAATAATTAAAAAAATATTGATTGCTCTTGGAGGGATTGAATTGTATGATTTATTTAAGACCGGATGTTTCGGCCACCTAGCGGACTTGGAATTTGGCCATAGTTGTAATAAAGGGCTCCACGAGCTAATGTGTTGCGAGGTAAATAACACATTAGCTCCACGAGCTAATGTGTCGCGAGCTAATGGGTGCATAAATTACGAGGATATTCGATACAAGATGACCTTCGATGTAAGTTATTTAGTTCATTTTTCCTTTATAAGTTGTGTTCGAACACTAACATGCTATAATCACTACATATGGTGCAATAGATAATAGACTTGTATTTATCAACAATGAGGCGCTTATTGGGACTCGGAGAGGGATTACTGCAAAGTGTCAATCAGAAGAATTATATCATCTTTGATACTGATTTTTTCGTAAGTTTTGCTTTTATACTCATTTCTATTTTCATTTGCCCTTAAGAAGATTAATGTAATGTGATCTTTCTTGTAGTCTGCTCTCGAAGCGCAATGGCAAAAGTCGTGGCCAATCCTTATTCAGTTGTTTTAGAGCATAACACGGATTATCATTAGTGGTGCCCTTCCTTAGGACTGGTACAGGGTATTCGTTGTTGCCTCAATACTAGCTATGTAAGTGTATTTCTAATATTATCATATTGAATTATGTTAATTTGTCAATTTCAATGTCTAATTAAAAATCTCAATGTTTCAGATTGTCACAGTGTGCAACGTGTTACCTGAGCATTGGGTAACCTTACGCATTTGTCTTGATGAATGGAGGATCGAGTTGTATGACTCATTGTGGAATAGGATGGACCAAAAAGGACGGGACTTGAGTCATTACCACTAAGACCCGGTGACACATTTGTTAAGCACGGGGACCAAAAAGGATGAGAATTATGTTTTTTTATTTTTGATAACGAGGAACCCGCAGCCGCTACCTTTAGTGCGCACAGGGTAAACCCCGCTCTCGTGCGATAGCACCAAACCACACATGAGAGTTAAATCACCCTAAGGTGACGAGTTAAACCACCATAAGGTGACGAGACACACATAGCGTGTCTAGTGGGAATTGAACCCATGACCTTTCGGTCCGGGCCACCCCCCTTCACCACTACGTCATTCCATGGGGACGCAAAGACTATTTTTTTATTAGGAATTATATGTGTTTTAAGATACGAATGAGATTAGTTTATTTAGGGACTAAGTTAGTGTGATGGTCAATCACTATAAAATATATATATAATTTGGATCTAATATGAACCTTAGATTTTGTGAGAATTTAGAACTATAGTATAATAATAGGTTTAGTTCCCCACGTAAAATATCTTAATACATGACTATAAGAATAAAAAAATATTTTAAAAATAGAATTCAATCTATATTAGTATAACACATGTTGGGTGTCGTATTTGTAAATTTTTTTAATAAAATGTGTTTAATATTTATTTAGATTTAATGAACAACGTAAGCGCTTGTTTTTTCGTTAACACTAACGTACGAATTATGAACGCTTAGGTTTTTTTTTTATCGCTAAGGTGATTCATAGTTACGTTTTAGATTTATATTTCAAATAATTTATTTATCTTTTTTTTCATTAACTAATTGACTTCGTATTTTTTTATTAGGAATTATATATTTTTTTAAGTTACTAATGAGATTAGTTTATTTAGGGACTAAGTTAGTGTGATGGTCAATCAATATGAAATACATATATGATTTGGATCTAATATGAACCTTGGATTTTGGAATAAATGTTTGATTAACAAAATTATATTTCAGATAAATTAATAAAATTAAATTTGATTCAAAAAATAAATTTGAAATAGGGTATCATAAAAATAAATAATTAAATTAAGAAAATCAAAAGTAACAAATCACCTAAAACTTGAAGAAAATAAAATTCACCTTAGCGCTCAAAAAAATTATCTAAGCGCTCAAGCGCAAAATCTAAGCACTAATAAAAATCGAGCGTTTACGTTGTGTATCGATAACGTGGTACTTATCTTAGTAAATACTACATAAATTATTAATAATATCAATCATAATTAAAAAAAAATTATTGAAAGATAATAATAAATATATAATAATAATTCTTATTATTATTGTTATTAATCCTAATTTAAATTTCTATAATAATGCAACTAAGTTGTATGCATTTTATAATAGTAATATATTTCAATTTAGAATAAGGGGAATAATAAGAATAATCCTTTATATATATATATATATATATATAATGATTATGTAATGTGAGTTGACAATTTTCTCTCACTTGGGTCAAAATCAGTTTGTTATTTGCAGGTGGGGGAGTAGAGTAGCTGATGTGTGAATTAAATATATTTAAAAAAAAAAAGAATGCCTACTTTTGCAATTTATATACATTTTGCCTACTTTTTCAAATAAATTTACATATTTGCCGATTTTTGCAATTGTCTCTACCTAATGGAACATCCAACATGTAGTGACAGCCTTTAGGTTGGATTTCACCCGCAAATTGGACATGAACATGATTACTCCTTGAAAAAGTGGGCAAAGGGAATAAAGTAGAAAATTTAACGTCCTTTGCCTCTCGCCGTAATGTGGACATTCCAAGGCTGATACCAATATCTGCACCAGATACAAAAACGCAGACCATTAACATGTATTGAGAGCAAAATGAAGATAGAATTTTACCTTTAGGAAGAAGAATAAAAAAACACCAAATCTATAAGAAATGCAAATTCAAGAATGGGCAACACAAACAAAAATTTAACCAAGAGAAACATACATTCTTGCGGGCGGCAGCGTTTGCAGATGCTCTCAACTTCATAACGGGGGGCGTTGGTATGATCGGCGGGTCCTTTGAGCTGGGGAGGAGGCAGGATATTTCATACTACTACTATTCAATAATCAATTCCTTTTACCCGAATAAATCGATTCCTTAATTAGGCTAGCTAATGACAATTAACAATGTACAAGCCGTCTTAGCTCAGCTGGTAGACCGCGTGGTTATGGAAATCAGACCCACATCGAGATATATATCTATCTGGGTATTTATTATCCTCAGAAATCTTGTCACCGCCAGCGATGAAGTGATTGGGTTGTCAGGCCCAGGAAAGTGCCCGGGCCAATATCCGCAGAGATGCGGCCTTAAATTTGGCCCATCCCCAACAGTTATTCACTTGCTCCGCCCAGTTGGACTTAACTGAACGGGGGGGGCTTACACTCTCGTCACATATCTTCTTTACCTCAATCCAATTTTACTAATAAATACTTCCTTTAAATTATTAATTAATAGTATTATTTAATTGATTTGATTTATTAAGAAAAGCCCAAACAGATAAACATTGAAGAGAAACCAGACGGTCGCAGTCAAGTTTGGTTTATCAACACTCTATTTCAAAATTTTGGAGTTATTTGAATTCACGTTTTTCACTAATTGCGAGGGCAGCTTTTTGGATAATATAAAATACATTTGGTGCAATTAAGTCAATAATAACAAACATATAGTCGACACGTTAACATACATGTCATGCGATGCATCATCAGTTTAACTGTATGATAAAAATACTTTGGAATTAGTTTATAAGAAACGGAAGCAATTCAATTGACTTTCTTCACTATTCTTGCATTATACTAATATGCGATTCAGTGATTCTATTATTTATTCTTAAGTAAAAAAAAAATGTGTATTTGACATCAAATATTCGAAAGAATTGCAACTGTTGAGAAAATGACAATTGCGTGCCTAATTCATGCCTCACATTTAATCAATTGTATGTACATGACGCCACCCTAACATTCAACTTAGTCCCATCAAAAATAAAATTATAATATCCCCATAGTCAGATAACATTTCTTCAACTTTGAAATTAATCAAATTCATCAAGATATTTCATTTCTATATATCAACGATTTAGACTTTTCGAACTTGTCAATTCTCATCCTCAAAATGTTGAACTGCGTGAGACATTAAAATATTTCTCCTTCCCTACCAATTATTTTGTCCAATATTCTATTTTAGATTATTTTAAATATATATTGTCCAATTTCATTTTTTATAAATTATTACACATAAATTTTTATGGACTTATAATTTTATACAATTTTACATTCAACTCTCCTTAAAACTGCGTCACAACCAAAGTAAATAAGATAATCGGGACGAAGGGAGTATAACGCATGCTATGTAATTAAAATATGAAACAACTAATAATAAATGATCACGAAAGAAATAAGTGTAAAGGCCAAATTCGTGACACCACAATAAGTCGATGAAAATTACAATTAAATGGGTGTGAAATTAGATGGCAGATTATTAGTATTATTAATATCGGAATCGGATTGCGACAAGGCACATTGTAGCCGAACAACGTGCATGCTGCTGTAATATCGCAATATCAAGTGGCCATGCATGTCCAAGATACGGAAGCGGGCCCCTCCCACATAAATTTAAGGGAGTTGATTGAAACGACACAGTTTGCTTCTACGACTGTGCCACCTTCCTCGTCCAATATGGCAGGCAAACCCCATCATCCACATAAATACAAAATTTAATTTTAGAAAAAGATGATCGTCAATTTTGTCTTTTAAAAAAGATATTATCTGTTAATTTAATTGAATAATATGATGATATATTTGGACGCAACGTTAACGTTTCGGCTGCTTTAGTTTGTGTGTTTCGTATTAAATGTCAAAGCTTGAACAGAAAAGTAAAGCAAAAGAAACTCCTCCCCAACATTCTTGGTTAAGTTATCTACAAACAGATAATAAGCATATTAAATAAATTTCCTAATAAACAAAAATGATATCAAGGTAATTTTATATTAAACGGGATTTACCAGTTGCACACATCAGTAGCAACGTCCGAGATTCCTTAGTCCCAAAAATAAAAAAAGGAAATCTCATTCCAATTAAGACATAGACTTTTAAGTTTTAAGCATGTTGGGTTATAATAATATACTCCCACCCGTTCTATAAAAAGTGTATTGTTTTCCTTTTTGGGTTGTCCCATAGAAAATGTCATGTTTCTAAAAAAAAATAAAGAATGTGTGGACCAAAGTTAATAACCAAAAAATCAAACAATATACACCACATAATATAAATTTCTTGTCTCCGGTCATGCGTAAATTGGGGCTACTTTTACATGGGGCCGAAGGGAATAGTAGTAGTAAGCAATGACACATGACAAAGTTATCAAACGATCGATCATCAAACTAATCCGAAGATTTGATTTGCAATAAATGATTTTCGGTATCTACTTAAATATTGCCAGCCAACTTAGAATCAATTTTGGTCGTTGTCGAATATAATGACCACCTTCAAAATAAAGTAATGATGATTATTTTTACTTTAAATTATTTCTAAATTAGTTATGATGTCCGTGAGCGTGTGAAGATGCGATGCGTACTCCATTTTTATACAGACAGAATTTCACGAGGGCCAATCAACCGTAATCTCATGTTACATTTGATTTGATTAATAGCAAATTGAACGGCAAAGTTAGTATCCTGTCTATATGTCTATGCCCTTCACTTTAGTCCTAATATTAGGCCAAAGCAACTCATAGTATATTTTTTTGAGTATCTACGAATCTATTGATTATGATCGTGTCATGAAGATCCTATTCTACTCTTTTATTTACAACCTATACATACATATATTTCCTCATTTAGTAGCGATGATCATGGCATCATGTATAGTGTAAATAGTTATATAATGATTTAATTAATTGTATTATTCATACAATATTAATGAAAGTTTGAAAGAATGCTTTATTGGATAACATAATGATGAGTGGATGAAGTTGGCATGTCTAGTGCATGATTTGCTAACTATTTTACATTTGAAATCATTATTTTGATTTTTCAATCATTTATTTAATTACTTTTAAGTGAAGCATAGTGGGACATTAAGAAACACTAGTGGTGTTTTGCCTCGTGGACAACCTTTGATGTTGTGAAATGATTCCTACTACTTGTTATATATAGACCACTGTATAATAATTCCATAATAACACAAATCTTGATTATCACAAAAGCTACTCCATTATATATTCTTTTATAGAAACCAAAAAAGCTTATAATTGCGAATAATTTTAGAATTTGTTCCTTAAAATGATAATTTAATTGACTAGGATGGAATTACGTAAATTTCTATATTCCCCTTAACTTTAAGTTTCACGAAATATTTAAAAGGTTTAATTCTTGATCTCTTAACAATAAATTAATTGGGAGGTGATTGTAGACTGAAAAGAGTTGTTGAACTGCATAAAATTATGCAGATTACCTCAGAATTCGGTTAGATTAATGTATGTAGGTGACAAGGAATAACAATAATTAAACAATTCCCTAACTCCAACTTAATTAAGCTGTTCTAATGCGTATAATTGCAAGTGACGTTCTTATCATCTATATAAGAAATTCAAATATTAATTATAGAGAAGATGCAATGTTAGGTACAGATTTAGAACAATAGTATACTAAATAAATTTGCAGTTTTGGTCACAATCATGAACTCTTATTCAGCTTTTTTTATTTATTCTTTATTTTTAATGAAAAATATTTTAAATAACCTATATAGATATATCATCGACTTACCCATCTCTAAAATCTAGGTCAGAATTAAAAATGAGATGTTCCTTTTTTTTAGCAATAAATACGAGTAAATTCTTACAACCGGATTTGTTGGACCACTGAAATCGAGTTAGGACCGAATGGATTTAATAAATAGAATAGAAATACACTCTTTGTCCCATTAGGAATGACATAGTATTTTTTTTATCAGATGTTCCACTACAAATGACATGTTTTATAATATAATAAAATGGTGATCGTTGTTTACACCAAATAATCCTGCAAAATAGCTAGACTTAAGAATTAGTATAGCATCAGGTATCGAACACAGGGAACGGAGTATTTTCAACTTAAAATTCCTATCAATCGGGGTTTGGTTAAGGACCACGCAAGTTTTGGGAATTATCTAATCTAAAGACAACGAAAATAAAAGCAAGAATTTAACACGAAATTGACTTATGCAAATAAAAGCGGGTCCAGCAAGATGATTCACACACACACAAAATCGATCATTGACACTAATAATTAATTAATCCACTTAAATCAATTGGTTGTAGGACACCGTAATTAAACTGACATATCCCCTATTCCCCCTTAATTATTCGGTAATCGCCAAGGTGGGCATTGAAACGACTACTTCTCTAAATTAGATGCAACCTACGTTGGTGGGCAATCAATAAATTTAACACCTAATCGGCTTTAAGAACTCAAGGGAACCCATTTAGGAGCCTACTCGTATGGTGGGCATCTAATAGTCTCCTACCAAATTAATCCAATTGCCCTAAGAACAAGTTGCTACTTATTTAGCCTAATCCCACGAGAAACGATGGAAGTACTAAATTAGCTATGAATTAAACTAACCTAGGGTGATCAAGCCTTCAAATTAATTAATCCAATTAATTAAACCTAGATTAATTCGAACCTAAGTGATTAATTTTAAGCCCTAGTCTCACGAAAATATGGTGGTGTGTGTTTCACATCTCGCCGGCCCTAAAAAAGACTTAGCTACGCATATCGGCAGGACTAGCCGGACGGACCGGTTTCTTGGACGAACACAAAACATCTTTGAAATTCATAAAATAAATATGCACGAAAATTCTAACTTAATTAAAAGAGATCAAATTACCAAGTGCACGAATTTAAAATCCCAAAGTACAAACTTCATAATTAAAAACGAAATTAACATCCATAGGCTAATAAAACGGAAGCAAACCAAATTCGGGAATTCAAAACGGAAAAGATAACATGTTGTTCCTTCCAAATCTAAACACAATTCTTGAAATAAAAGTTGAGAATGCAAACTTAAAAACGGAACTGCCCCTCGGTTGGATCTTCCTCGGCGTCGGCGGATTCTTGATCGGTCGGATCTCCCCGGCGTCGTCGGCTTCTCTCTCCCTTCGGTGTGCAGCGAAGAAAAGGAATTGATGTCGAGTAGTTGATGATGAAACTTGGCGAGTGGCGGAAGTTTTCGGCCTTCGGTGTGGATGAATGGTGATGAAGAATGAAATAAAATAAAAATATCTCTTTTTACTCCCCCTCACGCTGCCCTTGATGAATGATGATAAAAGGATTTAATAATATCTTCCCTTCTCCCCTTCTCTCCTATCACCGCCGTGAGATCCAAGAGGGATCAAGATATGATTTTTCTTTCCTTATCCCCTTGGCCGTGTGATATGGTATCCTCTCAAGATATGGAATTAATTAATTAATTCCCCTCTTAATCCTCCTCAATTAGGATAATTAAATATAGAAGTAAATAAATTAATTTATTTTTCTTCTATACTTAATCCCTTCTTGATTCCTCCAAATTGAGTAAATATTTCCTTGATTGTGCAATTGCCACCTCAACGCCTCGTCAAATGCCACATCATCAATAAACACTACAAAACAAACGCCAAAACAATCCCAAATGCCACAACATATGCCAAATTAAACGGAATATGGATAGTACGAAATAGATCTATCAAACCTCCTTACACTTAAAACATACTTGCCCTCAAGTATAAGGAAAACAAAAGTATAAGTACTATCCAAATCCCGTTCCTCCCCAAAGACTCAAGACTCTAAAATAAAAAGACAAAGACGAAAACAAGACAAGGACAAAACAAGACACGGACAACAGAACAAGACTCAAACAAAAGGAAAAGAGGAACAACGAATACGAAAAAAAAACGACACAACATACGAAAGAAGCAATACCAATCATATCCATAATCTCCGCACTCAATGTACTAACAAAGCACATCCAACCACGCAAATATGAATCTCAACAAGCAAGTAGAATTGCAAATTTAAGATTAGGCACACAAATATCAATTTAGTCAAAAACCTAAGCAAACATGGATCATCCTCACGGTTCACTCACCACTCTCTAATCTAGGTCCGGTCAAGCCACTCAAAATGCAAAAATTATAGTTCATCCATCACGATAAAAGAGTGTCACAACTGTAATATCAAGGAGGTCTTTTTCTTCGGTTGTAATGGGGCTTAGGACATAGACAAATTTGCATTGGTAAGGGTCCTAGGGGTTCTAAGCTCCATCAAATGTAAAACGATGCCATGCATGTCATACTCGCCTAACATGAGATAATCAAGAATAGATAATATCACCCACCACTAAATAATTACACATTAAATGCTACCAATTTAAACACAAGTACCCTTCTTATAATCTGAATTTACCACGTTTTCAATTTCTTTTCTTTTTTTTCGTGGTTTTTTTTTTCTTTTCGAAACAAACTGGGTACATACTCGTCTGTCTGGTCAGACAGGCCGTAATTTCTGTTATTTTAAAATGCAGTTTTTTCAATGATTCTGGCCAAATACCATTATGTAGCATGTATCAACTGAGCAGGCAGAGGACTAAATCTGCTATCCTCACATATATAAAAAGATCAATCTCAAGAAAGCTTGTAAAACATGCAATGACATTGGACAAGAGAAAGCTAAAAAGGCATTGGCTAATATTTTCTGACTAAATCAAAGAATCGATCAAGGCTCAAATTAGTTCACTAGGGGATAATGTAAGGTAGGAAAGTATTGTCGCGGCCAAATAGTTTAATCCCTAGTGCCTCCTATCACGTATCGCAAATGACCCACCTTTATTGCAACTTCATAAACAAACACTTTCAAATAAATTAGTAGGAAGTGTCCTACTTTAAAGGCTAAAATCTAATATACGGAGTGTGTGTAAAATTCGATCCACAATTTACTTATTATTTGTCATCCCAAATCACATACAAATGTGCACCAACTCCTACTCTTCACAACAACTACAAGTTCGCATATTGAGACATAAAGCACAATCAAACATGCTTAAATCAAGAACACAAGTGCATCAACAACTTCAATTTTTGGCATGCTTCGACGACACAAAAGAAAGGACGACACAAAGTGAAACGACATAAAGACCTCCCTCCTTACACTTAAACCCTTGTGTGCCCTCACGCAAGAAAAGAAAAGAAAAAGGACGGAGAAACATGACAAAAACACAAAACAAAAAAGAACAAACCCTCCTTACACTTGATCCCTACTAAGATCAAGTGTAGACACAACAAACAAGATAAAAACACATAAAACACGAAAAAAATAAACACAGACTCAAAGACTCAAAAAATAAAAACGATGGGGAAACAACATCACCTATCGCCCCGCCTGGCCAGACGGGGCAGGACAGTCTGCTCTAGCTCATCAAACCGGCGACAAATCTTCCTCCTTACACTTAAGTCCACAACGTCCTTCGTAGCCTAGATCTGGAAAAACAACACAAAACAAAGACCAAATAATAAAATCAAAGGAAAATAAACGATAGTCAACTCGGGTTGCCTCCCGGTAGCGCCTTTCTTTAAAGTCTTTGGCTAGACCTCCTCTCAAAGGGTCAATCTGGTGGAGGTATGCATAGTGGAGTCACATCCACTACCTTGATCACCCTATGCAATCGCTTCCCACGGTCTTTATACCACATGGAATCATCACAGATCTCTTTATCCCTCATGTCTTTGGCATCCAAATTAGCAAATACATATGTGGGAGCGAGTTCCATCTTATCCTGCAACAAGTGCGTCTCAAGATATTCTTGGACAAGGCTCTCAAAAACGTCAGTAGAAAGGGCATCTTCATTCTCATGATCATTAGGTTTCTTAAGTGCATTATCAATATGATGAAAATAAATTTCATTATGATACTTAACACTTATGGAAACTTCATCAACATCAATCACGCCCTAATAGTCTTCAAAAATGGTCTACCCAACGAACACCCGCGGTACCCTCAACTTGCCTATCATTGGTATCTATAACATAGAAATCGGCGGGATAGACAAAATTGTTAATTCGACAAGGATCTTTTCTAGTAAGCTCTATGGGTGCAATGCATGATCTATCGGCCAGTTGTATAATCACTCGTGTAGACACCAACTCAACTCCGGTTAATTGATTATACACGGACAACGGCATAACATTGATTGATGCTCCTAAGTCACACATAGCATGCTTAACCATCACATTTCCCATAAGACAAGGTAAAGTAAACATACACGGGTCTACGCACTTGGCGGGGAGCATCTTCCCGGATGATTGTCGACACCGACGTATCCATCAATACCTTCTCGATTCTTTGGATCTTACCCGCTATGAAGTCTTTGACAAATTTCCCAAATTGGGGAATCTTCACGGCTTCGAGGAAAGGTATGTTGATTTTCGACTTCTCGAACAACTTCACATAATCCATGTATTCCTTGTTCGATGTCCGTTTCCTCTCCAATGCCTCGGGAAACGGTGGAGGTATAGCGGTTTTAGGGTGCATGCCGGACAGATCGGCCTTCTACGCTTGGCGAGAACTTCATCGGTAAAATTACGCAACTCTGTCAGTGCATGCAGGCGGTCGACCTTCTCTCGTCGATCGGCTCTCCATCGGCCCGGATTCTGCACGGTGCAGCCGGGTGCATGCAGGCGGTTCGACCCTCTCTGTCTCGTCGAATGCTCGGTGCAGTCGGCTCGGCGGTCCGTTTCTGCTTTGTAGATCTAATCTTTTGGGGACTCGCTTTCGGTATTGGTTCGGACAACTCTTTTCCACTCCTCAACATGATGTGATTGCAACTACGGGCGGACGAATTTGGTCGAGTCCGAGAAGGTAATTGCCTACGATTTGCCTTCATTTCATCTAGCGAAGTGGTCATCATGGACATTTGCTTGGTCGATTTTCCAAGATATCATGTTGCTCCCACTTCAATTGTTGCACTTCTCTCTTCACGGCTTGAAGCTCATCATAATTTGAAGTTATTTCCTTACGCATCCGCTTCCGATATGCAATGGCATCTTTTTGAGAAACAATCATCTCGCACATCAATTCTTCAAGCACGGAGGATCCCCACGGTCGGCTTGGTCGGGAGGCATGATTGACATTTTCGGCTTCAATGCCATTTGATGCGAAGCTTCGGTAAGGTTGCTCTATCCGAGGGTAGGTGTCCGATATAATTTGTCATAGCGGTGGATGAGTTGTTGTACTTGACTTTGTGGAAATTCCACGTGCTTGTGTGTTCGGGCACCTTGCTCTCCATCAATTTCTCGCTCGAGCTCGATCCTCTTTTTACCGTCCAAGCTAATTTGATTTACGTTAGCCCTAGCATTCGGATTGGGATTTGGACTTGCGATGGTAATTGCCCTTGACTTGCCTTCATCTCTTGAATTGAAGAATTCAAATTGGAAATCTGCTTGGACAAATTCTCGACGGTGCTTTGATTATCCCTCTTAGTCCGATTAATCTCCTCTTGCATCGTTGTTGATAGGCAATGGTACTCTTCGAGAAGTAATCATTTCAGCCATCATTTTCTCCAACGGCCTGCTCTCGTCCATCTCGGCCGACGGACCGATCTGCTTCTAAACCGGCTTGCGGGAACTGTCTTTGATGCGGAGGTGCCGTATGGTTGTTGGAACCACTTGTTCTTTGCGGTGGTTGATATTGTTGGTGCTTGATAAGTAGGTCGTTGGAATGATTTGTTGTGGAGGATTCCTTTGCGGTTGTGGTACTTGATCATCTTGTCTCCACCTTAGGTTCGGATACACCTTTTTTTGATTATTCCAATTACCTCTTTGCATTAACATCTTCACCTTGACACTTGTAGAGATGTATGTCCTCTTTGTCCGCATGCTCCACATGTATGATCCGCCATTGATCGGGCGGATGATGAGGAGGAGGAAGGAGGATTCCTCTCCTTAAATAACTTTGTCCAATTTATCTTCAAGTTGGCTGAACTTCTCCTCCATCTTCATGCCAACCTTCATATCTAGATCATCTAGGAAGTCTCCGCTTGAAAGGTTAACGGATTTCCTCTGCATTCTCGGTCCTTTGTCTTTGCGATGTGGATTCGGCAAGTCCTTCGATGATTGCCTTTGCATCGGTATAGTAGGCTGTTAGCAAAGCTACCTTTCGATCCAACGTTCACCATAGTTTTAGATTCATCCGTCATTCCTCGGTAGAAAATTTGCGGTAGATCTACTTGAGAAAATCCATGGTTCGGGCAGCTATCAACTAGCTTCCCAAATCTCTCCCAGTAGGCACCAAAGGACTCATCAAGCTCTTGATTGATTCCGGATATCTCTTTCTTGAGTACATTCGTCTTGGATTGTGGAAAGTACTTGTCCAGGAATGTTTGACGCATCTGAGCCCAAGTAGTGATTGATCTAGGTCTCAATCCGGAAAACCATGCACGAGCTCCGTCTTGTAGAGTAAAAGGGAATGCTTTAAGCTTGAAAGCATCCAAATGACCTTACTGTGCGGATCACGGACTGATTGAATCCCTCCGGAAAAGCGAAAGGGATTCTCGTTCGGCTTCCCGTAAAATTTTGGACATCGCCGCGACCAAATTCAACTTCACATCTATTTGCTCAGTGGTAGTTATGTGGATTGGTCCGGGCAAGTCCTCTCCCAAGTTCCTCGAACTCGAGTTCATCCTCGAGATTGGGCTGTTTGATCTTCGGCCATGATTTCTTCTTCGATTCGAAATTGCTGTCTTCGAAAACGGGTGCATCGGCTGCCTGGACCGATTTCGAACTCGACTCACTGGTTCTTCCCTATCGTCAGGTCGGTTAGACTGTTTACGTTCGTGACGGCACCGGTTGCTTCTGCAGCTTTGTTGCCTTCCTATTCCTTTTCGCAGTCTTTTCAATTTTTGGATCAAAGTGTAGAAAAGGGCAGGAAGACCTGCTCATGCAACACTTAAAAAGCACAAAAGATCGGTAGGAAAAATAAGCTTAAATATAACACCGGTTCCCCGGCAACGGCGCCCATTTGGTGATCGTTTGTTTACACCAAATAATCCTGCAAAATAGCTAGACTTAAGAATTAGTATAGCATCAGGTATCGAACACAGGGAACGGAGTATTTTCAACTTAAAATTCCTATCAATCAGGGTTTGGTTAGCAACCACGCAAGTTTTGGGAATTATCTAATCTAAAGACAACGAAAATAAAAGCAAGAATTTAACACGAAATTGACTTATGCAAATAAAAGCGGGTCCAGCAAGATGATTCACACACACGCAAAATCGATCATTGACACTAATAATTAATTAATCTACTTAAATCAATTGGTTGTAGGACACCGTAATTAAACTGACATATCCCCTATTCCCCCTTAATTATTCGGTAATCGCCATGGTGGGCATTGAAACGACTACTTCTCTAAATTAGATGCAACCTACGTTGGTGGGCAATCAATAAATTTAACACCTAATCAGCTTTAAGAACTAAGGGAACCCAATTTATGAGCCTACTCGTATGGTGGGCATCTAATAGTCTCCTACCAAATTAATCCAATTGCCACAAGAACAAGTTGCTACTTATTTAGCCTAATCCCACGAGAAACGATGGAAGTACTAAATTAGCTATGAATTAAACTAACCTAGGGTGATCAAGCCTAAATTAATTAATCCAATTAATTAAACCTAGATTAATTCGAACCTAAGTGATTAATTTTAAGCCCTAGTCTCACGAAAATATGGTGGTGTGTGTTTCACATCTCGCCGGCCCTAAAAAGACTTAGCTACGCATATCGGCCGGACTAGCGGACGGACCGGTTTCTTGACGAGAACACAAAACATGCTTTGAAATTCATAAAATAAATATGCACGAAAATTCTAACTTAATTAAAAGAGATCAAATTACCAAGTGCACGAATTTAAAATCCCAAAGTACAAACTTCATAATTAAAAACGAAATTAACATCCATAGGCTAATAAAACGGAAGCAAACCAAATTCGGGAATTCAAAACGGAAAAGATAACATGTTGTTCCTTCCAAATCTAAACACAATTCTTGAAATAAAAGTTGAGAATGCAAACTTAAAAACGGAACTGCCCCTCGGTTGGATCTTCCTCGGCGTCGGCGGATTCTTGATCGGTCGGATCTCCCCGGCATCGTCGGCTTCTCTCTCCCTTCGGTGTGCAGCGAAGAAAAGGAATTGATGTCGAGTAGTTGATGATGAAACTTGGCAGAGTGGCGGAAGTTTTCGGCCTTCCGTGTGGATGAATGGTGATGAAGAATGAAATAAAATAAAAATATCTCTTTTTACTCCCCCTCACGCTGCCCTTGATGAATGATGATAAAAGGATTTAATAATATCTTCCCTTCTCCCCTTCTCTCCTATCACCGCCGTGAGATCCAAGAGGGATCAAGATATGATTTTTCTTTCCTTATCCCCTTGGCCGTGTGATATGGTATCCTCTCAAGATATGGAATTAATTAATTAATTCCCCTCTTAATCCTCTTCAATTAGGATAATTAAATATAGAAGTAAATAAATTAATTTATTTTTCTTCTATACTTAATCCCTTCTTGATTCCTCCAAATTGAGTAAATATTTCCTTGATTGTGCAATTGCCACCTCAACGCCTCGTCAAATGCCACATCATCAATAAACACTACAAAACAAACGCCAAAACAATCCCAAACGCCACAACATATGCCAAATTAAACAGAATATGGATAGTACGAAATAGACCTATCATAAAAATTATGTAAATTATATTTAATTACTAAAAAATTAAATAATTCACACCACATAACATTACTTTATTATTTTTTGCGCTAAAAAGAAACATATAATTACTAGTGTGGTAAAGAATACTAATTTGGAAAAATCATCATCATAATACGACAATGAAAAATGGACGTTTGTGCGAGATAAGGTAGAAAGTTTGAAGAAGTGTTTTCCAAGATTTTTACGGATTCTTTTTTTTTTTTTTTTTTTTTGATACGTGGGCCGCGGCCGCTACTCAAGCTGTGCTGCAGTAACCCCGCTCCTTGTGCAATTTTTTACGGATTCTTTATTCTTTTCCTTGGAGTAGAGTGTTTTTGTTTGTTGTGAAAAATTATGAGATATTGAGAAGATGCATGTGAGAGAGAAAGATGCCGATTTTTTGCGTGCAAATTTTGCCACGCTCTCTCTCTCTCATCATTAACAAACATCATGCGCTTTTATCTCTATTTCAACACCATTAATTCGTATATTTCTTAATAACTTGATTTGATTTCTTATAAATAAATAAAGCTAACCTAGTAATTTGTAATAATACTAAGAATCAAAATCCCCCACGTCTCACCACCTTTTTCATACATAAGAAAAGTATCGGTGGTCCAGGTACACCGGCGCAGCAGGCAGCAGAAACCCAGAGTAATCCCACGCACCAGTCAAGGAAATGGGGACACAAGTTAGCCAAAAGCGGGAAACCGCAGATGAAAACAGAAACCTACGTGGGCCACCACGCAAACGGCCTCAACCCTGAGTTTGTTTTATGCTAGGGATGGAAATAGTGCACCTCCGATCCTAAATTTTGACAAATGTATCTCTTACTCTATTATGAATGTGGGAAGTACACCAAATTTTGACAAGAGATATACTTTTTAAAATTCGGGGTGAGAGGTGCAGTACTCCCAACCCTAGCATAAAACAAACCAACCCCCTGACACGTGCTCCGTTTGCCGGGCCCAACTTATTCGCATCTAATTTTAAATAAATAAATAAATAAGAGAAAATATTCTAAACATGACCCCAAAAAACTGTGGCCCTGTACGGTGACGTGGGGCCCGGTACATACAAGTATGCAACGTGGCGGAGACACACCCCGCCACGTCAGATCTAACAATCTAAATTTTTCCAATTTCATTTTATTACTAATATACACATTTGTTGTATTATTTGAAAGTATCGATTTTGTAGTTGATGTATGTGGACCGAATTTAAAAGAATATAGCAAGAAAAGTATAAAATCTTAAATTAAGAATTAATACCGAGTGGAATAAATTATGTTCATATAAAATCGGATATTCTTAAAACAAGTATAATCTCGTTTTATTTTCTCCAGTGCCTTTGACAAATGCCAAACCTTACATTATAATTGATATTCACACTTATATAATACGAGGTAGCCCTAAATACGAGGCCGTTATAGATTAGGGAACCGAGAAATGGGCTTTATTACTAGTGCTGACTTTGAATGGAAAATAAGTACTCCGTATATATATTCCGTATATAATGGATATATATTTAATGTATTTAATGGATATATCAATACAATTTTTTTTATTCCGTATATATATTTACTTTTAATTTAATCTGCAAAACGGCCATTATTATATTGCTGAATCCAATGTAAAATAATAAATGCACATAATCAAAAGAACCGTCTCTCTCCATCTCTCTATATATTTTGTTCTCTCTCTAGATTGATTGACTTTACTAACTGGCCAACGTGTTGTTCCCATTCCACAAGAGAGCCTTTAAATAAATCCATAATCCCATCCCTTCTCTCTAGTCTAACTGCATGCTCTCTCTCTCTCCCAATTCTCTCTCTACAAACCCACAAACACATAAACGGCCTCCGTTAATGGCAGTTGAAGCAAGGCATCTCAATCTTTACCCGGTTGTTCAGGCCAACGGCGCCTCCGCCTACAACGAGAAGCATATGGGGTTCTTCGGGGTCCCCTCCGCCGCGGCATTGCCGGAAAATCAGTTCTTCAATCTTCCGACCGTTTGCGATTCTATGCAGGCGAAGACTTCGGTCAACACCGACAGTGGCCTCACGTATAATATGCCCGTACATAGGAAGCGCTCCAGCGAAGCCTACGATCAATACGAAACTGCGCCGCCGCTGAAGAGCAACGCCACTGGATTGTCCCACCAACTGCCGTCGCTCGTCGGCGACGATTTCATGCCTCAAATCCTGCAGCAGTATCAGTTCGAGATCGATTCCATTATCTCTCAACATGTACGTGTTGATTAAATTTTAAAAGATTTTACATTTCTGGGTTACACATTATATCTGACCTAATTTTAAAATTTACAGACAAAGAAGATAAGATTGGAATTAGAAGAGAGGCAGAAACAGCAAGCGAGATTACTCGCGGCTGCGATCGGAGAAGGAGTGATGAAGAAATTGAAGGAAAAAGACGAGCAGATTCAAAGAATGGAGAAATTAAATCTAGTTCTTCAAGAACGAGCGAAAAGCCTTTACGTCGAGAACCAACTATGGCGAGATTTGGCGCAGACAAACGAAGCCACCGCCAATTCCCTCCGCACAAATCTCGAACAAGTTTTGCAACACGTGGGCGGAGATGAGCGTGTGTCCGCCGTGGAGGAAGACGTGGAGTCCTGCTGCGACGGCGGGAGGGACGCCGAAGCTCAAGATAAGGACGAAGGGAGCAGTCATTGGTTCAGTGAGAGACGGTGTCGGATGTGTAGAGAGAGAGAGTCGTGCGTTTTGCTCCTTCCTTGCCGGCATCTCTGCCTTTGCAACGTCTGCGGGAGTGGGTCCCAGCAGCTCCAGTCATGCCCCGTCTGTCACTCTAGCGTCACCGCCACATTGCATGTAAACATTTCTTAATCCTCCGCCGACCACATTCAATGGCAGATTTTAATTCAAGAAAAACGGATTATCCGTTTTGGTTGTAAATGTAGCAAAATCTGTAATAGAAATCTTTTATTCTTTTTACTCAAAAATTCTTTTAGTTCCATTCCATTAATTTCCATGTTTATACGAATTAGTTTCAATTTTTTTTTTTTCAAAATCGTCTTAACACTTATAATTAAATTAGGGAGCAATTGAAAGCACACTTCCTGCGGGTTATTCTCGTCACTAATTTTCTTTTGGTGAATGAAAAGAATGCGGACAATCTTGTGCCATACTTTAGGCTTTTAAAAGATACCTTTTCCTTTTGGTGGCAAAAACACGTCAATTGTAGAATGAGTTGGTTTCATCTTTATCTATTCCCCTCTAGTGAAAAAATTGGATGGTGACAAGTTATGTTGGGGAAACCTAGCTACTTTATTGAAATTTACTCTAACCGGCTACATTACATGTATGTGTGTGTGGTCTTCTCTCTAAGCAAACCATATATAGCGTTTCAATTGAGGGACAAGAATTCCATAACTTTTTCAACCCCCACCCCCACTCCTCTCCTATACATCATCCATTATTCCTTTCGCAACAGTTAAACGAGTAGAATAAAAAATTATGCTGTTGTAAACAAAAAGACGGAGGGACCAATCTTGTATTCTTTAATTTTTCTCCCTATTAATTAGTCCGTCAATGTGACAGCAACTTATTGAATTGAATAGGGAGATGCACCCGCCCTGCCTTGGGACTTATCCAACATTTAAAGCCAGATTTAATTTCAATTTTTGCATAGGGGGAATCATGCGATTGATGGGAAATAATAATAATAATAATAATAATATTGTTTGGTGATGGGGTTGTAGGTTATGAATTGGCTATCAGTCATAACGTCAAATCATTTCTAGGCATTGCTTTATGTCAATTATTTAGGTGATTATTTATTACTACTATATATCTCATTTATTGTCCTTGTCAAACCACGCCTGTTTATGGGAAAATTCTATCCTAGACCCGGTCCATAGCTTAAGCTATGGACCATGTGGTCTAGAACGAAACACGTCACCCTATATCTACAAATCGAAAAGGAAGGGGAAATGAATGGTGGTCTCCCCTCATCTTCCACCAACCTCAACCTTCTCTTCTCCGAATCTCCAAGAACCAGTTCCATCTGCACCCGCGATTCTGGTGAGAATGAGAGCAAAACAATTCTAGATGCGTTTTTCCTGGGGAAGGCGGTCAGACCTACCCGCGATTTGTAATCGTAGCTGCAGTCGTGCCGATCCGAGTACCGAACACTTGACGCACGGCGAAATCGTTTTTCCTGGGGAAGGCGGTCAATAATTTCGTTTACGATTATCCGCGTATTGGTTTCAAGAGAAAGAATTATGGAATTGTTGATTGGGGTTGAGAGAGAGTTGCGGGTTGAATTGGAGGAGACGGGGTGGAGAGGGGGAATTTGGGAAATAGACTGACGTGTCTCGTTCTGGACCACAAGGTCCATAGCTTAAGCTATGGACCGGGTCTAGGATATAATTTTCCCTGTTTATGCTTCAATTTTATGTTACGTTTATTTTGACATCATTTATTTAATTATGAGTAAATGTATTATTCTTTTATTTGGGTACGGAGGGAGAGCGTCCTAACAACAATTATTTTTATTATATTACATTATTTATCCAAATCATGTACACTCTCCGTCACGTTATAACTGTCACCTAAATTTTCAGTACGAATACTAAAAAATTTTATTTAAATGTGTATTTTATTAGTTTTAATTACATTAATAAATTGACACAATCTTTGAAGAGTAGTTAATGAGAAGAAATGATAATTTATCCAAAATTTTCAAGGCACAATCGATGCTGTTGATTTTTTTTTCATGTTGTAATTGAAGAAATAATATAAAGTTTTCAAAAGTTTAAAAATTACAATTTT
Organism: Lavandula angustifolia; assembly: GCA_028984105.1. Lineage (NCBI taxonomy): Eukaryota > Viridiplantae > Streptophyta > Magnoliopsida > Lamiales > Lamiaceae > Lavandula > Lavandula angustifolia. The sequence continues at coordinate 13,715,120 of CM054811.1, forward strand.
GTGAGTTCGGAACTGAACGAATCGTGTGAGAGACAAATTTTTAGAGAAAGAGAACGAGAGTACAATATTGTTTTGGTGAGTAGTACTTCATTTTAAGATTAAGATTGATTATTTCCTTCTTTGGAAAAATGACAATAATAGTGGAACAATCCAATTAAGAAAGGGAGACAGTAATAACGTGACAGATGGAGTAATATTTATATAAATTTAATATTATTTTGGAGATGAATATGTTACAAGAAAATTAAATAGACTGAATTTGGTGGAGTTTTTATTAGAGGACCACCATATAGACTTTCAGTGTATTTTTTAATGTTACACTTAAATCGTTTGAAATTTGTAAGTTTGGCACAATGGTAGTGGCGTGACTTTAACTCATTTTAGGTAAACACCACACGCTTATTTATGTAGTGAAAATTGAAAAATAAAGAGTAAAATCCATTCAATATACCTTACCCAACAAATAATAATGTATAACGTATCTAGACCGTGAAGACTAGCATTAAATTCACTATTATTTGTTGTTGGAGTTTTCCCTTATGTGTCACAACTAGAAATTTAAGCATTTCACATTCTCTCATATAATAATACTATTGTTTATCGGTAAGACGCGGTATAGTTGGTGTTTTCACTTCTACATAATTGATTTATCTAGAATTATCTAATATTCAATATTCTTTATGATTAATTTAATAATAATATTATTATTTTTTCAGTAATTTCCCACCAAAGAAAGGAATGGAATAGAAAAAAAATACTCTGAATTATAAAATTATAATAAAATATAGGCAAAAACTTATATACAACATGTTGCACATGCAACATGATTTGAAATTTCAATTTTGACCCGATTGAACCGGTTTGACTAAATTCGACCGGGTTTGACCCGTCCAATATTAAAAAAAAAAAAAAAAAAAAAAAAAAACGCCAGAAGCTTCGATATTTCGCGTGATCATGTGTTCATTCTCCATTACAGTTTTTCATTCTCAGTATACGGTTTTCAATTTCGCAAATAGTTATCACTTGATCGTGGGTTCATCTCAGTATACGGTTTTCAATTTCTTCTTTCTTGTTCGCGGGTTCATTCTCCATCACAGTCTGCGATATTTCTTCTGTATTCGTGCGCCGATAGGATATTGAGGTAACACTCAGTTTTTAACGCACTTTCGATTGATGAATAAGAATAAGACATTTTTATGTTTATACTTCAATAGTCTGTTTTGAGTTGTGATTCTGTTCATTCGATATGTTTCAATATAGGGTTTGCGAAGGACTTGTGTGTTTTCGCAATTTTTGGTACTGTTGATTCTTACCCCCCTCTGTGTCTGTTTTAGCCATCTTAATAATTGCTACTATTACTCATAGTAATTGACACATGTTCCGGTACATTCAACATTAGCTGTTTGATTTTGGTTTTCACAATGTTTGTGATTCTGTTCATTCAATATGTTTCAATATAGGATTTGAGAAGGACTTGTGTGTTTTCGCAATTTGTGGTTCTGTTAATTCTTACCCCACTCCGTGTCTGTTTTAACCATCTCAACAATTGCTACTATTACTCATAGTAATTGACACATGTTCCGGTACAATCAACATTAGCTGTTTGATTTTGGTTTTCACAAAGTTCTGGTGTTCACAATGTTATGAAGTTTTATTCATTCATGTTGTTTGAATCTAGGGTTTTTGGTACTTTTAGTTCTTAAAAATGACTCATATATTTTCAAAAACTGATATGCTTTCATTAATTTATACCCCCATTTGTGTCTTTTTTCCGGCTCAATAATTGCTACTATTACTTATACTAATTGACACTTGTATCTGTTTGTTTTTATCTTCTGAATGATTGTTATTATTTTCTCAGAATAATGGCACCAAAGACTAGAGGTCGTGCTAACGATGATTTAAATCCCCATCAATTCGATTCTTCGAGGGCATTTGAAGTCCCTATTGCTGCTGAGCCAATTAATATTCTTCTACCAACAGAACTTCCACTTGCAGCAGCGAGGAGAAGAGCATTACGTTCTGTTTCTGATGCACCTCCACCCCCCAAGAAGAAATTAGTTGTTACGTTTGCATATCAAGACCATTCTGCAGTTCACAAAGCTACACATCAAAAACAGCAAAGAGGCGAAGTTTCTGCTCCTGATCAGAAACTTTCTAAAGGTACAGCTGCTGTTGATGATCCCCCTCAAAAAAAGTCCAAAGGGGCATATCAAAAGAAGTCCAAAGGGGCATATCAAATTAGAAGACTAAAGGGGCATATACTCAATGCTGCTATCCTTTAAACCAAGCAAAGAACCCGACAAATCTGTAATATTATCTATAACAAGAAGAACAGAACATGTGTGTCACTTGTAATAAATATAAGTGTCAATCTTCAATAAACAAAAGTGTAAAAATAGAATTTAACAAAAGTATAATATTTTTTAATACATTCTCTAGTATGAATATCATGACAAGGATGATTAACAACAACTGAAACAAGTGTTCCATCATCGACAGCTGTTTGGCTATCTTCAATCCCTGATCTGCAACTTTATGAAATATTGACACTTTTACCTACAGAAAGTAACACTACAGTGAAATAAAATGACACTGCTCTATAAAAATACATTTAATAATTTTTTCTTACTATTTTCTGAATCATTTGTATTCAGAGGTTGAATATCATCACAAATGTTCTGGACGTTTGTTTCTGCTCCAATTTCTGCAAGGATGTTAGAATATCATCAAAAATGTTCTGGATGTTTGTGATAAAAGAAAGTGTCAATGATGTACATTCAAAGTGTCAATTATACACATTAAAAGTGTCAATTATGCTCATTAAAAGTGTTCAAGCATAATATTAATTGTCTACGCGACCCGTGTCAATCTTGACTAAACAAAGTGTCAATTAAACTAACAGAAATAAAATGACAATATTCTGGAAGTTTGTTTGGGCTACATATTCTGCAAGGAAGTTTGAATTGCAACAAGATCAAGCATAATAAAGAAAGTTGTTAATTATCATTAGAAATTGTGAATTTGATCCTGAAGTAAAGTGTCAATTACATAAAATAATGTGTCAATTATAAACATTGAAGCTGTTACTTGAAATTAGAGCATCACAACAACAAGAGAATATTAATTAAAGCATAAAATCTTATACCCATTGTTGATTGTTGATTCCAACTAAGAAATTATATACCAATTCTGATACCCAAGCTCGTTTGAAAGAAATCCTGTCGTCTACGGAGCCGCCGAATTCTTCCAAGCCGTCGAATTACTCCACCTCGGCGCCGCCGTCGAATTCTCGGCGCAGCAGTCCAATTCGTATAATATTCGCTGAATTGAAGATAATTGTTGATACAATATTTCTGAAATTCCACCTTCAATCGTTTTACATCTATTAAGCTGAAAACATTAATAAAAGCTGCGTTGATGAATGCGAGCTGTAAGTTTTGTTTTTTGTTTTTTTTTTAAATTTAATGGGTCAAACCGTTGGCCCGAGTCAAACCGGGTCGAAAATTAGAAATTGGATCGTGTTCATTACGCAATGATGCACATAAGCCCATCTCTAAATTATAAGATCAACCAATACTTGATCTTTTTATCTTAATTTTTCGAACCAACGAGAGATTCATGAATCAGAATCTCGATGCATATAATATTATTGTTTCCAATAACTTTCCACAAAAATTCCAACAAAGAAAAGTCCAATGACTTGATTCCATTCTAGAAAAGTCCAATTCGAACAATAAATAAACATGATTTAGAGATTGTTTGGAAGTCATTTTCCAGGAATCATCATATATATCCTTGGTCGCTGGTCCTTTGCCTTTTTAAATAATCTTGCCCGCATTCAAAGAAGACAATCATGAAATTTTGTACACGTTTGATTCTCATAATCATTTATTATTTATTTTGTGACATTTAAGGCATCATTACAGTAAGGTATGATTGATTCTCTCGCTCTCTCTCTTTTTTTAATAGTATTCTAATTCGATATCCTGCAGATCTTATTATAACTATTCAAATTATTAATCATAGTCCAAATTAGAACATGGAGCAGATATGAGAAATCTAACGCTGGTCGCATTTCGTATGGACCACGAACAATCTGGACGCCATCAAAATGTGCCATTAATTGATGTTACATTCAATTATTTATCTATTTATATATATATATATATATATATATATATATATATATAAAAAGATTTAACTACTCTTCATAAGTTTCATAAATTAATCCGAATTTTGAAGATATGAGAGATATCGACCCTTTCCGCTATTAAAAATATCAAGAAAGCGGAATGGTTATTAACTGGACTCCTAATTTTGGTTCCATTTCTTATAGTAGTATGTATAAACATAAATGCTGAACTGATTAGCACGTGCCATGTGGCTGCCAAGATTCTGACACTCCACATTCAGAAAATAAAAAAATGAAAAAGTTAAAAGAATACTAATAAAATTGATGGTGCAGTGACGTCACTTGCAATCTGCCGTGAGCGTGAAAATGGTTAATTAAACTACGGAACAAAACAGGAGAACCCAAAGCGTACATTAGTTAGGACGTTGTACTCGATGATGCATGTGCATGATTTTAACTAAGGGGAACAAGATTATAAAATGCTAAAATATACTCTCTCCGTCCCGCCCGACATGGCTTCTTTCCTATTTTTCCTTGTCTCACTTGACTTGGCCACTAACTAAAATAATACTCTAATAAATTCTAATGGGTCCCACCATTTTATACCACTTTACACACAACTACCCACTTTCTTAACAATCGTGCCCAAAGCCTATTAAGTCATGTCGGGCGGGACGGAGGGAGTATTATAATCAAACTATAAAAATTGTTAGTCGAAGAAATTTTGCATAATTAAATTATATATACATGAATTTTTGGATTTCTAACATAAATTTTCAATAATATTCAATCATTATTTCAACTTTTTCATCAATTTCTATTATAAAATGTGATTAATTTTATTTAATTAGTATATATAAAGGCATTATAATAGTTTAATGTAAAAAAGAAAGGGGTGGCATTTTGCCACCCCATGCCTCAATGTGCATCCGTCCTGTATTCTACCATCTTATCATTTCCTTTCTCCTTTTATTTGTTTTTGTTTTAAAATGCCCAATACTGATAGAGTCATGACAGACAGAATCAAAACTAAAACGTACTGACTTGAGGGTTACAGACTCACAACCATAAAAATGAGATTCGAAATTGTAACCTTCGACAACGCGCTCGATTATGAAGCCTAAAAGTTAAGTTAATCTAATAACTATTGGAAAAATAGTCTTAGCCGTATTATTTTGTTTAATTTCTCAAGTTTTATTGCCACATAAACATCTGCTGGTTGATGAAGTTGGAATTGATGTGAAAATCTTAAATGTGGACCCGGTTTAATGGGACAGCTTTGTCCCTCTATGCCCAGCACAGCACAGACCTACTCTACAAGATTACCATTAATTATTTAATAATAATTTTGTTTCTATTTTGATTTTACCCAGCACAGCACAGCCTACTCTATAAGATTACCATTAATTATTTAATAGTAATTTGTTTCTATTTCGATCTTGCTTGAAGAATTAGCTAATTATTTATTTTGCAGTATATGAAAGAAGGTTCCTAGAAGGATGTGTCTAGCTACTTACTTTATATCGTGTGGAAAGGTTGGGATATCAATAATTAAGGTTGGGTGGCCTAATTAATTTGACTATATTAGCGGTTTACCTTAACGGCGAGTGTTATTGGTGAAAGTAACAGGCTAGGCTATGACATTTATTTATGACCACAATTAAATGTAGCAAACAAGTCAACATCCCATTAACTCTCTAACAAATGTCACACTTAATTTCTATATAATATTACATGTAATTGGCTAGCACCTTCCTACCTCTTTCTTATTCTTTTAAACAAATTTTCATAGTCTTCCACTTAAATCTCCCATTTATGTCTAATGGGAAAAAAGTGTTGATATATGATCACATTAAATAATCTTTCACATTCTTGAAATTCTCTCTTTGGGTAGTCATGATTACAGATATAATCCCACTCAATAATATGCGAGTGAGAAGTGCAATTAACTAAAATTACTACTTTGTTACTAATATAACTAATATATTTGCATGTGGCTCAAATCTAAGAAAAGAAAAATCCCTTCATTTCATTTTTTTCACGGGATAATGTTCAAGAATTGACAAAAGCCAATCAATGATTAGAAATTTGTATTGTATTAGAATATATATTCGATATTAGGAGGCGTGCCATCTAGTAATACTTCAAAATTATTTAAAGAACAAAATATTGCGATTTATGGGGTGTTTGAGAGGAGGGCTTATCAAAGAACAATACTCATTTTATCTCAATTATCTTATTCAATATTCAATTTCGAATCGTTCTAAATACATTGTTTAGTTATTTTTTTTAGTAAATTATTACACTTAACTTCTTTAGGGGACCTACAACTTTATACCACCATACGCACAACTAACAACTCTCTTTAAAATCATGCTACAATCAAAATAGATAAAATAATTGAAACAAATGAAGTAATAGAAAAATAGATGGGGATAATTATAATGGGTAGACAAGATGATGAAAATGGCAACCTAACAAAACCCCCACATATTTTTATCTCGGAATGATTTTGACAAGCGAATTAATTGTTGAATTAATACCCATTCCCACTAATGCCCCCCACTCCCATCAAAGAAATTGACCCAACCAAAGAATCCCAGTATTATTGGCCCATGTTTGTTTTCTGTATAGATTTCTGATGAGACCTTTCCCGGGCCCACTCAAAGTGATTGCACCAAAAGTTGTCAACTTTCTACATTTATTCCCATATTTCCCATTTTCTTAGGTAGATCGCATGCGAAACTGGACAAAACCAGGCAAGGAATGAATTGACCCCTTATCTAGTTGCAAATCTTAGCCCACTCTCTTTCATTGAGATTATTGTGATGTAGTCATTATTGATCGAGTTATGTTTATCCATATTTTAATTGAATCATATAAGTTTAAACATCATAATTTTGTCCGATATATTCGGACTCCAGTTTGCCACTTTTTCTCAATTTTTAAATTGTAAATCAACTCAATCTTTTATTTGAAGAAAAGAGTTAATCAAATAAATACATATATTTCGTTGATGTAACAAAGCTAATGGTACAAGGGAGTCATGTAAACAGACAGAAAAGGTACGACAAGAAATATAACAAACGAATTAAGATATTTAAACTTATATGGTTCAATTGAAAAGTTGAGAATCAATGTAATTTTTACTCTATTATTAAAGAGAGAGAGGTGGTTAAATTGTTGACCGTCCATATGAAATTCTTTTAAGCTAAGGGAATGAATGGGTTTGTAATAAAAAAATGAGAAGCAAAAGTGGATTGGAGGTAAAGGCAAAGGCATTTTGAGTTTACCCATTCAAAGTGGGAATCCAAAACCCCAACTAAGGAGAATGATTGGATGAAATCCAGACCATTTTCTTGACAGATGGTTGGTCCATACATCATATTCCTCCACCAACTCCTCATCTATCTTGGTACCATGATTATGCCTACCTTTATATGGTATCACAAATCCTGTTACACCAACATCATAACAGTATCCAATTGTGCTAGTGGGTTGATTCTTGTTTACCAAAAGAGATGATGGTACGCACAAATTAAAGGCAAGAAGAAAAAGATATTCTAATGAGAAAAAAGGAGAGTAGTGGAGTCCCAATAGCACCATGCATAATTTCAGTATAAGAAAGTTTCTTTTTTCTACTTTGTGGGAGAATATGAATCCAAGATAGTGCTCATTTTAATAAAGTTCATAAGAATTGCTGCCTTTGTTGGTTATCTGGACAGACCAACTTTTCTCTTTTCCCCCACTTGTTCACTTTTATTTTTTAATCATAATTATGTATGATGTTTTCTAGCCGCAAAGTGATTGAAGTTCCACTTACTAATTTCCCCCACGCTCTCTTGACAATATATAATGTAGTTGTTATTCTCATTTCTGTGTTAGTAGCGATTTAAATCAATAATATATACTCTCTCTGGAAAGTATCATCATGAGACTTACTAAAAAGCCTACAAGATTCTAGACATGGGCTTTCATGCAGTTCTAAGTATGAGCCTTTGAGGCTAAATGGGCTGTGGGTTATTCATAACGGGCTTTAATTGGCTATCTGGAAAGCCCAGAAATACGTTAGCATTTAGCACAACAAAGATAAATATACAAAACTAAAAAATTATGCCCATCCTTAACGAAATAGTCTAATATGTACAATATGCGTTGAAACTATTAATTAATGAGACAATATTTTGTGGATTACTAAAAATCGAGGACGTGTCACAAAAATATATTTAATTATTATATTTTAATTATAAAGGTATTTGTTGAGGGTAAATCCTGCTCCACGAACAAATCTCTCTTCCTTATTGTAGATGGGCGGCACTGCACCCGCTATCTATCATCCACCACATAATCCCTTTTCTCATACTCTACCATCTGCAACACAAAGGAAGAATCGAGGAAATCGTCATCCTTTCTTTCTTTAATTAGTCATGAAACTTGGTAGAAAAGAAAATTAGATGTATCTAGCCACTAATTCAATTAGTCAATTGGGATGGAATTCTGATTGTGCAAATTAGTCGAGTTGCTTGGTTTTCCCTTTGGAAAAATGATGAATTATGTTAGCATTGTGAAATTGGGTATTCAAAAGTGAGATTTTTTTTATTTTTATTTTTAAACTGAGAAAGTAATTATAAATTGTTTGATGTGGTATTTTATGATATGAATGATATCTGACCATCTGCTTTCATAGATGTATTGGAGAAGAGATTTTTATTTGCGGGTAATTAAAGTAATTCACTTTCGATGCATAACGAATAGTATTGTTAAATTGAATTACAAGGAAATGAGAGTGGGCCTATTTTGATTTGCTTGAAGAACTACATATTTGGCAGGACTTGTTATCACAGACTGTTCTTGGAAGTAAATTAGTTCGTTTTTCATTATTGATTTAAGGGTGTACAATTTGTACTGCATGTGGAAGGAAGTGTAAATTCTACAGAACTAGATACATTCTTGATAATCAAATCCCGTTCGAGGTCAGATTATTTTCCCCATTTTGGATCGAGACTGAGTTTGTAGACATTGCACTGTCAACAAGAAAGATTTATAATATGATAATGGATAAAAGAATTTATTAGAATTCAAATGTTCTTGATTTTTAATTTGTTCCCTCAATCTCTTTCTTTATCCAAAGTACTAATTGGAAGGGTTACATGACTTTTTACACTTAAGATACTCTAGATTCATCTAAAAACTTTTCTTCCATGTTTGTTCTTTCTTTAAACAAGTAGAAAAAAAGAAAAAAGAATTGCTAGAAGCAATTTAGGGATGATTCCTATTAACTCTTTGATAAATGTCACTTTCATTTACAATCAACCTTCTTATCTATCAAGGTAACCTTTTACTTTGAGTTGGCTAGATTGATAATCATATTCTGGTTTTATTTTGGAATTTGGTTTTCGCTTGAATTCGTCCTTTGTTTACTTGATTTTGTGAGTCCTTAGTTTGCTTAAATTTAGTTAGTGGAAGCTATTTCAGTTCTTATTTTCGGCTTGATTTCAGATGAAATATATCTCAATTTGAGAGTTTTCCAAGTCCGCTGGTTTCTTCATAATTTGAGTTTAGATTTTCTTATTTTTTGTTTAATTTGGGATGAATTATATGTTAATAAAAATATTTTCGGTCATAACAAAAACAATAACAAAAAATATGACAAACTTATTTGGCCAGAACCGTGCTAGGTAGGGGTGAAAACGGATCGGATATTATTCGTCCGATTCGGAGCCGAATCCGATCGAGATCAAATTCGGGGAGCAAATCTAGTATCCGGTCGGATACGAATTCGAATCCGGATAGCCTAAATCGGATACGGATGCGAATTCGGATTTCACATTATTCGCCTGTATTCGATATTTCCCGTATTTAATCGGATATTTCCCGGATTATGAATTCGGATATTTCTCGGATTATAAATTCGGATATTTCCCTGATTATTTGTTAATTAATTTTTTAACATAATAATAAATTAAGATTAAAAAAAGATATTAAAAAAATATTAAGTGCATCTATGGTTATTGTTAGGTATTTTATGTTGAATTTTTGAATTTTTTCGTACTTTCTTAATCCTAAAAATTATATTATTCATAATGGATAATATTTTAACTATAGTTTGCATTAAAACTTATATTAAATATTGTATATGTGATTTTTTCATGTGTTACAATCACAAATAGATGGTTACTCCCTCCGTCCCGCTATTTGTGGCTCACTTTCCTGAAAGGGGTGTCCCGTTATTTGTGGCCACTTTCGTTATTTAGTAAAAATTACCTATTCTATCATTTTCTCTCTCCTACTTTATTACATTCTCTCTCTTACTTTATACAATCTCTCATACTTTATCATTTACTTTCTTAATTCCCGCCTTGAAAAGAATGTGGCCACAAATAGCGGGACGGAGGGAGTATTTATTAATCATATTATCCGATTATTGGTATTTGAATTCAATCTGAATTCGTCATATATCCGCCCTATATTCGTATCCCAAACATTTCGAATCCGTATTCCTATCCGATTTTCCCGTATTCGACTCCGAATTCGAGAAAAAAATATGGGACAAATATGGGAAGAACACTATCCGTCCGTATTCGACCCGTTTTCACCTCTAGTGCTAGGGCGGTATTTTAATTATAAAGTTATTTGTTGAGGGTATACATATATATATATATTCCCTTCGTCCCATAATTTTTGTTTCATTTTTTTTGAATACGATATTTTAGGAGAGTTGTTGGTTATGTGTAGAGATGTGGAGCCCTCAAATAAAGTGTTTATAATAATTTTTTATTTTAAAAAACAAAACAAAAATTATGGGATGGTCTAAAAAGAAAAGTGGAACAAAAATTGTGAGATGGAGAGTTTATAATCTAATCAGATAACGCACATAATGGAACGGATTTTATTAAAGAAACACGGTCAAACAAATCCTGTAACAAAGTACTGACTTCTGACAACCTAATAGCTATTGAACTAAATTCACCTACCCCACTTTAAGGATCCCCTGATCATGATTTCCCAACATTTAAATACATAAACCAATCTAACTATTCTTAATGGATAATAATAATAAATAAATACTTAAGTACTGCAGTGGAATAAATTGTTAAATACGACAAAAAGTTGGTCTTGGGTGCCCCTTTTATGTATTTACTTCTTAGCCGGTACATTACATAATTAAATGAGGCATTTCTACTATTAGTCAAATAGTAGAAATGAAAAACAAATGTAATTTATAACTAAAATAAAATATAAAAGTAGTCATTTTGTCTTTATCCGGCGGAGGGCCGATGGAGTCTATCGGACCTCCATCGGCCCTAAAGAAAAAAAATCCAAAACGCCCCGTCGGCCGAACAAATTCATCGGCCGAACCACTGAATTCTGCAGAGACAATTACCAAGGCCGAGGGCCAAAGGTAGGCCGATCTCCATCGGCCCTCAACATATTTAAAAAAAAAAGATAAGCAGGGCCATCGGCCCTCAATAAAAAAAAAAGTTAAGCAGGGCCATCGGCCCTCAATAAAAAAAAAGTGTTAAGAGGGCCATCGGTCCTCAACTTAATAAATAAAAAAAGGTTTTTTTTCGTAGGGCCAATAGGTCGGCCTAAAGATGGCCGATCTCGATCGGCCCTAAAAATATTGACAAAGCAGTAGGTCCATCGGCCCTACGATTTGTCCATCGGCCCTCCATCGACCCTTCTGACACTCTGCGCCCACAAGAGGACAAAATGACTAGATTTGTGTTTTTATTTAACAAAAGGCTACATATGTTTTTCGATTTTACTATTTGGCTAACATGGAATATTAACACTAATTAAATATTGTAAATTCACATTTTAGGAATATTTTATAAGTCTAAATAGTATTTAGTTTAACTAAATCAACAAATCATGATTTCCTATTTATTGTCGTGTAAAAATAAAAGAAAAAGAAAATCGGCGGTGGCGTTAAAAGCTACAGCAGTTTCACACCAGACTTAGGGGTGTTTGGAGTTGCTGAAGCTTATTGATAAGTGCTGAAAGTTGCATAAAGCAGCTGAAAGCACCTTATTTGAAAATCAGTTAGTGTTTGGAAATAAGTGCTGAAGCAGCTGAAAGTGGAAAAAATAGTGTTTGGTATACTGCTGATAGAGATAGCTTATTGTTACTTTTTAGAATAAATGTCTATTTTGCCCTTAGTGTTATTAAATAATTATAATTTATAATAAATAAATAAAATTCAAAAATTATTCTTATTCTATATTTATTTTTTGCTTTATAATTTTAATCTAATATTATAAAATATTAAATTAATATAAATATTGTTATAATACTATAATTGATAGAGAGAGGAAGAGACACACTTAGTATGTTGAAGAAAAAGAATTCTAACAAATATTAGGAATATAGATATTTTTGGAATTAAATAAAGTTTTTAAGGGTAATTTGATCCGAAAAAATCATAAGCAATAAATGAAGGGAAAGTGAGGGCGGAAGCGACTTTAGTCGCTTCTCTATTTTTTACCAAATTTTAGAGAATCTCGAACTTTAAGTTTTGAAGTCCCAAACACCTTCACATTAGGCTTAAAAGGCTGAAAGCGATCGATAAGTTCTGTTCCAAATACCCACTTAGAAGCAAACGCGAAGGACGTGCGAACATAATATAGTGGGGCTGAAGTTTCGTGCGCTAACCTCCAAATTAAATCATGCACTTGCGCCTTTTCGTGCTGCCACATTGCATTTTAATTAGGGGCACTTGGTGTAATACCTATTTTGCTAAAGTGAAAAACATTTATACTCATTTTTTTATATATAACTATACAATTTATCCAAAAAACGAAATTACCTTTACTTTTTGAAAAATCTCACTCTCTCCCCAATCATTTTCAGGTAGCTTTACAAATTTATGTGCAACAAATGGTTGTTTTGGATAAAAAATAACTAACTTTGAAATAACATTGTCCGACTATATGTCCTATCACGGTCCGATCGGTCAGCACATTTCCGATAGGGCACGCGTCTTATCATGTTTCATGTCATGTGCCCGATCGATCGGACACGTCCCTATCATGTGCCCAACCGATAGGGCATACTTTATTGTGAATAAATATATCACTATGTGCCCTATCACTTTTTTTGAAGTGTGCCCTATCACATGTCCGACCGATATGACACCCTTTCTCGTGAATAAATACATAAGTGTGCCCTATCATCTTTTCGTAATGTACCCTATCACGTGTCCGACCGATAGGGCACACTTGCTCGTTAATAAATCTATCAGTGTGCCTTATCATGTGTCCGACCGATATACCACACTTACTCTTGAATAAATTTATCAGTATGCTCTATCACCTTTACACATTGTGCCCTATCACGTGTCCGACCGATAGGGCACACTTTCGTGTGAATAAATCCATCGAAATTCATCTCAAATATCAAGACAATTGAAATCCCACTTACTCATTGCTACCATCCTCCTTTGTTTACCAAATCAAGAAACAATATGGAAAATGACTGAAAACAATTTGTTGTCAATTTCAACATAGATTTCAATTATGAATCAAAATATGTTGGTGGCTAAGAAACAATGGTCTGGATTCTGGCAAATAACATTTGTCTTGCAGTACTATGATAATATATTCAATACGTGCTCGATGCATATTCACTTCCGCCCTACTACCGCATCTATTATACTGCAGAATTTCGTAAAAGTCGTAAAATGATCAAAGCCGTTATCAGCAGTGATCTTGATCTACAACGTATTTGATCTACAAATATAAATGGTACTCCCTCCGTCCCATAGAAAGTTTCTAGTTTTCCTTCTTGTACTGTCCCATAGAAATTGTCATGTTTCTAAAAAAACACAAAGAATGTATGGACCAAAATTTACAACCCAAAAGTCAAACAATATACACAACACATATGAAATTTCTTAATCTCCGTGCCCCATAGAAAGGAGACACTTTCTATAGGACGGAGGGAGTATCATTTCATTTAAATTTGACATTTACATTAACTTTTAAATTTGATAATTAAAAAAAATCAGTATCCGACCGATCAGACTATCTGCTTGATGACGGTCCGACCGGTCGGAACAAATATAAAGGTATTATTTCATATTAATTTGACATTTACATTAACTTTAAATTTTGATAATTTTTTTAAAAATAAATCAGTGTCCGAGATCAGACAGTCGGCTCGACGACGGTTCGATCAGTCAGAACAAATATAAATAGTATTACTTCATATAAATTTGACATTTCAAATAAATATAAGTCTTAGATTATATAATTTGAAGTGTTTATTCAAATCAATATAAGTCTTAGTTTATATAATTTTAAGGGTTATATCAAATCAATATACTTCTTAGTTTATACTCCATCCGTCGCGTTATTGTCATACTTTCCTAATCGGGTTGTCTCGTTATTACTGTCATTTTTCTTAAAATAACAAAAAATACTCTTAAACAAAAAATGAAGTGGACCCCTCCTACTTACTACTCATCCCCACATTATCATACTCTATCTCCCCAAAAATCTATCTCTCACACCATTTTCTCTCCACTCCGAACTCCTAATTCTATGATTTTTAACTTTTTTGGAAATTTAAGATTATTTCTTAAAATACAATATGGAAAAAAAAAATACAAAAAAAAAAAAATCGATTGTCTCAACTATACTTTGCAAAAATTTGGAAAAATTCACATTTCTTCTATCAACCACTCCTCGAAAATTATGTCCATAAAATTCACACTTAACAAAGTTTCTTAATCTATGTGCCGAAACCAAAGGGGACAGTAATAGCGGGACAGAGGGAGTATAATTTTAAGTGTTAACTCAAATCAATATAAGTCTTAGTTTATATAATTTTAAGTGTTATTTCAAATCAGTATAAGTCTTACTAGTTTATATAAGTATCAATATATGAATAATTTTAAAAATACAATATAAAATATGCAAAAAAAAGTAGTGTCCGATTGGACCATCGCCTTAGCGACGGTCCGACCGATCAGTCCAAATATAAATAATTTTCATATAAATATATTTTTATCTCATCTAAGTATATTTTGGAATTTTTGTGCTAAAAATATTTACCAATGTAGTGTCCGATCGGTAGGGCCGTTGTCTCGGCTGGTCCGGTGAGGAGACGCTCCACGACCATGCATTTAAATGCCCCACAACTATGCGAGTCTCATTGTGAGTCTTGCTCATCAAGATCCATAAAGACAACATCGGGCCTCCGTCTTATATGTAATATTTAATTACTTATAATTTATTCAAAGAATAATTATAATCTAAATTAACATATATTGAATGTAAACGTAATTAGTAATTATACTTTGATTTCTTTAATTTAATGGACAGATTAATTGAATTCATCATTTTATTTATTGAATTACATATAATAATTTATTTATTAATTTAAATCTGATAGATTTATTATTGATTAACATATATTACATTGTTAATAATTCTATTTAAACCTATTTAATTAATAGATAAATTAAAATAATTAATAATTTTATTTATTGAATAACACTTTATAATTAATTAATTTTATTTTAATAGATTTTTTGAATAATTAAAGAGATTATTTGAATAAAATTTTATTTGCATAAATTTTATAATTAATAATTAAGTAATTAAATTAATAATTATAACTAAATTAATCATTTTAATTTAATTATTTAATTAATTACTTTTGGAAATATCAAGTCATAAAATATTTAATTATAAATATTTTTTTCCTTTAAAGTAATATCTTTATATAATTACTCATCTACTTATATAACATTTAATATTTTAATTACTTTTGAAATTGATTATCAAATTAATCATTCTGATTAAATTATTTATGGAATTATCAATTTAAAAAATATTTATGTATAAATATATCATTTTAAGTAATATATTTATATAATTACTTCTTTAATTATTTAACATTAAATATTACTCCCTCCATCCCACTATTACTATCCCCTTTGGTTTCAGCACAGAGATTAAGAAACTTCGTTTAAGTGTGTATTTTATGAGTTTTAATTGTATTAAGAAATAAACACAATTTTCGAGGAGTGGTTGGTGTTAGAAATGAGAATTTATCCAAATTTTTGCAGGATATAGATGTGGCAATCGATTTTTTTTCTATTTTTTTTTCATATTGTATTTTAAGAAATAATCTAAAGTTTAAAAATCAGAAATTTCTGAGTACAAAGTGGAACAAAAAATCGTGTGAGATAGATTTTTGGAGAGAGAGTGAGTATGTGGTTGTCCGGAGAGGAGTATCAGGAGTGTGTGTGTGTGGGGGGGGGGAGGTGAATACACCTGATTGCAAGTTTTGCCTCAAACGCGAAGGTCAGTTGAGCTGAGATATGCAACTGAATGAACAATGCCAGATAAGAACCTTCTGATCGAGGGTCAGAGTGTATCAACCGGCTGAGTGCGTTCTACTGACTTGAGTCAGTATAAAGAGTTCAGTCGCTGAATATAGTGCGGATAAGTGTGGGGCCCGTAAGACTTCGTTTATTTGAAAACGTGTTTTCGCAAACAAAAATTATTTTGGCTGGTGCACTTTTTAAGTACGTTTTATGCAAGGATGAGTTTGTAAATGGGTTTGAGCACAATGCAATAAAACAGTAAATAACACAAGCAGCTTTTAACGTGGTTCGGATACGCAAGATCCTATGTCCACGGTCATGCAGAACATGAGTTCTTGTTGATTAATTTGAGCAAGCCTCGGCCAAGGAATGCATACGTTGGACGGACCGCTTCTAAGGATTTTCAAGCTGCAAAGTTCTTCATTTGGATTGGTTTTAATACGCTAGAGAGTTGTATGCAATGAGCTTGTATTCCCTTGTTGTCCCGTGCGTTGAGCTTGGAGACTCTTCTCTATTTATAGTCATGACCTAGGCATTGGAGAGGACGATGCTACGTGTCACAAACTTCCAAGGAAAACGACCACATGTTTTCGAAAACGCGCCGCAGAGTGGTTGGCTTCTGTACATGAGAGCAGCTTTATGTCAGGGCAGGTAAGGCTTTGGTTGCTCCTCATTGGTTGTGGTTTGTGGTAGGTGAGACGTGTCAGACATCAGTCTTCTATCTGAGTTGACTCTCTAAACCTCGTATACTGAATAAACTCTGCTGACATTCGAATGATAAGAGTCAGGCAGTTGTTTCCTTGTCGGACTTGCAACTAAGTTGCATGAGCTCAGTAGATCTAGACCGATCATACTAATTCCTTCATCTGAGTCTGTCGATAAGGATCTTCTATCGAGGATAGACAACTGGTGACAATGAAGAAATGAGCTCTTCACAAATTCAGTAGATTAAGGGTCTTACTGTGTCTTCATCTGAGGTCCGCTGAAAGAATTCTTCTACTAGGACAGTCAGCGGATGACTCTGAAGACTTGAGCTCTACGAACTGATGACTTGGGGTTCTAGAATTTAACTTCTCTACTGAAGTTCAGACCAACAACACCCCTCACAGGACTTAGACAAAATAATCAATAATGATAAGAACGAGTCTAGCCTATTACATCGTCATGGTTCAAACACTCATTGGGTTCAAGACCGGTTTTTGGATCTTCAATGCAGTAGCGATGAAATTCAGCATCACTACAATTTCCCCCAATAACGAATATTATAATATGTCCTAAGTATAAGAACTACTGATGTCAGTTTCAACGCAACTACTCAGTCGAGCTCTAAGTACCCCCTAGCAATGTTCTAAACGACCACTGACTCATATCCCTACAATTTCCCCCTAATTGATGATGTCAAAACCACTAAGTACTAAATTACTAACCTTAAAAAGATTCAGTAACAACTGATCAATGAGAACAAGGTTAACAACTTATAAAAGATAGACATATCAGAAGAAATCAGGACATGTGAGTGTGTGTTAGATCACTTATGTGATCAGAAAGTGTTAAAAATAAAGTAACACAACCTTAAGACAATGAGTGGTTGTCTGGCTAATAGCAACAACTGATTTTATAAAGATATGGCAGGCAAGATATAATTAGTATGCTATTACAAAAGATGAGAAGAGAAGAAAAGCTGAAACTGCTGCTATCGTCTGTATTTCTGGATCTTGGCCTTGAAGTCAACAGACTTGGCAGCAGGAGGATCTAGCCCATACGACCTGTAGATTGTTTCCCTCAGCATCTGGTTGGGTATAAGGTCGTCTGTCGTCTGCATATCAAGATTGTTGCGCCGCACAACTGTCTCTACTTCTTCTTCAATCTCTTTCATGCAGATGGCGCCCTGAAGAGTCTTGGGAGGATTCAGTGGGCAATAGGCAGGAGCAGTGAATGACAGTTTCTCTTTGAAGAGCACGAGCTTGATCTGAGTTCTGAAGTTGGGGTCATGATTGTACAGAAACTGATCAAACAGATCGATCGACGGAACTTCTTTCGAGTAACACTGCCACACATATTACGCATTAATGAAATCTTCTTTCAGTTCTTCCCACTCCTCATTCAGGTTCCAAGGAATCCATTTGTCAACGCGACGGTGTGGAGTTTTCTTCAAATGTGGCTTCTGACCACCGCACCTGAAAAAACTTGGAAGTTCTGGGAATTTGCTTACTGAAGTCCAGAATAGGCTCTCTGGCTGCTTTCTCAGTCAGCTCTATGATCTTGGCCAGATCAGTCTGTCTCTTCTTTTCTCAGAGTAAAGCTGCATGCCTGTCCTTAGACCTGAGGTTGAGGCCCTTCTCTCTTGCGTCCCAAGTGGCTTTATCCTCGGCTTCTTGCTTTCTTTGTTAGTTTCGGAAGATTTTTCAGCCTTTGAGCAAGAGGGAGGTTGTCGGTGTCGAGTCTTACGTAAGCTCGAAGCGATTTCGTTGCTTTGATTTCTTCTTACGTTGAGCCATGATCGGTTGAGCTTGTTTCTTTGACGCCCTAGCCTTTGGAACTTTGGGCTTCCTCTTTATTAGAGCCTCTTCCTTCATTCTGGCTTCATAATCCAGTCGGTCTTGCAGCTGCTGAGCCACTCGTTTGTCGTGCGCCTCTTGTTCTTCTATGTTCTTGAATTTAGGCGACGGAGAGGGAGTAGGAGTGCTCTCAGTAGCAATCTCCTTTCCAGGCCTCTTGGGCGGCTGAGGCTCTTCATCATCTTCTGTGCCCTCAACAAACTTGGCTACATCTTCGATATGTGCCTGGGCTAGGGATCCTTCTCCTAATCCTCCAACCTGCACAGTCTGCAGTTGCGGCTCTGATGGCCCTGCTGCTTTGGAGCTTCGGGCTGAGCCTCTTCTTGGACTGAGGGAGGGGGGAGAGAATTGGTTCCGGCCTGCACTGAACCTTCACCCTTGGACAGTTCCCTTTCTTTCTCTGCTGACTCATTCAGCACTTCCTTCCCTTTGCCTTCCCCCTTTTTAGCATCATCTGCCGAGGTCAGTAAAGCTTTGATCGCTGCTACTTCCTACTGGAGTGTGTAGACAGTCGTCTTTATCTGAGTGGAAGCAGTGTTGAAGTCTTCGACCGCATCACAATAGTGTACCCAGTCATCCTCCTGATCCTTCCTTATATGTCAGATCTGGGCGTTTGTTTGATTTCTCTGCTGCAGGAGTGATGTGTCGAGAGAGTCCTTCATCTCCTGTTGGATGATCTTGTAGCTGCCGCTTGAGTTTCGAGTCTTTGTGGAAACACTTGAGCTGGAAAATCTTGTTCCTCTCATCCATAATAGTACCGAACGGCTAGTCTTTGCGGACGGTTGCTACGAGAAAATTTTACGCTTAGCTTCCGAAGAACTAGCGACACTAGGCGGCCAGGTCCAGCTTCTGAGCGGCCAGCGCAGTCTCGATGATCTCTTTGAAATTCGGAGTAGTAGCTTCCGAGATCTTCTTGACTTCGCCAGTAAGGTTGTCAACCCGCTCCGTTTGAGCCTTCATGTACTGTGACCATTTCAGGTGCACATCCTTAGCTAGGAGACGATTCTTATCCCCTTGCTTCTTTATTACACGGTTGACAGACCTCGAGGATATAGTACATATAGGCTTGATCTGATAGGACGAGGTACCGATCCTCTGCTCGAGGGCGGCGAGCTATTGTTGTCTTGAAGAAGTCGCAACGGGGGCGGCACCGGATTCCGGAGGAGGTGGTGGTAAGTCGCTCTTCTCGGCTGGGAGTCTTGCCCTCGGCGAGTCTCCTTTCTCTGCATCCTTGGGAATTGAATCATCACCTTCATCCTGGTGATCAAACAGTGAAGGTCCTCTGGGCGAGGAGAGGGGATGACCTAAGCTCTCAGAAGGTAGAGTATGAGCGATCTCGAGTCCTCAAAGGAGGCAATGTCTGCGGGTTCCCCCAAACCCGATCCACGGTCGAATATGCTTTGCTCGTGCGCGGGAAGGGAATCCACAACATGCTCTTTGTTGAACAAGGTTAGCGAGGATATCCCGGTTAAGGAACCTCGGCGGCATCTCGGGTCCTTGCTCGGAATAGCCACATCTACCGGATCCCGATGCCTTGAGCAATCTCGGGAATTTTTTTAGCAATCTCCGCTTCAGTTCTGAGTCTGGTCAGTTGAACTGTAGATGATTGTTCTGAAGAAACTTCAGCAGCTGATTCATCTTCTTCTTCCAGCTGAGTTTCCTCAGTACTTACTCACTGGACTTTTTATTTCAGTATGGCACCTTCAATGCCTGTGTCCGCGTTGAGTAAGTCTTCCACTTTGAGGGGCGATGGAGAGACAGCCTTAGAAGCTCCTGTCTTGGTTGGCTTCTTCTTCTTGGGCTGTTCGGTGCATGGATGCAGATCAGTAGAGGATCTTTTCATCTTGGCTCCACGACCGATGGACTTTTCAACTGCTGATTTTGTCCTAAACTTAATCAGCTTCTTGTCGAAGTACTTCATGTCGCCAAACGACGCATGAGATGTCACTCAGTCTTTGATCAGCACTGAAACCTTCGTCCCATACATAAGCTTTCCCACACTAATCAGTCTTCTGTCTCCAGCATCTGTGTTAACAAACTTCTGAGCCTGAGCTTTCAGTTCGGACATGAAGAACTGAGCCCAGTTAACCTTGAGTCCATCCATAATGACCATCATAATTTGGATTCTTAGTTTTGACAGCTGGTCGAACGATCCAGCAGTGCTCATGAGAATATGGATCACGACGTACGCTAAGCCTCTATACTCCGGCAGAAGCTGGTTCTTGGGGAATGCGACCTTGAAGGAGATGTCGTCCCTTCCGCAGAAACATTTGATGTAGGCGTTGCGTTCTGAGTCTTTATAGCCAATGGGGGAGATGCCCTGTCAGGAAGTTCGAATATGGATTTCAGCCCTTCTAGGATGCTGATGTCGGCATGACTCTCCTCCCATTTCTGAGGTGAAACCTCCCTCATATATCTGATGACGGTCACCTCTGCGCCAGTGTCCTACTCTGGATGTATGTTGTAAAAGAACTCCACCACCTGTCGTGGAAGACAAGCCTTGGGATGCTTCGTTAGAAGCGTCTTCAGCCCAGAGGCTTCGAGAGCGGAGAAAACTGCCTCCAAATATGGCAGTTCCGCAAGGTGGAACTCCATGGTGGGTTTGAACTGAACCCTGTTCTGGATGATCTCGTCAAAGTTTGCAGGGGTCGGAACGAGAGACGCTATTTCAACAGAAATCTGCAAGAAAGATGTTAGCACTTGAAAGTAGAGTAAGTTAAATACAGATTTATGAAGATAATAAATTACCGAGTTTAAGAGTGCTTTGAGGAGAAATAGTGCAGTTCAGACGTAAATCATGAAGCTCTCTTAACGATAATGGCGGAAAGTAAGTTTAGAGTGAAAAAGAAAGAGATTTTATAAGATTTGAATATCAAAGATTTTTAGATCTGACAATCAAAGTAAAATCTCGCTTTTTCTAGACGGTTAGGATTTGATATTATAAAAGGAATGATTACTAAGCCGCCTCTAAACTAGACCCACATAAGGTTTGCACAGATAGAGTAAGGTGAGATGGCATGCATTAAATGCGGCTGCGGAGCGGTTCTTAGGATAATACACTTTAAATGAGAATGGTTTATGCTAAATATATCCTTAAGAATTTATGGCGGGAAATAAATTCGGTTCATGCCACTGAATGCAAGCTACTGAATTAATAAATGCAAGCTACTGAATTAATAAATGCAAGCATGCCACTGAATGAAATACAGAACATAATACGCAAACCTCTTGAGCTGAGCCTGGTGGTCAACTATTTACCATATTCAAAATAGGAGAATCTTCGTGATACTGAAGTGATCACGTTCCCCCTTACTATATACTGTATGATTCACCCTACTGAATCAAGTACTGAATTTTGACTTACTGACTTGTCGTACTGAATATTCTTACTGATTCGAGTCAGTAGGATCCAGTAGACCTAGCTTGACTGAGAGTTCTCTGAACCTGTTTTCAGCCAACGGCTTGGTCAGTATATCTATCGTTTGCATGTCAGTATGGATTTTCTCCATCCTGATATCCTTCTTTTCGACATGGTCTCGGATGAAGTGGTTTCGGATGTCCACGTGCTTGCATCTCGTATGAAGAACTGTGTTTTGGGTTATTGCAATTGCACTGGTGGAGTCACAGTAGATGGGCACTTCATCTTGAGTGATACCATCACGCAGTTGTTGTCGAAGCTAAATGATTTGGGCACAACAACTTCCGGCAGCCATATACTCAACTTCAGTAGTGGACGTTGCTACTGAATGTTGTTTCTTTGAAAACCATGATATCAGCTTACTGCCTAGGAACTGACACGTTCCTGCAGTTGACTTTCGATCTATCATGCATCCTGCATAATCAACATCAGAATATCCAGTTAGAACAAGATTATCATCAGCAGGATACCATAACCCAGCGTCAGGTGTTCCTTTTAGGTATCGCAGAATCTTCTTTGCTGAGTCTAGATGACTTCGCTTGGGATTCGCTACAACGTAGGTTATGCCAGGTCTGCTTGCTGTTAAATATAATAAAGAACCAATAATAGCTCTATAATCAGTAGAGTTAACATAAGCTCCCTCTTTGTCTAGATCGATTTTAAAATTTGTATTAATGGGGATCTTGACTGGCTTGCTTGAGTCGCAACCAAATCTCTTCAGGAGGTCTCGAGTGTACTTGGCTTGGCTGATGAATATTCCTTCAGGTGATTGTTTTACTTGAAAACCGAGGAAGTAGTTCATCTCTCCCATCATAGACATCTCAAACTTCTCCTTCATCATTTTCTCGAATTATTGACATATAGTCACGTTCCTGCAACCGAAAATGATGTCATCCACGTAGATCTGCACTAGTAGAATGTCATTGGTCGACTTAATGCTTTGAATAGAGTGCGATCTACCGTCCCCTTCTGAAAACCTTTCCGAAGAAGAAAGTTTGATAGGGTATCATACCAAGCCACTAGGTGCTTGTTTTAACCCATACAAAGATTTTCTCGAGTCCATGGACTCGATGTCCCTTGCGAAAGCCGGACGGTTGTTCCACATAGACTTCTTCCTTCAGTACGCCGTTCAGAAATGCTGACTTAACATCCATCTGATATACTTTGAATCTTTGATGTGTTGCATAGGCCAGGAATAGATGAATTACTTCCAATCTGGCGATTGGAGCGAACGTTTCATCAAAATCTATTCCCTCTGCTTGAAAATATCCCTTGGCAACAAGTCGAGCTTTGTTTCTTACTATGACGTTGTTTCATCTCGCTTGTTCTTGAAGACCCACTTGGTACCTATTACGTGTTGGTGTCTAAGTCTGTCAACAAGCTCCCAAACTTCGTTTCTGACAAACTGGTTCAGCTCCTCTTGCATGGCAATGATCCAATCAGCGTCGTTAAGTGCATCCTCTATCGACTGAGGTTCTTCAGTAGACAAGAAGCATGAGTATAGAGCGCTTTCTCCTTGACATAATTTGGATCTTATCCTTACTGTTGCTGATGGATCTCCAATTATGAGATCGGAAGAGTGAGCGTCCAGCCATGATCGTCTGAGTTTGGCTTCTTTTTCTGAGATTACTTCTGTACAGTCAACATGAGTGTTAGGCATTTCAGTAGTGCTATTCTGTGACTGAAGCAATTCAGTAAGAAGGTTAGGATCTACTGAGTTTCCAAGTTTAGGGGCATTTCGCTCAGGAACATCATTCGTTCCCCCTGAGTTGATATTCTCAGTAGAGGTCTCAGTTACCACTGGGGCTTCCTCATCGACCATTGTTACCTGATGTTGATTTTGTTCAGTAGAATCAACCAGGTCAGCTACAATGTCTGTGGGATGGGTCTGAGTTTCTTCTTCATCTGACTCATCATCCCAACAATGTTGGATCTTTTCAGATTTGTCATTCAGCGTGAGATCCTGTAGCTTGCTGCTGAAATCTTCAGTATTTGTCTGATTAGGTTTCCTGTCTTTAGTAACAAACCCATTAAAAACAACATGATGGTTTTCTTCCACGCAAAGGGTCCGGTAGTTAAAGACCCTGAAGGCTTTACTGACTCGAGAGTATCCTAAGAACACTCCTTGATCAGATTTGCTATCAAAGACCTTTAACTGATCCTTCCCGTTATTGTGGATAAAGCAAGGACAGCAAAAAATATGAAAATGAGAAATTGAAGGAATTCTCCCTTTCCATAGTTCGTATGGTGTCTTCATGTGTTGCTTTGTAAGTAGTGAGCGGTTCTGAGTATAACAGGCGGTGTCAGTAGCATCAGCCCAGAACTTTGAGGGTAGTCTGGAGTCTGCTAGGAGCGTTCTTGCTGCTTCCTCAATGTTTTGTTCTTCCGTTCAGCAAGACCGTTCTGTTGAGGAGTGCGAGCTGCTGAAGTCTCGTGCTGAATCCCCTCGGTGTCGCAGTACTCCTTTATGACTGAGTTGAGAAATTCAGTCCCTCTATCTGAACGAATTCTTTGAATCTTGATGTCCTTTTCCACACTGAGTTTCTTCAGCAGTATCGGCAACTCAATCTTGACATCAGATTTGTTAGCTATGAAGATAACCCATTTATATCTTGAATAATCATCAATAACGACGAGAGCATACTTCTTGCCTCTTATGGTCACTGGAGAGACTAGCCCAAACAAGTCCATGTGGAGCAGTTGAAGGATTCCATCAGTAGGAAGTGAAGGAATTGGTGGATTGCTTTTCTTAATCTGCTTTCCCTTCAAGCATGCTTCACAGTTTTTGTCTTTGATGAAAGCTTCATTGGACAGTCCTCTGACTCTTGAGTCCCTAGCCAGATTGTTCATTGCCTTGAAGTTCAGGTGACTGAGCCTCTTATGCCACCGTCATCCTGTTTTATCACTTGATTTCATTTGGGCAAGCAAGCAAGCCTCATGTTCGGCGGTATTCCAGTTTGCAATGTAGATGTTCTTCTTCTGCGAACCTGATAACACTGTTTTCCCTGTAGATTTATCAATAACATCACAGAAACCAGCGTCAATGGAAACTCTGTTAAGATTATCACAGAATTGACTGACAGAAAGGAGATTGTGTTGAAGTCCTTCAACATATGTTACTCTTGGAACTGAAGCAGTCCCAATGTCCAGTGTTCCATATCCCCTTGTATAGCCTTTTGAGTTGTCACCAAACTCAATTCTGGGACCATCTTCTTGTATGTAATTGGTCAGCAAGCTCTTTTGATAGGTCATATGTCTCGAGCAGCCGCTGTCCATGATATAATGGTCCTTATGCTCCTGCAAAACAGAAATAATTTTAGGTACCCTTTGGTTCAGTTTGGGTCCTTAAGCGTTAGTCGATGGTTTCGCGACCCCGAATGCGTGCGCGACTTTGGGAGTCTCATACACTTTCTTCTTCTGAACCTTGTGAGTTTTCTTCTCCACTGAACTCGGAGATACTGACTTTCTTGCAGCTTTGGGTTCAGGAGCTTTCTTCTTCTGAGGTTTTGTGCTCTTCATGACCACGGGCTCATAATAGTACGAACCGTATTGTCTTTGGATGCCCATACGGTGGTTCGCCATACTACTCGCCCATCCCGACCTTCTTAGTTCCCCCCCGAATTTGATCGTGGTGTTCGGAACTATAACTCTTGGTCGATTGCTTATTGCTCGGTCGAGGTGCAATAATCTTCTGTTTGTTTTTCGCCTGAGTTATGAGTTTAGTAGTTTGAACTTTTCCTCTGATGAACCTATCAACCATCATTTCTGAGCCTTTTAAGGTGGAGGTTGA
Source organism: Lavandula angustifolia (assembly GCA_028984105.1). Classification (NCBI taxonomy): domain Eukaryota; kingdom Viridiplantae; phylum Streptophyta; class Magnoliopsida; order Lamiales; family Lamiaceae; genus Lavandula; species Lavandula angustifolia. The sequence goes on from CM054811.1 coordinate 13,741,358, forward strand.
AGCTTCGTTTGTATAGCCGAGTCCTTCCTTCATGACGACTGACCTTTGTACTCTAAGCATGCTCTCCAACTTCTCCTTGGCTCCCAGGCATTGTTCAGTCATTAGTTCTCGCCAAACTTCATCACTTTTTCTAAGTGATTCATAATCCTTTTCAACTTCTGTGAGCTTCTGACTGAGCCTGACTATCTCAGTATCTTTCTCAGAATTGTCCTTAGTTAGACTGATATCTGAGTTTCTTGAAGCTGAGACTTAGTCATAAGAGATTCAATTTCTTCCTTTAGTCTCGCAACAAGATTCTCTGAATCAGTAGAGACCTGACAATCAGAAAAAAGTCTCTGATTTTCAGCCTTTACACTGTTCCGGTTCTGAAGCTTGTTCTCTTCGAACTCTATACTTAACAGAATCTGCTCCTCTAGTAAGTCATCATATGCTTGAATCATGTCTGGAGGTTCACCTGTAGCTGAGCAAGTGTCGTGTGTGCTCTGTGAAGAGGAGGTTATAATTAGTTTATAATTTACCTTAGCCTCTTCTCCAGCCATCAGGCAGTATTCAGTTGATGTTTCATGATCTGATTTTTTGACTTCAACAGCAACAAATGCAGCTTCATCTTCAGAAGAATACATAAAAGTATCTTCCTTTATTGAGTCGTCGGATAGCTCTCCGGCAATATACGCCTGCCTCATTCGGGTAAATTTTTCTCTTACGGCTCTTGCCGGTTCGGCTCGTTGGGCGTGGAGCTCAGGACATTCGTACTGAAAATGTCCTTCCTTTTTGCAGTTGTAGCATACAGTAACTCTACCACCTTTTCCAGTTGAGCTATTGGATGGACTAGCAGCAGGTTCTGTGTTCCTGCAATCAAGAGAATGTTCAGATTCTACCCTTTTGTGATTATCTTTCTTACCCGAGGGAGAATCTCTATGGTATTTCTTTAGCTTTCTGACTCTCTCCTTCTCCCTTTGATATTTGAGAGCCATAAGCGCAAGACGCTCATTAGCGGGGGGTCTCAGTGGATTTTGCTTCTAATGCGGCTGCGTCGTGCGAGCGAGAATCGGGGTTGGCTCCTAACATGTTGACTGTTGCTTTGAAAGCATAGTCAATTTGAGTGTCATCTGGAGTGCTAACGCACCATTGGGGTAGACTATGCTCGAACTCCTCTGTCTTCAGTTCTAAAAATATAACATCAGGAGTTAAAGTATTAATATCAGAACGTCGTAGATAAGTAGCAAAAGGAAGCCACTTCAGCCGAGGTAACACTCTTAAGATCTTGGTGTTCATCTCCTTGTTGGTGAAATTTCTTCCCAGCCTATTGATCACATTGATCTAGTTGGTGAATCTGACGCTAAGCTCGTCAATGGTTTCACTGGGCTCCATAGCAAAGTTGTCGAACTGTTGAAGCTCTAGCTCGAGCTTGTTTTCCTTGATCTGCGGGGTTTCTTGGCTCAGTACAGCTAGGGCGTCCCAAAGTTTCTTTGTTTTCTTACAATCTTGCACTCTCCCGAGATGAGAATCACTGAGCGTTGTCAGGATTGCGTTCCGCGCTACTCGGTCAAGATTGTGCAGTTTCTTCTCTTCCGGCGTGAAGACAGATTTGTCTTTGGCAACCTTTGCACCAGTTTGTGCTCCTACACCTCCCACTGCAGCATCTTGTACACTGTCAATCTTGGGAATGATAGGTCCTATCTCAAGGACGTCTGTCATGTTGTCGTGAAGCGATATAAGGTGCGCCTCCATTCTCACACGCCATACCGTATAGTTCTCCACAGAGAACATAGGTACCATCTGAATACCTAACATATCAGACATTTTGGGTAAAAGTATAAGGATGTATGAGGAGATGCTTGTGCAGTGATAAACATTTTCAGGATCTGTCGAGTAGACCAGTAGGTTTTTCAAAAACGATGATCGAGAGAACACCGCTTTGATACCAATTATTGGTCCGGAGATGAGTATTAGGTGTAGAGGGGGGGGGGGGATGAATACACCTGATTGCAAGTTTTTCCTCAAATGCGAAGGTCATTGAGGCGAGATATCTATCGAATGAATAGTGCCAGATAAGAACCTTCTGATCGCGGGTCAGAGTGTATCAACTGCTAAGTCTGTTCTACTGACTTGAGTCAGTATAAAGAGTTCAGTCGCTGAATATAGTGTGGATAAGTGTGGGGCCCGTAAGACTTCGTCTCTTTGAAAACGTGTTTTCGCAAATCAAAATTATTTTGGCTGGTGCATTTTTAAGTACGTTTATGCAAGGATGAGTTTGTAAATGAGTTTGAGCACAATGCAATAAAACAGTAAATAACACAAGCAGTTTTTAACGTGGTTCGGATACGCAAGATCCTACGTCCACGGTCCTACAGAACATGAGTTCTTGTGGATTAATTTGAGCAAGCCTCAGCAATGAATCTGTACGCTGGACAGACCCTTCTAAGTTATAGTCCTTAGCGACTTTTACAAATCAAACCGAAGTATGAAGAGGAGGGGATGTTCTCCAACAATGAAGGAGTTCTTACAATAAGAACAATTCACAGATAAGTGAACTCCTTCGAAGGTTCTAAGCTAAAGATATAACAATGGAGCTCAGATAGAGAAGAGGGAACTAACGAATCTCTCGAGAGAAGAACTAAGAATTTTCAACTGCGCAAGTTCTTCGCTGGATTGGTTTTAATACGCTAGAGAGTTGTATGCAATAAGCTTGTATTCCCTTGTTGTCCCGTGCGTTGAGCTCGGAGACTCTTCTCTATTTATAATCATGACCTAGGCATGTATCCGTTGGAGAGGACGATGCCACGTGTCACAAACTTCCAAGGAAAACGACTATATGTTTTCGAAAACGCGCCACAGAGTGGTTGGCTCCTGTACATGAGAGCAACTTTAATGTCAGGGCAGGTAAGGCTTTGGTTGCTTCTCATTGGTCGAGGTTTGTGGTAGGTGAGACGTGTTATACATCAGTCTTCTATCTGAGTTGACTCTTTGAACCCGTATACCGAATATACTCTGCTGACATTCGAATGATAAGAGTCAGGTAGTTGTTTCCTTGTCGGACTTGCAACTGAGTTGCATGAGCTTAGTAGATCTGGACCGATCATACTGATTCCTTCATCTGAGTCTGCCGGTATGGATCTTCTACTGAGGATAGACAACTGGTGACTATGAAGACATGAGCTCTTCACAAATTCAGTAGATCAAAGGTCTTACTGAGTCTTCATGTGAGGCCTGCTGAAAGAATTCTTCTACTATGATAGTCAGCGGATGACTCTGAAGACATGAGCTCTACGAACTGATGACTTGGGATTCTGGAATTTAACTTCTCTGCTTGAAGTTCGAGGCCAGAGCAACACCCCTTACGTGACTTAGACAAAATAATCAATAATGATAAGAATGAGTCTAGTCTATTACATCATCATGGTTCAAACACTCATTGGGTTCAGGACCGGTTTTGGGATCTTCAATTCTATAGCGATGAAATTCAGCATCACTACAATCTCCCTCAATAACGAATATTACAATATGTCCTAAGTACAAGAACTACTAACGTCAGTTTCAATGCAACTACTGAGTCGAGCTCTAAGTACCCCCTAACAATGATCTAAACGACCACAGACTCATATCCCTACAGTATGATAATGTGGGGATGAGTATTAAGTAGGAGGGACCCACTTTATTTTTTGTTTAATAGTATTTTTGCTATTTTAGGAAAGAAGACAGTAATAGTGGAGCAACCCGATTAGAAAAGTAGGATAGTAATAGCGGGACAGAGGGAGTATATAATATAAATACACTAATTAGGGATCTTAATAATTTAAGTAAGGTAATATTATAAGATAAAATGCTAATAAAGATATCACAAAGATATATATTCCAAACATGTATATATATATATATATATAATCTAATTATCCTAAATTATCAAATATTGTCTTAAATTTGAACTTTAATTTCAAAAAATAAATAAAAATGTGCCGACCGGTCGGGCATCAGTTCAACATCAGCTTGACCGGTTGGGCACAAGTTGGGCACCGAAAAATAGAAAAATCATTGTAATCCGACAATTTTGTGCGTTTTTTGAGCAAAGATCAAGCAATCCAACCAATGTAACAATATTTTCACTAAACCGAACATATATACTTGTTAAAAACACACTTTAAACATACAATCATACATCAATTTGAAGATCTACTAAGTAATTTACCAATAAAGATTTAAGAAGAAAAATACGAACTTCTTCCATGTTTTCCGACTAGTTGGACGGAGATATGTTGCTTGGATGTCCGTGCCCACCGATCAGACCGAGAAAGTGCACGTATGTGTGTTTCGATTGCGTTTGTGCATGTGTTTCTACTGCATGCGTGTGTGGTCCAATAAATAGGGATGTGTGGGGAATATTTTAAAAAGATAAGAATAATAGGACACAAGATTTTTTATTTTATTTTTTAAAATAGTTTTTAGGGTGTCCGATCGATCGGCATACGCAATGCGTGCCAACCGATCGGCACACTTTATAAATTTACGTGTAATCATACGAACTAACTTGTTTTTAGATGAGAAGAGTGAAAAAGTGAAAGCCTTTTCCACATTGGATAATTTTTATATAGTTGGGTAGGTTTGTAGATGATATAGTGAATTTTGATAGAGTTGTATAATTCTACTTTTAATTAAGGTGTGGGCCCGGTCTTTGAGGACTGTTTGTTAATGACAAAAAAGAAACTCACTCCCCCATTATTGAACAACGAAGTATGCGGTTGGAAACTTTCTATCGTATTTAATTTCCATCGCATTTTGATCTTACCCAACGTATTATTGACATTATTGTTATTATCTACCAAATAATATGCTTCATATTATAAATAGATAATCTCTCTCCGTTCCACACGTTTTCTTTACTTCGACGTCCCAATCTGAATGACACATTTTTTAAAATAATAAAGATTATATGGATTATATTTAACTACTTAAAAATTTTATAAATCTTGTATTAAATCACATACAAATATTCATAATATTCGAGAATTGATAAATCTTGTACTTCACTCCGTCCTGGCCGTGACGGCTTTTTCCTACTTTTTGATTGTCACTTGACTTTCTTTCTTAACTAAAATAATACTCTAATAAATTCTAATGGGTTCTAGCACTTTATACCACTTTACGCACAACTATCCACTATTCTTAATAACCGTGTCTTTGAAATCTATTAAGCGTGTCGGGGCGGGACGGAGGGGAGTATTAAATCACATACAAATATTTGAATTATATCATATCATAAATATTCATAATATTCGAAGCATGTGCATAATGGGAATATAGGGTGGTAAATTGGTAATGCGTGAGTTGGATCTAGTGGGAGCACTATTTATGGATAATAATTATTTGATATTTTACTTTCTGTTAAGATCATATTCTTGGATTTACTTCCATTTTCATTGGTAGTCAAAAGCCCCAATTAGCTTAACCAGGAATACCTCTGGCTCTCTCTCTTTGGCTTTCTCTGTAATCAAGAAGCAGGAAGGCTTCTTTGCAGACACAAGCAGGTTTTGCTGGATTAGGGTTCTGATGCCTCTCTGAAGTGTATTTATGTTTATTACTAATATAATAAACAAAGGAATTCCCCCATAAACAGTGTCAGGTGATTAATTCTTCCATTCTCCAATTCTAAATCAATTATGAATTTGTTTTTTAATTACTGGATGAATTGTTTCTGTTCACATAATTGTGCTCACTTTTGCTTAAGAACAAAGAAAAATTTGTTCGAGGTTTTTCTACGATGGATATATATATATATATATCTCGAAGCTGATGTGTAGTTCTTGAATATCGGTGCAGAAGTCAGCTTGAAGATTGGGAATAATCTGGAAAACTGATGCTTTGAAGTTCTAATTTAATTCTGGAGAATAATTTTGTTGATTTCATCGCAATTCCTTTCTCCTATATTTGTTGGAAAAGAGATATTTGATTTTTAGTAACTCTAAGAAATCCGTGAATAAAGTGGTGAATAAATCTGGGTGGCTGGGAGGAAATAAGTTGCAGACGATAATGGATGAAAAAACTGTTGTGGCCGACAATTGTGAAAGTGTGAAATTGGAAGAAGACGAGGACGACTTCAGAAGCTGTTGCCAAGATGAGGATGAATTGAAGGAGAAGGAAGAAGATGTGAAGGATGAAAAATTGGATGAATATTTAGTAAAACTCTATTTTAAGGGCGTGTCTGTTAAATGCCCAGGGGATTCTGGGTCTAGGATGTCTGGTATTGGGGTGGTCATGGAGAATCCCAACTGTACGACTCCGATTCAGGTCCAGAAAAAGCTTGATTTCTATGTAGACGAGATGGTGGCGGAGTATTTAGCATTACTAGATGGTTTGTCTCTGGCTATACAGCAGGATAGGAGGAGGGTTTTTGGTTTCACAAATTCTCAAGTCTTGCATAACCAGGCAAAGCTTAATTGTTGCTGCTTTATCATTTATTTGGTTGTAATTCATTGTTTTATTGACCGAATAGCTTGTTGCTTTTCTTGTTACTTTGAATTTATTTCAGATTGTTGGTGATGAGGATGTTGAGAGTCCTATTTTGGTTGCATTGAGACAAAGGATTTTGGAACAAGGCAGTAATGTAGAAAGTTTTGTCCTAAAACTAGTCCCTCTTAATGATATGCAAAAGGCAGTAAGTTTGGCTCAAGTAGCTGTTGGAATAGTCGCGCTTCATTCTGAGGGGGAGGTGTCGACTGAGAGCTGCTCCATCTGTTGTGAGGAGAAGCTTTCATCGATGATGCTCACACTCAAATGCTCCCACAAGTTCTGCTCCCACTGTATGAAAACCTACGTGGAGGGTAAAACTCAGGTTCCAATCACATGCCCACAACTAGAATGCATGTATTGCATTTCATCTACAGAATGCAGCTTGTTTCTTCCAGTAACTCCTTATGAATCTTTCGAGAGAGCCCTTGGAGAAGCGAATGTTGCAAACTCGACTACAATTTACTGCCCGTATCCTAATTGCTCAGTGCTGCTCGATTGCTCAAGTTTACCAAGTCAGTCTGTCAACAGCTGTATGGAATGCCCCGTGTGTTGTGTTGTGCCGTGGCATTCATCTATGACCTGTGAAGAATATCTGCGTGTCCCTTATAGGGATGAAGTGGGAGCATATCCCGGGCAAGAGCTGGAACAGTGGGCGTGGGAGTCGTTTCAGTCTCTCCCGTCTCTGATGGATGTGCACTCGGATCAAGAGCCCTCCCAACTGCCGTTGATTCAGAGGTTTATAGCTTTGAACGAGCAAAACTGCAGTGAATCTCCTCCTCATCCTCCTCCTCCTCTTCCGCGGTGTGCAGACTCGTATGCTGAGGCTATGAAGGATCTGCATCAGCTGCCCTGGCTGGAAGGATTAGTCTCCGTTATAACCGATACTTACTACCTAGACTACATTCAGTGATCTCTCAAACTCCTTTTAGACATACCTCATGTCTCTAATTTCTTTTCCGGATGATAAATATTCAACAGGAAACGACATATTATTGTTTGACATTCAAACCAAAAAAACCTTCCATTTTCTTTCTCTCAGCTTTTATTCATCTCTAAGACGACATATAGATTCTTATTCCTCCCAAAATAATTAATAGTATTATTCAAGTCAATTCTTACTTAGATTTCAATTTCATCTATCCACAATAATGCTGAATATATAGTCTAAATTAGGTAGGCTCTTCAATTGCATTAAAAGGATAGTCCCTCCGTTTCAGGTTCGCTTTCCCGATTATGAGGCAAAAATTATGTGGATAAAATTTAACAATATACACCACATATTACAATTTTTGTGTTGAAAAGCTTTGAATTACTTTTAACGGAAATAGCTCGGTTTCTTTTTTTGATAAATTATTACAACACATTTTTTTTCTGGGATCCACAACTTTATACAATTCTACACACATCAATAATTCTTCTTAAAAGTAATGAAGTAAAGTATATACAAGTGCAGAATACGAATATGAACAGTAAAAAGAACATTTTTTTTTTATTTGCGTTTTCGTTGAGATTTAAGGCTGCCTTATTGTTTGATTAGATATTTCTAGAAGTAGTATTATTATCTTTTACCCAGGTTTCATATAACAAAAACTAAATTTACTCAATCCTTATATTTGCTATACAAAATACCCAACTTTACTTACACTACCCTTATTTTTGTAAAAGTTGACTGACACTAATCATTTTCAGGTGTTTTCCGGAATTAGAGATGAATTAATTGAAGAAACAAACAAAAAAACACACGAACTTATATATACACATGAATCCCGTTCAGTCCCACTCACAGAGCTCAAATTCCGCTCCGAAAAATCAGTGTCGATCTTGTTTCCAGTCAAATCCCGCTCAATCCCGCTCACGTACATGAAATCCCTCTCGGCACAGCCGAATCCCACTCGGTGCGACATCAAATCCCGCCGACGACTGCCGAATCCCGCTCGGCGCGATATCAAATCCCGCGGACGACTGCCGAATCCCGCTCGGCGACATATGAGTCTCGCTTGGAAACTGCCATATCCCGCCGCTGCAGCTCATCATTATATCCCGCTCGGCGAGCGGGACTCCACGAGGGGGACCGAGCGGGATTTCATTTTTATATCAGATCTGAAATTGAATCCCGCTCGGCTGCTATGAGTTATCAGCTTTGAGCAATTCTCTCCTTCGCCCGTCGCCGATTCCCGCTCAAGACCGCTTGAGGACGCAATTTCGGAGTAGAATTCGACAGCAAAACACGAGAATGGCCAACCAGGTTAGTCCCACTCGAATTCTATAGTCCCGCTCGAATTTTATCCGTTAATTTGGCGCGAATCTTAATTATTTTTTGAGCATGTTTTTTTAGAATTATTCGAATTTGAGCACGAATATTATTAAGTTAGTTGTATTTTCTGAGAATTATTCGAATTTGAGCATGAATTTTATTTAATTCGTTGAATTATTGGAGCATGATTTTATGGTTTTTGGAGCATGAATTTATGGTTTTCGGAGCATGAATTTTCAATTTTTTTGGAGCATGATTTTATTATTTTCGGAGCATGAATTTTCGGATTTTTTGGAGCATGATTTTATTGTTTTCGGAGCATGAATTTTTGAGTTTTTTTGGAGCATGATATTGAGAATGCATGCGGTTGAAATCCCGCTCGCCGAGCAGGATTCCGCTTTGACCGAGCTGAATTTCGTTTCGGCCGAGAGGGAGGGATTTTGATTTTTTTTAATTGTGAAATTTTTTCGGTGCAGCCAGATTTTAAAAGAATTGGTATTCTCGATGCGAATCCGAGGATAGACATTGAATATTCCTGAAGATTTTTGATATTTTTTAAAAAAAATTTAGGAGTTATCGGGGAGGGTGAGTTAGTGGAGGAGTTTATAAATGGTGTTTTTGGTAGTTTTATGGATTGAAGGGTCGGTAGGAATGCGGCCAGAGCCTTCATATGCTGATGTGTCAAGAGATTTAAGCGAACGAAGATGATTATGTTCTATGGTTTTCCGTATCCTGGACGACTATCCGATTTTCATGTTTTGATTGTGCCCTTGTCACGGGTTTAATGTTTGGATCTTGCAATTTTGATCCGCATGCTGAGCATGATCCCCATTCTTCGACTTTTTACACCATGCTAAATGGTTGTAAACCAAAAACGGGTAGAGATTTGCTGACAAAGTTCGAGAATGGAATTTTGAAATTGGACGAGTTGGGGTATTTGAAGGTAGCTAATGTTCTAGCCTTATTTTTCTTTTTTCTTGGTTACAGCGACACGAGAGTAGTGGACACGTGGATTTGGGTATTAGTTGATGATCTACGGGTATTTTACAAATTCCTGTGGGGCTCCTACACTTACAGTGCTCTTAAGCACTATTGTACTTTTGTTTCGAGAACAACGGAACACATTTCGAAGAAATATCATTTCTATGGACCCGTTTAGGAACTCCAGGTGTGTATTATGATTTAATTACTTGAATTATTGATATATCTCCTATACTAATCAATATTGATTTCATGCATTGTAGATTTGGTCCTACGAGGCTATTCCAGATTTAGGAGCCATATCTGCAGAAAGGGTTTCTACAACTAGACTTCCTCGTTGAAAGAATTGGTTCTTCGGTGGAGGCCAACCCCGTAGGCTTAATAATTTCTGGCTTCGTCATGTAAAAATATTTAATTTATAGGTGATTTATAATTTATTAATTTAATGTTGTTTTTATTATATATAATTTTTTTAATTTAATGTTGTTTAATAATAATTTATATAATGTAATTGGAGCATTTTGTCCGAGATGGTCTCACACCATCCGATGCGGAGACACAAACTCTGTATTTGCATAGTGTAATTGGAGACAATCGACTTCATATGTCCTATATTCCGGCTGAGAATCCGTTACAGCCCACGATCATAGGGGACCATAGGGCACGAGAGCTATACCGATTCGGACAGCAGACACAACGTCCATCCAATTCTAGAGGAATCGGACAGAGGCAACGCCGTTCCACTGAAGGTGGTAAGCTGTTCCGAACAAAGGTTGGACCGAGGGATCCCGATCAACACCAGATCTTGACCGTCGAAGACATTCATAAAGTCATAAGGGAAGAACACCGGACCTTGCAGAAGGAATATGAAAGGAAGAAATCGATACCTCCTCCTTCGTATGTTGTCGTAGCTCTGATTGTTGCTCCCGTGTCAGATCTTCTGATCTGTGTCCCGGCCTTTTTCTTCCTCTAGGTGGTCGGAAGGCGAAGAAAATAAAAATATGTCTCTCTCAAAACTTCGCGTGCGTGAGTTATGATTTTTCTGTATTCTGTTTAGAACAGAATACTAATATATATAGGCTTCAAAAGCCAATATAATATTAATATATTTGTAGCCCATTAATTTAATTATATTCCAATGGACTTCCACATAATTAGTCCATAATATAATTAATTAATTTACTGAGGCTACTAATATTTATCAATTAATTGGCCCGACCCGATTAATTCCGGATAAATAACATTATTAAATAATGTGAAAAAAACATTAATCCATTAATAATGATTTTTGAGAGACAATAAATTACTAGGCAACTAATTGGGCCAGATCAGGCATCCAATACAAGAAATAAAGCAGGGCCTCCAATTAATTAATTATCCATGCTCGGCCGAGGCAAAATTAATTAATTAACACAAATTCATTCCACTAGAGAATCCGTGTCTTGACTTACCCCTTTATCCCGATTTGAGCAAGGGCTTGTATTTTAGACTTAATCAATCTCAGTATTTAAGATAGAAATATCCGTTAATTAATTATGCTCACTTGACGGCTTAAATTAATTAACATCTTATATTCTTCGAGTAGTACCACTCGACCTTATTAACACACTTTGAACTTAATCAACCGGCCGGGTTTAGTGTGCTAATCCTTTCGAGTTCCTCGGGGGATATTATCAACCCATTTTACTAGGATACGGATGCAAGATACGGACAACCGGCTGAGCCACAAATAACTACTAACACCCAAGATACGTAGATCCCGCCGCTCATTTGGCGTTCACCATAGTAGGTCAAAGTGATAGATAGCCAAATGCACTCGGTGAAGTCTTACCAAGCTTAAGATCGGCTAAGTCACCGAGATCTTGGTTCTCCACTAAGGTCGGTTAGGAGAACACATCTCACTTGTGATCCTTCAATACACCACCTTAAGTGTACCGGTAAAGACAAGCGGCTACGACAAGCCACTTCTTATCTAAATCGCGGCTTAAACCGACAACTTCATCCTTAAGTTGTCTCGGTTGTGTTAACTTGTTTATATCTTGTCAGTTCAACCAATTTGTGTTGTCTTCTTTGATACCCGACACACCACACAAATCTAACTTTTATACAAGATAAAGGATAACATGTGCAAATATACATATTTATCAGATAGGAGAATAAAACAGTGGTAAGGACAAAAACACATTGTATACAAGCATAAAAGTGCTTCCGGTATACAAAATCCCAACAATTCTCCCACTTATACTAAAGTAAACTTTTAGTATACAATGTGTCTATATCTCGGCTATCTAGGTACAAACTAGTACCCGGCTATATCTTAGCTATCTATCCTATCTATCACGGCATCTTCTCCCACTTATACAAAAGTTTACGTAGTCCTAAGTGGGGCATCTCTACCATCCCAAAGCCACGAACATGCTTCTCGTAAGCGGGAGTGGTAAGCTCTTCGTGAAAGGATTAGCTAGGTTGACTTCGGTTCCAATTTTGTCGATCACCGGGTCACCTCGATTTACGAATACTCGTATAATATGGTACTTCTTGTCTATATGTTTAGACGCCTTGTGAGATCTAGGTTCCTTAGAATTTGTCATTTGCACCCGCATTATCACAATAAATCGTGATCGCCTTAGGCAAATTCCGAACAATATAAAGATCTTGGAGGAAATTCTTGAGCCAAACTGCCTCTTTCGAAGCTTACGAAGCGGCCGCATACTCTGCTTCCATGGTTGAGTCCGCAATGCATTTACGCTTTGCACTCCTCCATGAAACGGATCCACCTCCCAAGGTAAACACATAACCCGAGGTAGACTTCTTCTCGTCGGACCGGTCGGCCCGGAAATCCGATTCCGTATAACCCAAAGACAGCTAGACCGTCTCGACCGGTAAACAAGCCTATAATCTCTAGTCCGTTTAAGGTACTTGAGAATATACTTGACCGCGATCCGAGTATTCCTTTCCGGGGTTAGGCGATATCTTGAGACCATGCCTACGGCATATGAGATATCTTGCTCTTGTACAAAGCATCGCATACATGAGGCTACGGCGGCGGAAGCATATGGTACTTGCCTCATATTTTCTATCTCTTCGGGCGTTTTTCGGGCGCCGATTCTTGGATAGAAAAATGCCATGTATCGAAAGGTACTAAACCTCTCTTGGCTTTTGCATGCTAAAACGAGCAATAACGGTGTCGATGTAGGACACTTGTGACAAGCTTAACATCCTTTTACGCGATCTCGAATAACCTTGATCCCCGAAGGATGTAAGCGGCTTCACCTAAGTCCTTCATTTGAAGCTGCTCGGATAACCACGTCTTTACGTCTAATAACACTTCAACATTATTGCTAATGTGAAGGATGTCATCTACGTAAAATGCAAGAAACACCAGCGATCCGTTAACACAAATACGTTACACACACCTCGTTAGGACGGGATACAAATCCATAGGATTTGACTACTTCGTCAAAACGCTGGTGCCATAACTTAGGAAATCTTTCTTAAGTCCATGAATAGACTTCTTAAGCTTCCAAATTAGATGCTCTTCGCCCTCCTTCACATAACCATCCGGTTTGTTTCATGTAGATGTTCCTACCTTTTTCAAGGTGACCGTTTAAGAATGCGGTTTTGACATACATTTGCCGGATATCTAGGTTCATGTGAGCTGATATGGCAAGGAGAATCGGGAATGGACTTGATCATTGCTACGGGCGAGAAGGTGTCTTCATAATCGATACCTTCTTTACGGGTAAAACCCTTCGCCACTAACCTTGGCCTTAAACGCCATGATCTCTTCATTCGGTGCTCTCTCTTTCTCTTGTATACTCACTTACTACCAATAGCATTGCGGCCCTCGGGTAGTTCGGTGATCTTGTATACATCCATATCGATTATGGCCTCAAATTTCGAGTCCATGGTGCATCTACATCTCCCATTTGCTTCGTTGTAAGTCCGGGGATCCACGGTATCTTGTTCATCTGCCGGGAGATAATCAAACGTCTCCCCGGTGAACATACCGATCAGGTGTAAATATCACCCTCCCACTACGTCGAACGGTGTTAGGAGGCTGTGTTAACAGTTGTGCGATTACTCGTGGAGTACTATCTTGCACTACTTGGCGCTTCAAGTGGAACTTCGACCACCTTGTAATTCTTCAAGGATGATGTCGACTCGAGATTTATGGTTACTAGTGTAATCCTCTTCTAAGAACCGAGCGTTAGGGCTAACAACGATCTTCTCGTTCTTTAGGATCATAAAAGTATCCACTATTCGTTTTCTTCGGATGCCCTATGAACAACATCACTTCGAACGTGATTCCAATTTGTCGGCTTTGCCTATTCGGCACATAAGCGGGGATAACCCCCAAATCCTTAAGTGGTGCATCTTGGGTTTGTGCCCGCTCCACAACTCGAAAGGAATCTTTTGTACCGACTTGGAAGACACACGATTCGGCAAGTATGTTGCGGTCTCTAGGGCATATCCCCAAAAGAAAACTAGCAAAGTTGCATAACTTCATCATCGACCGAACCATCTCTAAGAGACTTCGGTTCCTTCTCTCCGACACACCATTCTGGCTGAGGCGTGCCCGGTCTTTGTCGGTGGGGATGTAATCCCACATTCGTCAAGTAGTCCTTGAACTCGTTGGATAGGTATTTCCCACCACGATTAGATCGCAGTGTTTTGATTTCTTTACCTAACTTCCTCTCCCATACGCCTTGAATTCCTTAAAGGTTTCAAAGCAATCCGACTTGTGGTGAAGAAGGTAAACATATCCATACCTCGAGTAATCGTCAATAAATGTGATGAAGTATTCATACCCTCCACGAGCTTGTGTAGACATAGACTCACACAAGTCAGAATGTATCAAACTTAATACTTTTGTGGCTCTATAACCCTTTGCATTGAAAGGCCTAGCCATCATCTTTCCTTCCAAACAGGTTTCGCAAGTTGGAAATGGTTCAATCTTGGAGAGACTCCACTGATCCATATTCCACCAACCTCTGAGTCCTGTTAAGATTGATGTGACCTAGTATTAAGTGCCACAGATAAGTTTGGTTTACCTTAGAAGACTCTTTCCTCTTCTTAGGATTTGATGATGAGGAAGCAATATTAACAGAATTACGCGGTTTACAAGTAATAGTATATAAAGATCCGTTTAATGGTCCACCTCAGATAAAATCATCGTCTTTCATGATAGAAACTTCACTATCAAAACTTGATTTATAACCATCCATGGTGCAAAGTTTTGAAACATAAATAATGTTTCGCCTAAACTCAGGCACATATTAAACATCTTTAAGTACTAAAACAGAACTATCAAAAGATAGATGTAAATCTCCAATGACAATTGCAGGAACATTCGATCCATTGCCCATTGAGACTACCACCTCGCCATTGCTCAATTGCCTTTTACGCAAGAAACCTTGCAAGGTGTAACAAACATGATCGGTTGCCCCGAATCCACTACCCATTCGTGGGTAGAAGAGGAAACGAGCAGGTTTCGATTACAAGAGCGACTCGCGTCTCTTTTACATTTTTGCCTTGACATCCGGATAATAACTCTTCCGGTGTCCTTTCTTACCATAATTGAAGAACCTTCCTTTCTTCTTTGGTATTCGCATGCCGCCGATAAGGACCGTCTTCTTACTCCCACTTGCTCTTCTTGAATTGTCCACCCTTTCTGCTCTTTTTCTGGTTTCCACCTTTCGGAGGATTCCTTGAACTACTAGGGATATTCAAGACTTGAGCACTCTTGCCCTTTCCTATAACTTCTTTGACCGCTACCAAAGATTTGAGTGACATACTCATAGTAAACTCGTTCTTAGACATAGCGGTCCTTAAACGAAGTTCTTATAGGACCTTTGCGAGCTTTTATTGGGAGCGGTAAGATATCTCTTCCACTTTGTAAAATTATTTAAACCCGTTAGGGGGCTTGGTTGGTGAGGCTTGTTTAGGAACTCGAAAAATTTCGAACAGAGACATATACGAAAAATATAATTTAAAAGCATGTATGAAATTAATATTTGCACATAATTCGTAATTAACAATCATTGTAACCTTTTGAAAAACCAATGATGTTAAATACTCGAATAGCCCTAGAGATCACACTCGCAAGCCACTCAGGTGGACGTTTACTCGTGCACCCCTAGACCAAGCTATTTACCTAGCTCTTTAATTTCAATCCACGTCCCAGGTTCTTAAGACGAATGAAATTAATAATCCGATATCTACTGGACCATGTCACTATTAATACGCGGGAAGGGACTTCTCGGGGAAGTTGTACTGCGGTGACATCTAAGCTTTGACCATTAATTTGACCGAATTAACATCAAATTCTCGAAATTGGCATACTTACGCGAACCATACCGCTTTCAATTTGATTTAATTAGCCATCTTATTTAATTATTATCTGCTAGAGTACTCGTGTTTACTAGGCACGCAAGCCACTCAGGTGGACGTTTACGGCTTTGCTCCCACTACTCAATAATATTTAAATATTATATTAGAAAACTCATCTCACAAAACTCGTGGTTCAAAAATACAAGCAAGCCACTCAGGTGGACGTTTACTCATATAATTGTTCCACTTTTGTGTAGGGTCCAATTAATGGAGGTCCGATTAAGTGTTTAATATCCAAATTAATGGAATCTAATTAAACATCTAATTTAAAATTGCTTAGTCTTTTTATTCAAAAGGTTTGTTTTGAATCATGCATATCCACATAATTCCTAAAGCATGCAATTTCTAAGCACACATAATAAAACGTGCTCGCAAAAAATAAAACATGCTTTAATACGACGTAAATCCTATTTACATGCTTTTCTAAGCGCAATTAATCACATAATCGCATGCTAAAGCATAATAAAAAATAAATACGCAAATAGGAAATTTAAAATCGTTATCGGGCATAAAAACACGTAATCCCTAACTATTACATTTCCCGATCATGATACGAGATCTTCGAAATCTTCAAAAATCTTCGAATGCGGAAAGCTTGACAGCGCTTCGAAAAGCTGCCGTTGCCATGTCATCGGGGGTGCGCCACGTGGCGGGTGCACGTGGCGGCGCGAGCCGATCGGCGAGAGGGGGCGGCGTGGCGCGCCACGTCGGTATCATCTTCTTCATCACCATCGCGCGCCCGCCGCTGCCCCGTCCGGCATCGCCCAGCGCGCCGTCGGCCGGCCGCCGCCTCCCAGGCCCGGTGCCGCGACCTCCCCGGGCCAGCCGCCGCCCGCGTGAAATTGGGCTGGGGCGCGGCGCGGCCCGCGCGATCTGTGCCCGTCGGCTGCTGCGCGGGCGGCCCGCCCGCCTCGCGCCTTTGCCGCCGTCGCCTCTGTCATCCACGGCGTCTCCCGAACGTCTGCCGTGAAGAACAGCCGGCGCCGGCTCCTCAAACGCGGAAAAAACGCGTCGCCGTGCGCCGCCCGTCTCCGCCGCTCTTTGCCGCTCAAAATTCGTCCTCTCCGAGCCGCGATTCGATCAATTGAAAGAGGGGAAACGTAATTGGAACACTCACGACCACCGGGTAACGGATTCCGGTCGAGATTAGTTCCTCAATTTCCGAATTTCAAATGATTCGCCGGAGCGAATTCATAACGAGTAGCCTACTTCGGAGCGTCGATTCTGGTCGCATCCGGGATCGGATGATCCTTTACAACCTATCGACGCGAAGCTCGTAAGACGATGATTCCATAGGTTTAAGCCGATCGTCGATCCGACGTCGGATGCGCTGGGAATCTCCGCCGCAAGATGCGGCGGAACCACTAGCCAAACTAGGGTTTTCGCTCGAAGTTGGGGCTTTTCTGGACAGCATGACCACTTCTCCTTCCCGACGCAATTCCGGACAAACCGGAAATCGTAATGGGTCGTGCGACCTATCCAGACGAAGCTAACGAGAAGAAGAACACATCTGTCTGAACGGATCGGAAAAATGATTCTGAGCGCCCGCACGCGCCTCTGCAATCAGGCGCTCGTGTTCTGCCAGAAAACTAGGGTTCCGCCTTTTTTCCATCTTTCTGCGCGTCGTGCCTCGATTTTCGTGCAACCTGGACCAAAATACAGTACAAAAACAGTAACACATTGGTCCTATCAACTACTCGTGGATTTTCTCACGAGAAAAACATTACAACGGGGTCAAAACAGTGGCTCGCAGGCCGCCCCAAACACTAAAAATAGCCCGATAACGACGGAATTGAAACCTAATCATGCATCTAACAGCAACAATCGGAGCCTAAACCGGGCTCGTACCAATGAAGGAATATGAAAGGAAGAAATCGATACCTCCTCCTTCGTATGTTGTCGTAGCTACGATTGTTGCTCCCGTGTCGAGATCTTCGATGCGTGTCCCGACCTTTTTCTTCCTGCGGGTGGTCGAGAGACTGAAGAAAATAAAAATATGTCTCTCTCAAAACTTCGCGTGCGTGAGTTATGATTTTTTACGTATTACGTTGCGAGCGAGAATACTAATATATATAGGCTTCAAAAGCCAATATAATATTAATATATTTGTAGCCCATTAATTTAATTATATTCCAATGGACTTCCACATAATTAGTCCATAATATAATTAATTAATTTACTGGGCTACTAATATTTATCAATTAATTGGCCCAGCCAATTAATTCCAGATAAATAACATTATTAAATAATGTGAAAAAAACATTAATCCATTAATAATGATTTTTGAGAGACAATAAATTACTAGGCAACTAATTGGGCCAGATCAGGGATCTAATACAAGAAATAAAGCAGGGCCTCCAATTAATTAATTATCCATGCTCAGCCCAGAGCAAAATTAATTAATTAACACAGATTCATTCCACTAGAGAAATCGTGCTGACTTACCCTTTTATCCCAATTTGAGCAAGGGCTTGTATTTTAGACTTAATCAATCTCCGTATTTAAGATAGAAATATCCGTTAATTAATTAAGCTCATTTGACGACTTAAATTAATTAACATCTTATATTCTTGAGTAGTACCACTCGACCTTATTAACACACTTTGAACTTAATCAACCGGCCGGGTTTAGTGTGCTAATCCTTTCGAGTTCCTCGGGGGGATATTATCAACCCATTTTACTAGGATACGGATGCAAGATACGGACAACAAGCTCGAGCCACAAATAACTACTAACACCCAAGATACGTAGATCCCGCCGCTCATTTGACGTTCACCATAGTAGGTCAAAGTGATAGGTAGCCAAATGCACTCAGTGAAGTCTTACCAAGCTTAAGATCGGCTAAGTCACCGAGATCTTGGTTCTCCACTAAGGTCGATTAGGAGAACACATCTCACCTGTGATCCTTCAATACACCACCTTAAGTGTACCGGTAAAGACAAGCGGCTAAGACAAGCCACTTCTTATCTAAGCTGCGGCTTAAACCGACAACTTCATCCTTAAGTTGTCTCAGCTGTGTTAACTGTTTATATCTTGTCAGTTCAACCAATTTGTGTTGTCTTCTGTGATACCCGACACACCACACAAATCTAACTTTTATACAAGATAAAGGATAACAGTGCAAATATACATATTTATCAGATAGGAGAATAAAACAGTGGTAAGGACAAAAACACATTGTATACAAGCATAAAAGTGCTTCCAGTATACAAAATCCCAACACTTGCAGCATGAAATAGTTCACGGCGTGAAAAATCTATTTTGTTCGGTGTTTGGTCAATCTAGGAGACGAGGCTTGGCTTCTACTTCCTCTCACGCGGGCGGTAACCGTACACCACAAGACCTTGTGAGGAGTGAATCGGTGTCAATGGGACACCGTCGTGACCGCGATGAGGAGATGGGAGATAACTCTCCTCGGGTTGAGGAGGACAGAGTCGCCTCGGTGTAGCGCCCCGAGATTATGTAGATGGGGGTTAACTCCCCCCGGATTGACGAGAGAGCCGCCTCGGTGTACTTCCCTGAGATTATGCAGATGGGGGATAACTCCCCCCGGGTTGACGAGAGAGCCACCTCGGTGTACCTCCCCGAGGTTATGGAGGTAGATGACGAATCAGATAATGAGGAGGAGCGGCCAGTCATTCTACCGACGCGAGGGTCGACCACGGCGTCTACGAGCGTGGTTGTTATGCTCCGGATTCGGTCCAGAGCATGTTTGACTATTACGACCCTGTTTACGGAGATTGTCTGCCTTGTCAGAGTTGGTCCTACGGTGTACAACCCATGCACCCACTTTCTTTCGACGGTGACAATTGGCGTCAGTATTATGCTCCTGATCAGGAGTAGCCTTCAGCACACCGCCCCGAGGTTGGTGCATCATATGCGAACCCGGTACGGGTCGAGCTGACCCTATCGTCCGATCACAATTGGCTTGATGATTTTTCCGTTGATTCAGTTTATCGGGTACCGTATATTTATATTTTTTATTTAATTTAGTTTTTTAATTATAGCTTGTTTTTTTAATTGAGATCATTTAATTTTAGGCATTGATGACTCCCCATGATAACCCGTGGGGAGCCCCGATGATGACCGCTCCCATAGTCATTGAAAATTATCGGCAGCACCAGGCATCTGGACTATGGTGTTTCACGTATGCTGCGAATTATCCTGTCGCCCAGAAACTATTCGACCAGCTCGAGGATCCTCATAAGGAGTTGGAGTAGGGGACCATGGATTTATACATGGGAGCGCTGAAGAGGATGAAGAGCCTTGATGTGTTGGCTACGCCCCACTATCATCAGACGTGATAGTCGATTCGATTTTCTTTGTAAGTAATAATAATTTATTTCCATTCCTTAATTTAAATAATTACTGACATTTTTTCCATTTATTTAACAAAACGTTCTCTGCGTGAATTGGAAGAAATGCATTCCGGATCCGGATGCTGACATGCACGACGTGCACTTCAACTATCGGCATTTCAGGACGCCGAACGAAAGCCTCATGGCGTACATTGACGGTGCAAACTTGACCGCCGATGCGCAAAAGTGGTATATTGCCAAATACGTAAGTATTTATATTAATTTTGCTTAGTTGTTTATTTATATATTATAAATTATTCATATTAATTATTTCTATTTTTTTTTGAAGCTGTTATTGTCATCTCTCTGCTTCCATCACTGGGTCACTGTTCGGATTGACCTTTGTCATTGGAGGATTAAGGTTTATGATTCGCTTGACCACAAAGGCGATGAGTATATGTTGGTCCGGAGACGATAGTCAGGTGTAGAGGGGGGGGTGAATACACCCGATCACGGTTTCTTTTCTCGAACGTGAAGGATAGGCGAGCCGTAGGTTGCAACCGATGAACAATACCGGATATTAACCTTCGATCACGGGTCGAAGTGTGCCAACTACTAAGCTCTCCCTACTGACTTTTGTCGGTACTTGAAACTCGATCGGAGACGTTGTGCGGAAAGAGTGTAGGGCACGGAGATTCGTCTCAGCTTGAAAATGCATTTTCGCAAGTTAAAGTCTTTTGGGTAGTGCACTTTGAAAATACGTTTTATGCAAAGATATGAATTTTTTAATCAATTTGTATGCTATGCAATAAAACAGTAAATAACACAAGCAATTTAACGTGGTTCGGATACGCAAGATCCTACGTCCACGGTCATGATGAACAGGAGAACTTGTTGATTTATCTGAGCAAGTCTCAGCAAGGAATCTGTGCACTGGACATACCCTTCTAAGTTATAGTCTTTAGCGACTTTACAATTCAAACCAATGTTTGAAGGGGAGGGGATAATCTCTAACTAGGAAGGAGTTCTTGCAGTAAGAACAATTCACAGAAAGTGAACTCCTTCGAGTTTCTAAGCTATAAATTTGGCAGTGAGCTTAGCTAGAGAAGAAGGGATCTAAAGAACTCTTAGAGAGAAGAACTAGTGATATTCTATGTAGGCAAGTTCTTCGCTGGATTGATCGTTGAGTTTGCTAGAGTTGTTTGTGAACTTGAGCTTTTTCCCTTGTGTATCCCGTGAGTGAAGCTCGGATTTCTTCTCTATTTATAGTTGTGAGTAGGCATATATCCGTTGGAGACGACGATGCCACGTGTCACAAGCTTCCAAAGAAAACGGCCATATTTTTCGAATTGTTGTAGCAGGGCAGTTGACACTGTACATGAGAGCAGCTTTAGTTGGTCAGAGCAGGTAAAGCGTTGTCGGCTTCTCATTGGTCGAGGTTTGTGGTAGGTGAGAATGTGTCAGTGGTCAGAGTTGACTATTCCTCAACCTCGTATGATCTTCTTGCTGAACTTCGAAATAACTTTTGCGGTCGGGTCGTTTTTACGTCGGATACGATAGACTTAGGGCGATCTCTGTCTTCTTCGTCTGAGTCAGCTGACAAGAGATATGGCTTCGGTGGGTCAACTCATGACTTGCGAAGGTACTGAGCTTTGCATTAAGTTCTTCTGCTGATGTTTATCAGCTGATGTGCTGTCTTCTACTGAAGGTAAAGATCAGTGGCCGGCCGAAGAACGCAAGCTTCTTACAGCGATGACGTGGGGTTCTGGAAAGTAACTTCGACAGAAGATCAATCCAACAATTTACCCGTACAGGATTTAGACAAAAAGATAATCTAATACAAAAGGTCTAACCTATACATCAGCTAATCCTATCGAGACACTACACTACTGATATTAGCTGGGTTTTGGAATGGGATCTTCAATTCCATAGTACTACTATGATTTCCCCCAATGTTATTTTTACCCGTTAACATGCTGAGTATCATCTACTGACTCATAACCCAACAGTATACCCGAGTGCGTAAGATTCGGCAGTTGAGACCTCTGGTGAAGCTGATTGGTCCTTATTTGCAGTACGGCTCATACTGGGTCCAAAATGAATTCGGGTATTAGGATCCCCAAGAGCGGTTGCCCACTGTGCAGATTATGCCTCGTGAGCAACAGTTGGTTCAGCACAACTCAAAGAGCTGTGGCCCGATGGCCTGCATGGTAGTGGAGCGATTCATTGCCACTTACCCGACAGTCAAGTGGGGCAGCACCCCCGTCAATGTAGTTGTGTATCGTCGATTGATGGCTCAGAGGATCTTTGAGATGTGATACACGAAGCCGGGTTTATGATGACTTATTTGATTCATATATTTGTATTTCATTCATATATTTGATTTGGATTTATGACTTTTTATTTTGTTTAAATCCATTTCGAGTTTATGTTTTAGGGTATTTCGACTTATGACATAATTACAAATTAACATAATTACGAATTCATTGATTATTTTGACAATTACAAATTACGACATACTGAAATGCTTTTGACTTAGGTGAGTCTGGCACATCCGTCACTACAAGAAATACCGTTTTTACCGACGGAATTACCGACGGAAATAAAACACGGGTTGGCTTACCGACGGATTACCGATGGATTCCGAATAGACGATTTTACCGATGGAATGCCGACGGACCATATCCGTCGTTGACTTAACGACGGAAAATTCCGTCGGTAAGTCTTGATTTTTTAATTTTTAATTTTTTTTTTTTGACGGAATATTCCGTCGGCAAAGTTGTATTTTTATTTAAAAATTAAATAATTATTATGAAATTTTATTACCGACGGAATAATCCGTCGGTAGTAAGTATAAAATTTACCGACGGAATTTTTCGTCGGTAAATCCGTCGATAAACCCTAAATCATATACGGGCAGAACTTAGCCGAACCAGCCACATTTCGTCGGTTCAAGCAAAGCCCGCCGCCTCCCCGCCACCCGCCGCCCGCCGCCTCCCCCGCCGCCTCCCCGCCGCCTCTCCCGCCGCCCGTCGCCGTTCTTGGACCTACTTCTCATCCTAGGAGTTAGCGGGTATAAAAGCCTCTCTGTCTCTCTCTCCAGAGTCTCTCTCTCCGAGGTTTCATCATAGAATCGATTTCGATCAAGAATGTTTGTTTCCTCCTCTCGTTTTTTCTTGTTGCTCTGTTTGTGAATTGTGATTGACTTCAATTAGCTGTATGATAAAAATTACACCCAAGCCAAACAATTTGATTGTCTTTTTTCTAGTGTCGATTGATGTTAGTTTGAACTTTTGAATTTATGTTCCTTGCTGCATATTCCCGCTATTATGTTTCAATTAGTCAGTATGATAAAAATTACCCTTTATTTTCTTGGAAAAGGGAGGATTCGACTAGATGTCTATTAGTTGGTGCGGTTTTTGAGTAGTTTCTTCCAATTGCTGCGGCTTTAAGTTCCTAACTAAGATGATCCTATTACCTTTGCCTAACTTTAACCTAGAGCTGACTTTCTTGACAAAGTTATCTCGTTGTGAGTTTCTCATAATCACCTTGCTGATAGTGTAGTATATCAATTTATATCACATTTGTTTTGCGATTTAAGCTTACGGGCGATTGGTCCTAATACGGTTTCTAGGTTGTTTTGGTCTCGACCTAGTAGTATTAATCATATGGCACCTTGGACTAATGCCTAAAGAGTTACATGCTTCATATGTTTTAGGAAAACATTCTTCTAAACGTCCTCATCCTTTTTTAGTACCGCAAGTAGTTCGGGAGAGATGATGGAAACGCACAATAGATGGGGTATGACATATTGTTATTTGTTGTAGAGTTGTTTATTAATTACATTTGTCCCTTTGGACTTGAATGAATGAAGGACAATTTATTTAATGAAGATTCACCGATTCTTATTGTGTTTACTACATATGAATATTAAAATTTGGAATATAGCTTTGGCAGATTTTGTTAGATTAATATTTTCCAAAAATGAAAAACATATTTAATGCTCGTGTGTTTACACAGGATTGGAGTGAGCGTAGAACTTTTAGTGAACAATATTAATTAGGATTTGAAATAATGAGTCGTTCGTGGATGTATACACGGTGGGCGTGAGAGCGGTTCATTGAATCCTCAATTTGTGAATGGCATTGAGGATTTCATTGATTGGGCAAGTAGTCGGAGCGGGTTATACGGACGGGGGAAAAAATTAGATGTCCATGTAAAAATTGTAAGAATAAAGCTGTTTTTAACTACACAAGTTGTAAGAGAGCACGTTTATATGAAGGGATTCGTTAAAAATTATAAAGTTTGGTAATCTCATGGGGAAAAACACGTAACCCTAGATGAGCAAGCTACGAGAAATGTGCAAAATGACACGTCGACCTCCTATCAGATGGTAATGGATCATGCTGGGCCAAATTATAATGATGCGGATATTGAGGAGGCTCCAAATAATGAAGCAAGCAAGATCTACGAAATGTTGCAGGCAGTCGACACGGAGTTGTGGCCTGGTTGTGAGACCTACTCACAATTGTCTACAGCAGTTCAGATGATGAACTTGAAGGCTGAGAATCATATGTCGCAAAGGGGCTATGACATGATGAGTCAAATGATCAAGGATATGCTTCCTCAAGGAAATTTGATTCCTAATAACTTCAGCGAGTCTAAGAGATTGCTTAGTGGTATGGGGTTGCCAGTAGAGAAGATTCACTGTTGTCCAAATTCCTGCATGATCTATTGGTGTGAAGATAATGAACTGAAGAGTTGTAAGTTTTGCGGTACCTCACGATATTTAGATTACAGTCCGAAATCTAGTAGGAAAGGGAAGAAAAAATTAGTTGCCGCTAAGAAAATGTACTACTTTCCTGTATCCCCTAGACTCCAGCGGATGTATGCATCTAATGCAACTGCTTCTCATATGCGTTGGCATGCTTCATCAGTGGACGATGGAGTGATGCGTCATCCTGCAGACTCTCCAGCCTGGAAGCACTTGGACTCGACATTTCCTGATTTTGCCTCGGAGATTCGAAATGTTAGATTAGGTCTTTCTACAGGCGGTTTTCAAACATTTACTCAATTTGGAAAGCAATACTCTTTGTGGCCAGTTATTCTAACTCCTTACAATCTGCCGCCTGGCATGTGCATGAAAGATCAATTCATGTTTCTCACGGTGTTGGTGCCTGGACCTCGAAATCCAAAAGATAACTTGGATGTCTTTCTACAGCCGTTGATAGCCGAATTATTGGAGCTGTGGGAAGATGGCGTGTCTGCGTATGATGTTTTCAAGAAGCAAAATTTCAATATGCGAGCTGCTTTGCTATGGACCATTAGTGACTTTCCGGCCTACTCAATGTTGTCTGGATGGAGTACAGCTGGGAAATTCGCATGCCCACAGTGCATGGAACAATCAAATGCATTTTATCTTGAGAAGAGTGGTAAGATGTCGTGGTTTGACAATCATAGAAAGTTTCTACCATTAAGTCATCCTTTCAGACGAAATAAGAATGCTTTCTTGAAAAATAAAGTTGTAGCACGTTCACCCCCTGACATGAGAACAGGAGAAGATATACTTAGTCAAATTGAGGCTTATGGTTTTGTGAAAGTCACCGAAGACTACGACGGTATTAACAAATATGTCTCTAAAGAAAATGTTACGGGATGGAAGAAAAGAAGCATATTCTGGGATCTTCCTTATTGGAAATTCTTGTTGCTTCGACACAATCTCGACGTCATGCACATTGAGAAGAACATGTTTGATAATGTGTTCAACACTGTCCTAAATGTGACAGGAAAGACCAAAGACACGCCGAAGTCTAGAGCAGAGTTGAATACATATTGTGCTAGGCCTGAACTAAAGAAGCTTAACGAGAGTGATAGACACTATCCGAAAGCATGTTACATCTTTGGGTCGTACGAGAAGCGGCATTATTAATGTGGGTGAAGCAGCTCAGACTACCAGATGGTTATGTGTCCAACATGAGCAGATGTGTGGATATGAGTAAGTTGAGAATGTTTGGGATGAAAAGTTATGATTGTCACGTCTTCATGCAACGGCTTCTACCGGTTGCATTTCGTGAACTTCTCCCACAACCTGTTTGGACGGCAATTACAGAGTTAAGCTTATACTTCAGAGACTTAACTTCTGGTGCTATAAGAATTGAAGATATGGGGAGACTAAACGAGAGTATTCCAATTACTCTTTGCAACCTGGAGCGCATATTTCCACCAAGTTTCTTCGATTCCATAGAACATCTCCCGGTGCATTTAGCTGATGAAGCTCGTTTAGCCGGTCCTGTTCAATATCGATGGATGTATCCATTTGAGAGGTATAATATCATTCATATTATCGTTTCCCAATTCAATATCCCAGTATTAATTATCAATGCATTGAACCACCCTTCATCAGATATTTAGGGAAATTGAAAAAATATGTTGGCAATAAGGCTCGTGTAGAAGGATCCATATGCAATTCTTATTTAGCTGAAGAAGCATCAAATTTCTGCTCGTACTATTTTGAAGATCATATCCACACTAGGCTGAGGAGGATGCCTCGCAATTGCGAGGTGGAACAAGAAGGCCAGACGGTTGACAACATAGATGTTCCCTCTATATTTCGTCCAAAAGGTCGTCCAATTGGCGCGAAGTCAATGAGATATCTTGATAAGAAGGAGTATAATGCCGCCCACTTATACATCTTGTTGAACTACGACGAGGTTACAGAATATCACAAGTGAGTGTTCTCTATAATTCGCTTGTCTTATTTTCTAACTTATGTAATATATGTAACGACTTCAACCAACTTTAATGAAGCCTATTTGAGGAAGAAATTCGGCGTGCATGTCCAAATATATCAGATGAAGATTACCAAACACCGGTTGAGCAGGAATTCGGAGCTTGGTTCAAATCATATGTACGATGAGCTTATCCAATCTAAATAAATTCGAAAATGTTTTCTTTTCCTAATTAGCTTCTTATGATCTTAGGTTTCTTCCCCTTATTGCAATGAGATGAATCCGTATATACGGGATTTAGCAAAAGGTCCATTAGTAGCGGTTTATACGTACCCTAGTTATGTTGTGAACGGATATAAGTTTCATACTTTATCACATGGGGTAGGAAAGTCCACTATGAATAGCGGAGTGTGTATACAAGGGCATAATTATGGTTCCGATGCACTTGATTATTATGGACAGTTGGTGGAGATATGTGAAGTTGAGTACCTGGGTTTACCAATAAAACGAACCATGTTGTTCAAGTGCTTATGGTTTGACCCGACCCCTAGAGGGACTTATGTACATCCACAATACAAGTTGGTTTCTATCGATCAAACGAAACCGCTGCAGAACTATGAACCATTTGTCCTGGCATCACAAGCGTATCAAGTGTATTACTGCTCATATCCTAGTGTGAACAAATCTAGGAAGGCATGGTTGGAAGTATGTAAAGTTAAACCGAGATTTAAGATAGATTTGCCAATTAAATCTTCATTAGATGAAGCATTTCAAGAGGATGACATACTAAACCCACCAGTACGTAACCACGCGACAGTAGAAGCTGATATAACATTATCTCATCCACGTCAAACAATAGAACTCAATGAGGAAGATTTTGACGAAGGAGATGATGATGAAGAAGAACATGTTCTGACATCAGAAGATGAGGACTTTAGTGATGACTAGTACAACTTACAGGTTTTAAAAGAATTTTGTCTTATTTTTTTGGCCAAAAGCAATTAATGATTATTCTTTGTTTTCAGGTACATGGCGCCTCCCAGAGGTCGTACCAGGACTGTATCAGCTCCTGCTGGGCGTGGATCACCCCCATCGTCATCTGGCTATGGGGGCAGTCCCCCTGAGTCGGGTGGACCCCATCAGGGTTCTACCGACTCTTACTCGGTGGATAGCCGCCGTATATTCGAGATTTCACCTGAGGGGTATGTAATAATTGCTTTTATTAATTTTAAATATATCAAGTATAACTTTGATTAACCAATTTTCAATAATAGGCGATTGCTTAAGCCATCTGGATTGGCCTCGACAATCGTTGAGTGTTTTAAAAAGATCAATAACCCGACTGGGTTCACTTGGAAGCTGACTCCTCCTGAAATCAAGGAGCAATATTTTGAGGAATTTAAGGTTAGTTTTTCTTTCAAGTTTACAATCTTATAATTTAGCATTTACTTATATATATCTAACATGTATAAACATGTAAATTGCGAAAGCACTTGGCGCTGCCTGACCGGGACCAAGCAGTCCACCACATGTGGCAGAAGAGGGTGTCCAAGAGGTTCAGTGATTGGAACTTCGAAATGAAGAAGGGCTGCCTTAAAAAACCGGACTACATTAACACAGAGAGGTGGGCGGCCCTCAACGAGTACTGGATGCGGCCGAGGTACTCCGAAGTCGAGAGGCGCTTCCCGAGTGCCGCAGGTCGGGAGCGGAGCCGGGCGCCGGGATGAGCAAGCACAAAGGAGGGTCCCGATCGGCCCTACAGTACTCCCGATCTCTACGGTAAGTCTCATTTTATATGTTTTTTAGCTTCTTATGTCTTTGTTTTTTACATAATTTTGTTTATGCATGTGATGAATAGGCTTCTCGGGGGATGCTCCTTAGAGTCCACCGCCTTTGACAGTTTCCAGAGTCTCCATTACAAAGGTGGAGACTTCTCCAACATGAAGGCGGCGAGACTTCATGTAAGCACACAATTACAATATATAGAATATTATGCTAGAATTCTGAGTTTGACTAATTTCTATTTTTATATTGTAATAGGCGGAGGTGGAGCGGATTGCTGCTGAAGAAGGCCCCAACGTGGATAAAAACGCGATTTATCAGCGGTTGGAAAGGGTTCGGAACAAGAAGCAGCGCTTGTACGGTTTCGGCGAGGAATGGAGCGGCTACATCAACGCCGCCAGCCGCTCTTCTACTTCTTCACTTTGGCCATCCCAGAGCAATGCCGAGATCATGCGCCGACTGGAGGAGGAGTCGGCAGCTAGGAGGAGCCTCGAGGAGCAGGTCACATTCATGAATGCGCAGATGACCCAGCTTATGGAGATGATGGGTTCCTCTAGCCGACGACAGCCTCCGGACAACAGCACTGATCAGTCCCCTCCTGCCACTGATTGACTTATTTATGTTTTATGTATATATACTGAATATTTGGATTTTATGATTTATATATTTATATTTACGTTTCGGTTTGGTTTTTGACTTGATTTGAATAGTTATATGTATATCTTTGTGTTGGTTGGTTAAAAAATGCGGGTTGTCGAGAACCTGGTACGAAAAAACAAAAAAAATTATTTAAAAAAAAAAAGATACCGACGGATTACCGACGGAATTCCGTCGATCAAGTTCTAAAGTTACCGACGAGAAAAATTTCGTTGGTAATTTTACCGACGGATATATTCCGTTGGTAAAACATCGGTGATAAGCCCCCGACGAGAATATCCGTGGTCTGCCGCCGAAGGTAGAGTTCCGTCGGCGATCCGTCGGTAAAATTTACGAGACAAAGCCCGACCCGACGCCTTGTTTCCGTCGGTATTCCGTCGGTAATATTTTTACCGACGTAATATTATGGTTTACCGATGGAATTTTTCGTCGGTATACGGTGAATTTCTTGTAGTGCGTTCCCTGACACTTCCTCCTAGTATGCTCAACCACACCACATATGCTTCATATTTTCGGACCGCGTGTTCTCCCACTAGATGCACTTGCTTCGATTTCTGAGGGTCGTCTACTATTCTTCGATCTCCTTGCTTGCCGTGTAATTAATGGCGGCAACACAACCACTGAGGCCACATCTTCTGGCACCCGCTAATTACGCATGGGGGTACCGGTCTGATGTCCGTCATATATCATCTTCCAATTCTCAGTCTTGTATGCATCCGACACGAAGTCTAGTAGATTTAGTCCGACAACCCTATAGACAAAAAAACCTGTTAATACACAAGTTTGGAACAACCCTATAGACGGAAAAAATATTATACCTGATAGCAGGACAAGCATGGGAACACGGGATCTCATCGAGTTGCTACTCACGACATTCACAAGCGTTTCTGCTGATTTGAACTCTCCATTGATACGTTTCGTCGTGAACCTTAAATTTGTCTCTGTTCAAAGACACAACAGTGAAGCGATGTGAACGGTCCTCCGACGGAGCTAAATTTAGCTCTGCAGCAATTGTCAGCGCATTATCTCGTGCCATAGCTTTTGCTCGACATGGGTCACACCACTGTTCCACCATGTGACCTATTGCCTCGATCATAGATCATATCGGCAGACGCCGTGCTGTGAGTAGCCTCGAGTTGATGGATTCAGCTATGTTTGAGGTTAGCTGACTGTACCGGCGAATGGGAAACTTTGATCTAGACCACTTTTCCAGTCTGACATCTATTAACTTCTCGTATGCCTCATAATAGGCTTGACGAATCCCTTCCATCGCACGATCGAAATCATACATCTTGATAAGCGTCTTACCATATCGTGTAAGCTTATTCTGAAGATGATAGTAACAAGTGTCATGGGCTGCTTCCGGATAAACAGCCTCTACCGTGTTAGCTATGCTCCGGTGTTGATCGGAGATGATCATTAAATGGCTTGGCATCGTAAATGCTTCTCTCAGTCGGGACATGAACCACGTCCAAGAGTAATCGTTCTCTATTGGACCCACACCAAAGGCTAGTGGAAATATTTGATCGTTGCCATCTATAGTAGCAGCCACAAATAACACTCCTTTATTTCTTCCTTTCAAGTGATCGCATCGACCACAATCAGATCTCGGAGGTTAAATACCCACGGGGCACGAGAAACATTAAAAGCAACGAATAATTGTTAGAAACGACCTTCTGAATTGACTTCGAGATCAGTCATTGTACCTGGATTCGTTGTTTCAGTACGTAGAGGTAAGCAGGAAGCATCTTGAATGAATTTGAGTGTCCGCCAAAAATCATCGCCACAGTATAATTACGGGCTCGTAGAGCAACACTATAGCTTGCTTGAAAGCCGAATTCCTCCTGGATAGCTGCCATAATTTCTTTCGGTTTTATGACGAATTTTTTACGGCGCATTCACCGAGCAACATAAGCAGCAAGCGCCTTTGCACGAACCCTTCTTGGACCAATCTGCGAAAAATCTCGATTACATGTGTGTTCGGCATGCAAGCAGTTTACAATCCACAACACATCTCTGCGAAACGATGCCCGTAGAAAAAATGGGCAATCGCGACTCCGTCTGCATTTATACTCAACCCGACCACTGTCAGAATGAGCCACCCTAAAATTGAGACATTGTTTCATGTGCCGAAGTGCAACAGCAGCAAACAAATCCGCCTTCTCCCAAAATGTCGCACCTTCATGGAGTGGATAGTCCACAACGTGATCCAGATCTCGAACCGTAGGTGATTCTGATGCATCGAGATGAACAAGTGGAAGTAAACCATCACTTATTTATTCGCCGCCACCATATATTATTTCGTTGCTTGGAAGGACACGGTTCTCTGACATGAGCATAGATATCAGTTGATTCACACCACCCTCCCGTCGGATCCATACCGCGAAGTCGCCAAACGTACATTGATTTAATGCACCAGGCACCTCATCGTATTCTTCATCGGATGAACTATCCAAAATATTTTCTTCATCACTGTCGGACACAACATGGGTATCCTCTTCGCGAACAAAGGTTTCTTGTTCGCGAAAATTCTCAGCCCGATTGCTACCACCCACTTGATCATCAAAATTGAACATTGAACCAAATTGTTCAACAAAATCGGGTGTATGATAAGATTGAACATTGGAGTGCTCAAAAAATAAAGTTGGCTCGATTTGTGTACTAGAAAGACGAAGTAGGTCCATATCGATCGCGAGAATGAACCTTAGCATCATACCATGACGAGAAACGTAGGTGTAATAAATTTCATAATTTGACGAAAGTGAAAATGGATTAAGATTGTATTGAATGAACTGTCATAAAATAGGGATACAAACACTGTTCCCAAGAACGCAGACAACTCTAACTTCACCGGCAATATACTCGGACAAATTGTTAAATTGCCCGTTAAAATGAACAATAATATTATACCCACTTTCCATTTTTTTATGGAACGAGGAAGCAAAATTCTACAGAATTATTTTGTAATTGAAAATGAAATGAAAGAGGAGTGAGTATGTTTGATTTTGGACTTCAATCACGGTATTAATAGATAAAATTTCATGATAGGGACTAGGAATGGAACGAGCGGGACTTGAAATGGAATAAGCAGGATTTTACAGGGTCGACGGGATTGCACGAGCGGGATTCTGCCCCGCCTGCCACGTCAAAATAGTTGACCGGGACTTTGCATGCCCAGTGGGATTGCACGAGTGGGATTCCACTCCACTTCGGTCAAAAAGTCGAGCGGGACTTTGCAGGTAGAGCGGGATTCTGCTCCCTACCAAGTCAAACCGCGAGCGAGAAATGGGTCTGGCCGAGCGGGATTCCACGTGCGGGATCCGGTGCTGAAATGAGTGGGATTTTGCGGCTTGAGCGGGACACGAGAGGGACACGAGCGGGATTCTGCGTGATGTTTAGATACCCGATTCCAATCATTTACGCACGAAACGAAGTAAAATAATGAATTTGTAGGCTGACAAGTCTGAAAAGTGGGGATATTTCAATCAAGTTATGTACTTTGTGTATCAATTATAAGCTTTGAGTAAATTTGCATTTTCGATTATGAATTTAGGCATTTAAGAAAACACCCCTTTCTGGAATATCCCTAAACTCTCGCCTTAGTTTGCCCGCTATACCAAATCTACCCTCACCAATTCCGTTGCAATTTCAAATTTAGCAACCAAGCAAAGCCCCTTTTTGTCACTTCACAACCATCATCATATTCATACCATAAATAAGCAAAAACACGCAGCCCGCTGCTGTCAATACACGAACTATGTGCTCTGAAAATCCGAAGCAAACTATCTATTGCTTTTGATCTTAATGGACGGCGCATGAAACAATGAAGGAGGCAGTTCACAAGGGGGCGGCCGACCGGCTTATCGGCCTCCGCATCTCCGGCAGCCACATACAGCTGTACCCCAGCCGTACCCGCCCGGGGGTGGTGCCCCATCCAGTGGAAGAGGAACATCTAATTTTCCTGTGGGTGTGGGTTCAGGAAGAGCATGGGGCATATCTTCTTCTCATGCCCTTGCCCATGCTTAGCCCCTTCTTCAAACTCCGGTGGCTGGTACTCGTATGAGTGTACAGTAATACTCTTTTGCATTGTCAATTATCCTTTGCGCGTGTGTAATAAATTATATTTGTTATATAATTATTGAGAATAGTTCTCCAAACTCCGAGAATTTTATCATCTCAAAGTAATCAAGGCCAGATTGAGGCAATAAGGCGGCCGGATCTCGGCGGAAAGCTCGCGGTTCGTTCAATTAACCTAGTTGTCAACCACTTCCACGTTTCTTTCAAAGCAGATAGAACCATATTCCATTACGATGTGGATGTGAAGCCCGTGCAGAGCAAGCCGATGAAAAAGCCCCTGAAAAAATCCGACCTACACTTCATTAGAGACATTGCTTTTGCCGGTACCAACCTGCTAAAGGCTGTCTACGATGGGGAGAAGAATATTTTCAGCATCATTCGATTAGACGACACAAAGGTGTACATAGTGAATGTGTCCGAATGCGAGGATGTGAAGAGTGGCTCGTATATGTTAAAGATTCGTGAACAAGGTGGAGCTATTTAAGCTGGAGGACTATATGAGAGGGAAAACGAACATGCTACACTTCCTCGTAATATATTATAAGGATTGGATTTGGTTATGAAAGATAATCCAGTGAGGAAGACAATGCCTTTTGGCACTAGAACTTTTGTCATGAGGAACTCAACCAACGACCTTGGTCTTGGACTTGCTCTCCACAAGGGATTTCAGCCGAGCTTGATACCTACAAGGCAGGGTCTCGTGTTATATTTGGACTACGCTGTTCTAGCTAAGTGGAAGTCGTGCCCCGTGATTGATTATTTGAAGGAGCATGTTGATGGATTTAGGAGGGTTGGGTGATGTTATAAGAATGCGCAAGGAGGTTACTAGGGCTCTACGAGGTTTGAAAGTGAGAGTGAATCACCGTCGGACTAATCAGAAGTATACAATTACGGGCTTGACTGATTTGGTAGCTCGTGATATCTACTTTGATGTTGAGGGTGATAACCCTCAAAGAACAATTATTTTAGAGATAAGTGGGGGAAGGCTATTAGAGACCTAGATGTACCATGTTTGGATTTTGGAAAACCTCGAAAACCTAATATTGTGCCGATGGAGTTCTGTGTGTTGGTTGAAGGGCAGAGGTTTCCTAAAGATAGATTACCTAAAGATACAGTTGCCCTCTTGAAGAGGTTGACTTTGGCTAAGGCTTGGGAGAGACAGGAAACAATTTCTGATATGATGCGAGCTGATGATGGACCTTATGGGTATGAGATTTTAAGCTTTTGCGTTTTAAGTTGTTTTATTCATGTTGAATTTGCGACTCTAATGACTTGAAACCACCAAGTTAGTACTTTAAATTTGGAATTTTGTATTTTATGTTGTTTATGTGTAGAAAACATGTATTATGATATATAATTGTGTTTATTGAATAATTCAATGTAGAGCTGTTATCTTGGCTGTTTATAGTGTATTCCTTGTTCTTGCTGCAGCTGATTCGTAAGAATTCAAGGACTTATACACTGTGATGAGATTTTTTTGTTTCAAGTTTGTGATGTGTTCAATTCTTTGTGTTGATATATGTAGGGAAGCGGCTATGAATTTCGGGATTGGCCTTTATATGAACATGACAAAGGTTGCAGGTCGTATCATTGGTGCTCCGGAGCTGAAACTGGGAGGTACTCTTCCTGTAAGAATAGATGATAATACACGCCAATGGAATCTTCTCGGCAAGACTTTCGGGGATGCCAAATCTGTTGACCGTTGGGCGTTGTTGGATTTCACGGACCTGCACATGACAGGTTTAGTCCGCAGACTCACCGTTGTGAAACGATCAAGAATTTCGGAGAAATGTGTTCCCATTTGATTGCTGCTTATGCTCGAATAAACAAGGTCAGACCGAAAATGATTATAGTATTCCACGATGGAGTTAGCGAGGGCAGTTTGAGATGGTGCTAGGTCAAGAGTTGCTCGATCTCAAGAAGTCGATCTACACCGACGACTACCAACCACCAATAACAGTTATTGTCGCTCAAAAGCGTCACCAGACTCGGCTTTCCCTGCAAATAGAAGTGATGGTGGTAAAACTGGTAATGTGCCTCCGGGGACAGTGGTGGACACTACAATCGTCCATCCACTTGATTTCAATTTCTCTATGTGTAGTCACTACAGAGGACTGGGGACAAGTAAGCCTACTTACTACTACGTGTTGTGTGACGAAAATGGTTTCACATCCGATCACTTGCAGAAACTCATATACTATATGTGCTTCACTTTTGTTCGTTGTACTAAGCCAGTGGCGCTCGTTCCACCTGTGTACTATGCTGATCTTGTTGCTTATAGGGGACATATATTTCAAGAGGTCGCGATGGTGATCAAAACTAGCTCATCCTCCGCCATTTCGTTTGACCGAAGTTTCTATAGTCTGCATCCTGATTTGGAGAATATGGTGTTCTTTGTTTAAGACATGTTCAATCTCCCTATGAAAGGGGTTTGTGTGTGAATCTGATGGGGCTTTGCTTCTTTTATGATTGAGTGCTTGACTTTTAGTATTTTTGGCGTCAGCACAGGGAGCAAGACTCGTTCTCTTGATGCATTTTTAGTGTGTATTTCTTCTTTCGAATTCTTATATTTTATGCAAAAAATCTTGTAATTTATATTTTTACATTCTGTATAAAACATATAAGGATTATGCAAAATGTAAAATAATAAGCGTTTTGCATAAAAAAAACAAGGATTATGCATAAAACATATAATGATTTTGTATAGTTGATCCACTCACTATATGTTTTACGGTAATACTGAAAATCACACTATATTTTGTTATTTCTAATCCAAAATGTGTAGACGTTATGTTTTAAAACTTTGCAGATTTTCACCATTTTTATCTAATCGTAGCCTTTTTACCCTTTTTCTATATTTGAAAGAAATTATTATTTCGCCATCCGAATTGTACATGTTACCCTTTTGAAATTATAGATTTCACACAATTCTCGTAAAGCTATAGATTTCCACCCCTTTTCTATATTTGGAAAACCTATCATTTTGCTATCCAGATTGCATATTTTTCAATAAGGTAACACTTTAAATTTAGTAAATTTTGCACTAATGCAACAGATAGATGATGATAATCTGAAGGCAGCAATGCTTCAGAAATACTTAGACAAGGCTAAAGAAGAGAAGAGACAAAGGCTCATATTCACCAATCTGACGCCCGAACAAGAAGAAGCCCAGCTCGATGAAATATGGAAGTTAATGGAATATATCCAATATCATGCTCAGAAGGAAATTGATGATGAGATGAAAAGTCGAGAGTTCAGATTGAGAGAAGAATTGAAGCAAAACGCTTTGGGACTGAAAGAGGAGGATGAAAGACTTCTCCGTATGACTGATAGAATGCCACGGACAAGGAAGATTGCTGACAGAGACAAGAGGAAATCCAACGTGTTAAGGGCTATCGCAGTTGAAAGAAACCCAAGATAGACTCAGAAAATGATTTGCTATATCCAAGATCGATCTTTACTCAACGGATTTATCCCCTAGCTCGTCTATGAATAGTAGGCCTCTTATTTTAGAGGTTACGGAATTTCAAGAAGCTCAAGCACACTCAAAGCAAAGAACAAAATTTTACTTTCATATTCACTATTCTATTGCCCGAGAAATTCCTCCGTTGTTCATACTCCAAGTGAAATAGCTTACTCGTCATAAGTTTGGAGTCAAGAGTGTTTTAAACTCTTGTTGTTGAACAATCCAAACCCTAACCTGATATCTTTGTTAGAACGGTTTCTGTTAGATTGATAGATAAATAGTTTTTTAGATTGATTGTTTGTTTTTGTATTAATTTGCGCTCGTCAGTCTACGAACATATCAGAAAAGTGGACGTAGGACTTGTGAATCTGAACCACTATAAAATCGTTGTTCCCTTTACTATTTTATTGTTTTCAGCTTACTATTGCAGTCACGAAAGCATTTTTACAAAAAGGTCTATTATATTTCCGCATACTGACTGACTCGCTATCAGTCAGGTTCTCTGATCTGAAAAACTAAAGTTTGGCTTCAGGTGTATTCCCCCTCTCTCTTGCCCCCTCCCCGATATACTCAAAATCATACTAGGACCAACAATTTTGATTTCAAATTTTCTGATATTAACAAACAAAGCGATACAGTACATATATTTCTACCACACTTCCCAATTCGCATCCTGATTCGTCATCTCATAAACAATGACAAGATTTGTTGCACTAAAATAATAGAGTTATCTATCATGCTTTTAGTGTTTTTTATTATTTTAGAAAAGAATCATCACTAAAAAGAGAAGATCGTGAATCTCCATCATAATCGATGGATGGGGACTGTAAACTGATAAACACTGCTGTATAGCCAGCCAGAACTGTTTGTTCGAGTACAAACAAACAAAGTCAAAGTGATTTAGTGATCGTGTTTCTCTTACATTCTTCAGGGTTATTGAAATGATAACATGTTATTATTATGTGAAATCCTTGGTTGCACATTCCGTCAATCATCTTCCCGTTGAGACTTCTTCAGGAGTGTAAGCAAATAATTTTTCAAAATGCTTGTATATTTTATTAGTCTTATAAATGGTTTTTAGTTAGGAAAAATCTATTTTTGTAGTAGTTTTTCTAAAATTAAGAAGACAAAATGCTGAAAGTTAAAAGCATCAATTGAAAAACTTTTGCTACTAACAAAGAATTCCTCAATATTATCTTTTTATTTCATACCAAAAAAATTCTTATCATTATACCAAACATGATAATTTGTTCACTACTACTTTAAGCTTACTTAGTATTGATACAAAAAAAAAGTCTCCAACTTCTCCCAAAGAGTAATTTATTTCAACTTTAAATAAAAAGAAGTAAAAAGTACTTATTATAAACATTTGTAGACACACTCTTCATCTAATTTTGTTAAACACTAACCTCTCTTCTTTACTTTTTCTTCTATCACATTACACTAAGGGGACGTTTGATTCGCAGCTTAGAATCAAATTTAGGTTCAAGATAATTCCCTCCAATGTCAGAATGTACAGACTCATTCCAATAAATCTATTTGGATTAATTATTCGAATTCAAGATCATTAATATACATGTATTTCGTATAAATGTTCAATTTTACCCTTGTATAAAATATTAAAAAGTAAAAAATTAAAATTATTAAATAAAAGGATAATTTATAAAATTAATAATGACAAATGAAAAACAAAAAATACAAAAAAAAATGGAATAAATAAAACACGGAAGAATAACAAAATATAAGGAAAGAATGAAAAAAAATTTAAAAAAATAAAATGTAAAACGAATAATTAGAAAATTAGAAAAATATTTTTTTAAAAATAGCATGGAATCAAATTTGGGATTTGAAGTAAAACCCACCAAATAATAGGGTATTGATGATTCCTAAATTTTTGAATATCATTTCAAAATTTTGAATCCAATACCCTTAATCCAAACACAATTTATGGATTTTATATCGATTCATGATTCCGAACCCCTCTTACCAAACGCCTCCTAAATCTATTGCAGGTACTAAAATAGAACAAACATTTGGAGTTCGATTGGAATTAAGGAAGCTGAGATATCTAATATCGTGATGATATTTTGTCCAAAGTCCTTAAATTATTCTAAATTCCTCACTTGTTAATCTGACACAAATAGCCGATAAACATTTCTGGTTACATGAAATGACTCCTCCACATTTTACAGAACAGAGAAAATATAAGCGCATGAAACATTAGCCAAATTTAGTAATTTGGACTAACTACCTGGTCGGGCCGAGAAGAGCTTGCTGGGTCCACGCCCCGTTTAAGTTAGATTGCCACAGTCTCACAGCACCATCACTACCCGTTGTAGCCAGGGTCATTCCACTCATATCCCATTCCATCTCCCACACCTATCACCCAAATATATTACTATTACCATCTTCATCTCAGACCCAGTTTGCAGAAAACGTTTGAAATCATTGTAAGTATGTTTCTAACGGTTTCATCTATATTGTACATTACAGGATAGGTTGTTCGTACCTCATTATCATGGCCCGAAAGCAACGCAACCCTATCCACTGAAAGTCTCCCATCAGTTTCAGGGTTTGATCCAAGCTGCCAGATTGATAGTCCCTTTTGAGTAGCCACAGCTATCAGTTCGTATGGCCTGAACAAATACAAAGATACCATCTTACCAACATTTCCTCTTAATGAAAACCAACTCATATCCTTAATGCAATATGATGAAAACTCTATTCGTGCTATGTGGAATACTTTTTACAATGTCAAATATGCGTCTGCATGCTCAATCTTTTTTATTTTGCTTTTTGCTCCATTTTTTGTTATTAAAGACAAAAAGCATATGTTTGTTTCGTGCATTTGAAGTAAATAATATATTTATTTATCATAGAACTAGTAAAAGTATCTCATAAGCTCAAAGTAGGCGTGTGCTGTGCAACTTTTAACAATTTTTTTTCTCAACGATCATTACAAAGAAATCATAAAAAAGTGGCAGCAAAAGATTTCATCTACAAAGTAGAATTGGTAGATACATTATTAACAGAAACAGAGGAATTACCTTCCAATATTTGGTGCCCAAGCAACTGCAGAAACCTGATCACCCTTATCCTCAAGCAGAGAAAGCTCAGCAACTGGAAGCCATCGTTGATGATCTAGATCAAACTCCCAGACCTATTTAGTTTAATACAATTAAGTTTCAAATGTGCCTCCAGAGAAATACGATTAAAGAACAAGGTAGATTTTATTGCCGTCGAATCAACTATAAACACGAATGAACATGTGAAGATGACTACAATATAAGCATGTTTGAAATTAAAGTGCTTTTCAAAAGCAGGCTTACAGTAAAAGAATTTCTCATTAGAAAACCAAAAGTCATATAGATAACATAAGCTTTTATACTCCTAGTGTCATTCACTCTAAGACAAAAACTGACTAAAATTTTCCCAGAAATATAGTAAACTTGTTAAGTGAGGTAACATAAATTCTGATGCAAAAGATAAAGCATGTACCTTTGCAGAATTTAGTGCTGGAGTATTTGAACTAAAGCCTAAAACAAAACTCGATTGTCGGACTTCATTTCTTTGCGGATTCCATGAGATAGACGCAGATATGGAGGAGACACTCCCAAACTTGGACACCAAATCAATCACATTTTGAAACTCAGCCTGTACATTCGGGGAAAAAAAGAACTGAGTTAATTTGCTAAATCAAACGTGATAAATACCAGCATATCTCACCAGTATTAAATGGCAGAAAGATCGAAGCAGCTAAATCTGAATAAAATATTTGCTCGGCTTAGCTCAAATGGGAAACTATAGTATATTCCTAGAGGCTAGAGTTTATTCACCACAGATCAGTACATCAGGTAAAGTCCAGAAAAGGTTTCGGATGACCAAGGTTAGAGCTACCAAAACAATGTTATAAGATGTTTGAGAATTAATTAAATTACACTGGCAATAATTATTATCATATATAAGGTGTTTCAATCTCGTAAGAACAAAGGAAAGCATGAAAAACACCCTAGCTTAGTTTTTAAAGTATTAAAAAAAAAATATTTTGACCCTATAACGCGTTGAAATGACATAATATCTTATAAGCTCCATTTCTTCATCCAAACTTATTCCCAAAAGAGGACGTAACATTTTACGAGATCCTCACAAGGTATAGTGAAGAAGAAACTTTGATGGCTTTCTTGGTATGAGCTGGAAACATAAGATATGGTGGAAATATCCGTATGCATCATGAGACAAACAGGACGTCGATAGATGGAACATGAGCACGGGAACAACATTTTATATGATATACAACTTCAGATAGCAACAAATCGAACCTGAAGTTGCCACTTCTCCAGTTCAAGCATACCTAGGAGCTCATAGATTTTTACTTGTCCATCAGAATATGCAGCAACCTGTTGATGAAAGAGCAAACACTGATGTTAGTAGCAGATCACAAGCATTTCATCATTCTCAAATTTGCATAGATGGTTAATTGTAATCGCTGTATACATGTGATAATTTTGAGAGACTACAGTTTCAACAAAGATCCATCAGATGAGATATAAACAAACAGAAACCAAAACATTCAAAGTACTGGAGGTAAATAGCAACGGGTTATTATTATTGTGCACTTAGCATTTAATAGACGCAATGTTTTAAAAATCTTATTCTGGAACCATGGTGTTTTTCTACGGCACCATCCGCGAGGTTTAAGCACCAAGGCGGATCAAGGCGTAAGCCTTTATGTGCATGTATAAATTCAAATAGATATTGTTTTCCAGATAAACTAATTAAAGTTCGACATAAAAATACATAAAACATAAATACCTTCAAAGTTGGACATGTATCTCACATAAAGTATGTAAAATAACTTTTTCTTGAAATACCATCTCTATTATGCTTCTCCTATAGTGACTTGTGTGTGTCTATAAATATGATAAAATTAACAAATTCACTAATTTTACATGTTATAATCATGTTCAAAAGCTTAAATTTAGAAATAGGTGCAAGATTTGAGGTGTAAGCCTCATATTACTTAAGCCTAATACAAGGGTACCGAAGCCTGAGAGGCCTTTTTAATTGCCTAATTCAAGGTCGGACTCAGAGGTGGGATCTTTAAAACATTGATTAGATCTATTAACTTACTGAAAAAAAAAACAATATTCTGGATGATAAGAAAATACCCTGGCAATGATTATAATAAGGACATAGGTCAAACCCGAACGGACTCAACTCAACACACTAACTACTGTTTAATTCCAAGGGGGCAGATCCTCTGCCCCAGTTTTTGGCGGCGCTACGCGTGCATTGGTGGGCCACCTTCTTTACAATAAAATCACACATGTCTCCACCTTATTGGTGGGACACCCAGTGGGACACCCACTGGGGCAGAAAATCCGGACTCTTCCAAGGGTATTTGCTGCATATTAGCCATTAGGTCATCACTGCGACATTGTATTTCTTCCCTTTGTGTCATACAAAATCTATTCCTAGCCTAAATTTTATGCTAGGTGGATATATTTGTCTAGTCAATTTAGTTTCCCAACTTCCTCGTACATGAAATTCATACTTCATTTTGGACTAACAGAGCTCACTCAGGCTATGCATGTGTAGGAAACAGATATACAAGATGCAGAATAAATAACTATTCTTATACTCATTCCTCTTGATTTTCAGGTCTCAGAAGTTTCAGAACACATTATTTTTATTCTTTTATTACGGAAGACTTCAAATGAACAAAAAGCGACTAAAGTTCACAAATATAAAACAACAGCGACCACTTCCACATAATGCGCATTCCAAGCAAGTAATAATACTAACCAATTTCAGACATGTTTGATCATCTCCAAATCGAACATCTAGAAGTTGACTCGTATTTCTACCAAAGCATTTGCACATCTTCCACCGAAGCACCTCAGTATCTAGAGAATAACAACAAAAAAAAAAACTCCATCTGATATTTAACCCCTTTCAACATAATAAGAAAAAAAGAAAAAAATGGCATAATGTCAAGGTGCAAGAAATAGATAAACACAATTAAGATGGAGCAAAGATCCACAGAAATTGAGAAACTGCCACTTTAGCATATAGACCTAGCAGTCATCCCCTAAAGGAAATAAACAACAAGATTTAATCCAACGATCAATTTGACTGTTCCTAATACTAAGAAATTTCAATTTCAATAAAATATTATAGCAGAACTAACTGGGCAATTCAGTAAGTACCTTCCATAACCTCCTCCCACAATGACAAAGTCCCATCTTCACCAATGCAAGCAACAGCATCCCCATATTCTGGCGGAACCCAAACCACTTTCAAGATGCTGCTGTCCTGTGCCTACGCATGCAATACAACCATGACATACCCAAAACCTACTGTGTATAGTAATACGAGTAACATCAATGCATACAAAATTCACATCTTCATATCAACAGCGCCAACACTACAATTCAAACTCTAAAAGGACTGC
This sequence comes from Lavandula angustifolia, assembly GCA_028984105.1. NCBI lineage: Eukaryota > Viridiplantae > Streptophyta > Magnoliopsida > Lamiales > Lamiaceae > Lavandula > Lavandula angustifolia. The sequence continues at coordinate 13,784,952 of CM054811.1, forward strand.
AAAACAAAATATAAGAGAGCAAATTTACTGACCTTAAATTTGGAGGTACAAGTGTAGTTTGAGGAAGCTGGACCCGTCGAATCGTAAACGGCCAAGAAACCATCAACGAGTCCTGTAGCCAATCTCTCACCACTGTAATTCCATGCAGTGCATCTTGTGCCTTCATCAAGTAGCAGAATGGGTTTATCCATCTCCGTATTAGCCAAATTACCAGTCATTCCAGCCGTCGACGGATCGAGAGCGGGGACCGAGCGTCCCGACAATCTTCTTGCGGAGAAACTCTGCACACACGCATCAACACAGCAGATAACTCACCAAAATCCAAATGAATCAAATAGCTAAAAACGCTGGGGTAAAACCTGAAATCAGATCCGTAACAAACCCTAGAACATACGCCCAAAAATCAATTAGGAAACAACATACCGCTTTGGATGGCTCGAGAATGGTGGGGTCTTGGTTAACCCAGAAGATCTGGCCCAAAAATGGTGGCCATTCGGTGGCCACCAATCACGCCCTGCCACGCGTGCATTGGTGGCCCACTTTTTTAAAATTAAAATATTTTTTTATTGCTAGCATGGCCCATCAATGCACGCGTGGCATGTCGTGATTGATGGGCACCGAATGAGACACCAATTTTGGGCCAGAAGATCCGACTTGCTTGGTTCATAGGCTACATTCCACTGCGTACATTTTTTTCTCTTTTAATATTAGTTTTTCTATTTTTGCATAATTAGTAAATGCAGTTATAAATTACTAATCCGTCGTTCGGCCCAACTTGTCTTATTTCTTTTTGACAAAGAGATTAAGAGTGGGTGATTATGTATAGATGAATCGGTGATTATGTGTAGAAAGATAGTTCCCACAAAGAAATAGAGAGTTTTGTGTAGTAATTATTTTTTATTTTTGGAAATAAGACAAATCTAACGGGACAATCAAAAAGAAAAACAAGATAAGTCGGGTGGGAGGGAAGGAATAATTCTTATGATATATTGGGAGATTTTCAATATTTATGACATTTTTTCTTGAAACTATTATTCAATCGTTAGCCTTTATACGTGAAAAAATCATGGATGTTCTTTAATTACTAGGCTAGACTAGATTACAAATTCATTCTAAAACTATTTTGGAAAAAGCTTGTTGTTGGATCAATTATTGTTGGACTTGCTACTTGATTTATAAACCTAATTTTGACTTGTTTGACCAATTTTGACCTGTTGATTATTATATAAAAAAAACGTAAACTCTACCTTCTGCCTCCACCTCAAATCTCTCATATTCTGACCCTCTCTCTCGCATCTCTCTCCCCTCTCCGCCTCCAATCTCTCTCTCCTCTACTTTGACTATTTCTTTGCTAACTTTTCTCATGAATCCGCTGATTTTACCAACTGGAGCGAGCTGCCGGAGAGCGGCGTCGAAAAGGAGTGGTGAATTTGCAAAACGCTCGTTATAAAGCCGAGATTCTCTCTCATCCTACATCTTTGTGTTTCAATATTTTCTTGCTGCACACTTTTTCCTTCGCTAAATTAGTCTCTCTCCTCTCTCTCGATCTAATCGTGTGCCTTCTAAGGGTGAATTTAGCTTGATAACTCAAATTATTTCAGGTTAGTTTGTTGAAATCCTCCTCCGTCAAAACTAGAAAGGGCATCCATTTCTCTCTCTCTATTTTTTTATTTGTATTTTCATGAAATTGCAGTGTTGAATTTTGATTTTATTTTCGAATTTGAATATTGAATATGCATCTTATACTAGTCTTTAACTTAATCAGCAGCTCATTGTTTTGTTTTTTTGTTTTTCCAATTGACACTTTTATTCATAACAATTGTCAATTTTTTCGTTGCAATTGACACATTTATTTATTGTAAGATACTTTGAGTAACATTTCTGGTTATCATGATGATCATATTTTGTTTATTAAATCATTGAATGGTGGTTTCGTATGATTATTGAATTAAAGTGACACGTTTCTTAATTATAATTGACACTTTACTTCATTGTGATTAACACTATGAGATAAATAACACTTTTGTTTGTTGCAATTGACACATTATGAGAATGTGACACTCGCCTTGGAGACAATTGACACTTTTGTTTATTACGATTGACACTTTGAGTATCATTTCTAGTTAATATGATGATCATATTTTATTGGCTAGATCATTAAACGGTGGTTTCGTATGATTACCACCAGATTAAAGTGACATGTTCCTTAACTCTGATTGACATTTTACTTTAGTGTGATTGACAATTTGAGATAAATGACACTTTTACTGGCTGTAATTGATACATTATGAGAATTTTACACTCCCATTCGAGACAATTGACACTTTTGTTTATTATGATTGATATTTTAAATATCATTTCTGGTTATTATGTTTCATATTTTACTGTGTGATTATTGGATTAAAGTGATACATTCCTTAATTCTGATTGACACTTTATTTTAGTGTGATTGACACTTTGAGATAAATGACACATTTGTTCACAATAATTGATACATTTTTCATAAACAAATGACACTTTTTTCAAAACAAATCACATTTTTTTTCAAAAATAGTTGATAGGCAATAAATGATACAAATGACACTTTATTCAAATATAAATGACATTTTTGTTACGAAGCAAATGATACTCTACAAGTGACAATTTTCTTCAAAACAAATAACACACACACGTCCTTAATTGAAATTGGGAAAAAATTCAATAAAAATAAAATAAAAACATTAAAAAAAAACTAAAAGTAAAATTAAAAATAATACAAATAACCTTTATTCAAATACAACTGACACTTTTTTTCAGAAGTAAATGACACTTTTCTTTAAAAAAAATTTCTCTTTTATTTATTGCAAATGACATGACCGTTCTTAATTAAAATTGGGGAAAAAATTAAATTAAATTAAAATAAAAATTGTTGGTCCTAAGACGTGCTTCAGGTGTTAGGGGGGGGGGGTGAATACACCTGAATACAGATTCTTTTTCTCAAACGCGAAAGTCAGCTTTAGCTGAGTGTGCTACTGAACTGAGTGAGATAACCATATATGCTTTCAGATCGCGTGGGCAGAGATTTCTTCTATTGAGTTCAGCTCTACTGACTTATGTAAGTTGAACAGTAGTTCAATATCAGAGTTGTGTGCGGAAGTGTAGACCCTATGAAACGTCTCGATTGGAAAACTGATTTTATGCTGACTTTGATGAAATACAGTTGAATGCAATATGAACAGTTAAGAATGCAATAGTAAATCAACACAACAGATTTTTAAAGTGGTTCAGACACACTAGGTCTTACGTCCAATGTCCTTACCAAAGCAGGATACTTGTATTATTTATACTGAGCAAGTCTCAGTGATCTGTTGACAGGATATATACAAACTTGATGCTTATACTGAGCAAGTCTCAATGATCTGTTCATGTTGGTCCCGAGATAAACGTTCAGGTGTAGTGGGGGGGGGGGGTGAATACACCTAAAAACTTTTTCTCAACTTAAAGCGCGAACAGTCCCTTTTAGGAAGATGCCATACTGAACAGGTTCAGTAGACCAAATAAGCTGTTCTGAATCACGTGGCATAGTGACTGACTTCACTTAGGCCTGCTAGCTGACTTAGGTCAAAATTCAGTACCGTTCAGCTGAAGTTCAGTAGAGTGCGGAAATGTGTAGCCCCAAATTCAGTTGAGTTAGAAAATGTTTTTAAGAAAATAGTTTCAGTAAATTAGTGCAATCTTTTAAGCTTTGCTGAAACACAGTTGAATGATTTTGAAAGATATTTTCAGTATGAACAGTAATCAATGCAATAGTAAAAACAGAGCACACAGAACACAAGCAATTTTAAAGTGGTTCGGATCCAACAATCCTACGCCCACTGTCCCGAAAAGATCAGGAGTCTATTTTATTATACTGAGTTAGTCTCAGTCGGTTTGTGCACTGGACAAACACTGGTCTTGAGATTTATACTGAGCAAGTCTCAGTTTACAAGGTATCAAACTTAAGCGTTTGACAAACTCTCCAACTATGAAGGAGTCCTTTACAATAAAGATCAGTTCAAGGATGAACTCCTTCGTTCTAAGCTATAGATATGGTCAGCTGAGCTTAGGTTAGAGGGAAGGGAACGAGAAAAGTGGCTTCTAGAGCGACGAACGGTTAAGTATAAACTCTTGGTTCGTATTCAGTCGCTTGGATACTAGAGGCTTGTGATCTGGTTCAGCTCGATTTCCTTTGAGCAGGTATGTCACCTTTCGCTTGGAATAACTTTTTGAAGTTCTTGCAAAAAGCTTAAGTCGATTCTGAGTTGCTCGTGAATGCTCGTGTGTTCTTCGTTTTCTTGGTGAGCTTTGATTTGAAATCTTCCATCTATTTATAGAGCAGAGACATGGATAGATCCGTTGGAGACGATGATCCATGTGTCTCTCTCTTTTGGGTAGCTAACGGCTCTTTCAAAGTATGGTGACAGAGTCATTTCCCTCCATTTCTGGAAAGATGTTGACTTGTAGCTTTAATCAAAAAGTAGATAGCTGGCTGCTTGTCATTGGTCGAGGCTGAAGAAAGTAGGTGAGACAAACAGACTTCAAGGTAGATCTGAAGCTGACTTCTCTATACCTCGTATGACTCTACTGATTTAACTTATGAGATTTTCTAACAGTCAGAAGACTGTCTGCCCGTTGCTGAGTCTGATCTATGTTCAGTAGCATACTCCTGCTGAGTTCAGCTCTACTGAAGATCAACTCTGAGTTCAGTGAACTACTCCCCGCCGAGTTCGGTTCCCACCGACTCCTTTACGTATACCTTGCTCTGCTGAGTCCAAGATCTACTAAGTCTTTTTCTCTTAGTACTGAGGCTGATAGTCTGCTGAAGAACCAGCGGACAAAATTGAACGCCTGAACCATGTGGAAGGGTGTCTACTGAGTCTGAAACTCTTAGAGACAGAATAAACAAATACAACTGAATGGTTCATCAGTCAAAGTAGGGTTTTGGGATCTTCAAATCTACTGAGCACTAGTCTACTGAATCATCTCCCAACAGTTCACATGATAGATTCTCTACTTATAGTCGTAGTGACTTTACAGGGTTTCAAACTTAAAGAGTTTGAGCTTCTCCAACTGTGAGAAAGTTCTTACAATAAGAATGTTTTCACAAAAAGTGATCTCCCTCGGGGTTTCTAAGCTATGGATATTACAATTTAGCTCGCTTAGATAAGAGAAGGGGAACAAGTATTCTCTAGAGAGAAGAACTAAAAAGATTCTATTCTAAGTTCAAGTTCTTCGCTGGATATGCAGTGAGGTTGCTAGAGATCGTTGTTCGTTGAAAGCTTTTGGTTCCCGGGGTCTTTCTGCATGAAGACTCTCCTTTATATATAGCGTTCGATGTGTGAATAGATCCGTTGGAGAGAGGTCTAGCCACATGTCGAAATGACAAGGAAAACGACTCCTTAAATTTTAATGTTGATGAGTAGGTGCACTGTAGAGATACGAATCTTTTACAATCTCGGAGTAGCTTTTGTCAGAACAAGTAAAGCGCTGTCGGCTCCTTATTGGTCGAGGTAGATTGGTAGGTGAGGTTTGTCAAATATCAAGGTTGACTCCCTCTGAATCCTTGGACCTTCAACTGAAGTGACTTCCTACTGATGTTCTTCTGAGCATTCAGTGCGTGGGCATGAATTCCTGTGCAGATTTAGTTGGTGGTCGGCTGGCCAACTGACTTCTTCGATACTGAGTCCATCAGCTGAGTGCAAGGTCTTCTACTAAACTTCGCAGCTACTGAACTCTAGCTTATTGAGTTCCTAACATGCTGAACTCAAACTAAGCTATTACATAATCGCAGGTTCATTATTCAGCTAGGGGTTTTGGGATCTTCAAATCTATAAAATACACTTCTACTGAATCTTCATCCCAACAATTTCCCCCTATTTGATGATGCCAAAACCTTTTACATTTTGTATAAAAAGAAACATGCTAAGGTTAAAAGCTACTACTACTGAGTTAAGATCTAGTACAAGGAATGCTCCAGCCAACATATCAAAGCTGACTATATAAAGAAAAGAAAGAATCAGAGCAGTCACATGTAAGAATGTATCAGAGCTATCACAACAGGCAATGTATCAGACCCACATCAAATTAACACAGTTATAGTTTACTGAAGGTATCAGAGCTTAATAACTATTAACACAGTCAAGAAATATCAGGGCCGATACAGCTAAAAATATCAAAGCTCAGAAACAGATCACAACTATTAGTAGCTAATCATCTAATCAACACTTATTCAGTAGTAAAAATAATTTCCCACTTCTAACAATATCTAAAAGATAATTCCCCCCTAAGAGACAATTTCCCCCTAAGAAACCAAATCCTATAAGTCATACAAGAGCCATTTCCCCCTAAAATAATAGCATGGTATCAGAGCAGGAAAAATAATACTAGGAAAAATTTCTAAGGCAGATAAGCATATAATTCACGGAGGGTCAGATAATGTGAGTGAGTGTGATCTGATCACTGAAGTGATCAATACTGTTGAAAGTAAAACACAACAGCCGTAAAGACAATGAGTAGTTGTCAAGGCTCAGAGCAACAGATGTCATATATAAGATAAGATGTTGTTTACAGTACAAGACATTATATTACTACTGACTAGACTAGGAGACAGAGAGAAAGGTCAGCTCTGCTTCTTCTTGAATTGTTGCATGCGAGCTCTGAAGTCAGCAGACTTCTTCTCCGGAAGTTCAAGGCCATCTCCTGAATATACTCGGTTCCTCAGGGCCTTGGTCTCCATCAAGTCTTCAGCATCGGACTTGTCCAGGGCTTTGCTGGTAATAGCATCCTTGATTTCTTCTTCAATCTCCTTATTGCAGATGTTGTTCTGGTGAGTGAGAGGAGGAGGAAGAATCCTGAAAGGAGGTGCCTTCAACGTCTTGCTTGGTTGCTCAAGCAAAGTCTGAATCCCAACGAGAAGGGATGTGTTTGCAGCAGTTAGGAAATCTTTGAAATATGTATCAGGATCGGATTCTTCATTGCCAACTTTCCAGATGTAGAATCTCTTAAAGAAGTCGATCTTAAGTTGTTCCCCTTTCTGATTCATCTTAAGGGGCACCCAATCGTCAGTTCTCTTGTAAATAATCTTCTTTACTTCACTGACTGGCTCCCTTCTCCTGAAATATCTAGAAGTAGTAGGAATACTTCTATCTTTCACAGGGACCCTCTCCCTTGCTTCCTTCTCTGTCCGCAGCATGAGGGCCTCTAGATCAGTTAGACGTATAAGTTCCCTAGCTTTTCTGATTTGCATGGCTTCAGCTGTTCTGTCCAAAGCTCTCTCAACTGTGTCCCATATCTCATTCATCTCTAGCTCTTGTTCTTTGGAGGGCATAGTTGAGGGGACATGCTGATCTTCTGAGTCGCTCGACGATGATGATTTGGATTTAGATACGCCTGGCTTCTCAGTTTTGGACTGTTCAGGTTTGGACTGTTTGGGTTGAGCAGCTGCTGAAGTTCTCGTCTTCCTAGGAATAACAGATCTAGTGTGAGTAGGCACTGGAGATCGGATCTGTACACCCTTCTTGGCTGGAATCTTCTTCTGCGCATCCTGCTCTTCAAGTTCCTAGGCCAATTTTGCATCAAATGCTATCTGTTCTTCTTTTGACCTGAACTTGAGCTTCTTCGGCTTTGGAGGACTGGGGTCAGCAGGGGCCTTTCCCTTATCAGATTTACTGGCTGGAGGTGGTGAGTTTTCAGTCTATAGCCCTTCAATAAATTTGGCCACCTCAGCCACATCTGCATCAGTTGGCTCTTCAGCAGGGGCTTCCCCCTTGCTTGCTTCTTCCCTTTTGTCAGCTTCTACGGAGCTGGGTCTAACCGGAATAATTGTTGAACTTGGTCCTGCACCCTGTTCTTTTGCCTTAAGGAGGGCTCTCAGCTGAGCAGATCTACTCTTCCCCCCCCTTTTGGTATCATCAATAAGCGTAGCCAGGGCAGTGACCTTGTTCTTCAATTCATCTACTGAGGCTTTGACTGTCTCAAGACCTGAGGAAATATCAGTGGCTACATCAGTGTAAGACTCCCATCGCTTGTTATGCTCTTGATAAATAGCGTTCATCAGAGCAATTTTGTTCTGTTCAAAGCGTCGGAGGTAGTCTTCCACCGCATTAGAAGCAACCTTCTTGATTTCTTGGAAGGAGTTGTGCTAATTGGTTAGTACTTTGGAAATACTGTCAGCTGTGAATTTATAGCGTTCCTCGACTGCTTTCTGTACACGACCTATTGCAGCAGCCATCTTTTCAGTGAACTTCTTGGCTTGCGACTGCATAATGGTTTGAAATTGGGCAGTCAGGTCTGTCTTCTGTGCCTCAAGTGCTTTGGTGAGGATCTCTTCAACATTGATAGACTTTGGAGTGCTGATCCTCTGCACTTTAGTAGAAAGGTCTTTCAGCGTCTTCGTCTGAGCCTTAGTGAACTTGCCCCGCTTAGTGTTCACATCATCGGCAAGCGATATGTTCTTGTGTGCTTGACGCTTGATAACCTTATTAATTGACTCCTTGCTGATTCCTTGAGCTCAGTAGCCTGATATCTGCTTGTTTCTTAGGCTGAGTCTTGGACAGAGCCGGGATGATCGGGCCAGATACTGGAGGAGGTGGCGGCTGATCATCCTTGGGAGTGTTACCCTCAGCAGATCCTCCCAGGCCTACATCCTTGGGTGAGTCAGTTGGAGGAGGAGGAGGAGGAGGCTGAGTTTGAGAAGAAGACTCGCCTTGAGTTCTGATGCGGAGGAGCATAAGCATGGCGGCCCTAAGATCCTCGAGCGAGGTAATGTCAATAGGCTCGCCATATCCGATTTCCTCCTGAAGTTGTTATTCCTCCTGAACCAACTCAGTTATCGTCTTCAGGCGGATCGTCTCTTCAAGAGGATCCCACTCAAGGAATCTCAGACGCATCTGCACCCGAGCACGGACAGCTATATCCAGGAGATCTTGATGATCATGGATCTCTGGAATCTCATCAGCAACCTCTTTAGTGGCTCTGCTCCTAGCTTTAAGAATTGAGGTTGGGATGGAAGAGCAGACCTCAGTAAGTTGGGTTGACTCAGCTGGAATCTCAGCCGAGTCTCCTCTGAATTGACTCTCTTCACCTTCTCCTTCAGGGTCACATTCTCCTTACCTGACCCTGAATCCTCAATGGAGATAGGTGTGGGATCGACCGAAGACTCTGACTTCTTCAGTGTCTTCCGCTTCTTCTGCTGAGGCGGTTGAGTAGGATGGGGATCCTGAGTGATCTCCAGAGGACATTTATAAGCAAGTCCTCGCCCTATGGAGTTCTCAGCGGATGCAGTATTCAGAAACTTGATGAGCTTCTGATCAAAGTAGTAAGCATCAGCAAAAGATACACGCTATGGGCAGTGATCCTCGATCAAAATACTGATTTTGTTGCCGTAGAGGAGTTTTCCCTTAGGAATCAGCTGCATGCCTTCATCAGAGTCGATGAATTTAAGAGATTGAGCTTTGAACTCTGCTTTGAAGAAAGCGTTCTAGTTCACGGGGGCTCCGTCCACGATTGCCATCATAATCTAGGCACGGATGCAGGAAAGCTGATCATAGGAGCCCGCTGAACTAGTCAAGATGTGGTTGACTATGTAAGCCAGACCACGAAACTGAGGAAGCAACTGACTTTTCGGAAAAGCAGCTTTGAAGACGACGTTATTCTGACCGCTGAATCGGCAAAGATACTCATCCACAGAGGATTCCTTGTACCCAGCAAGGGAAATCCCTTCGTCGTCAAGATCAAAACTGCGATGGAGACATGTCGCAATGTCCATCTACTGGCCTGGTCCTCCCACTGATTCGGTTGGACCTCATGCCTGGAGAGGATGGAAGAGATAACGCAGTGATCGTCATCCTCTTGATATTTCAGAAAGAACTCTGCAACCTGGCGGGGCAGGCTCTGACGCGGAGCCTTAGAGAGAATCGGCAGAAGACCCGAGTGCTCAAGCGCATCGAAGATAGGAGCCATGCACTCCATGCTGCATGTCCTGAATGACAGGACGGGTTCGAAGAGAACCCTCTTCCCCGAAAAGATCTCCTGAATGACTTCAGGAATCAGCACATCGCTGGTGGGAATAATTGCCATTGTATAAAACTGAAATCTGCAAAAACATCGTTAGCACTTGAAAATAGAAGAAGTTAGTAAAGCAGATTTAGTTTAAGAATAATTACCAAAGGACGAGTGCTTAAAATGCAGTAGGAGTCTAAGAAGAGAAATAGTTGCAGAAAGCACAAATCGTTCAAAAATGGCGGAAAGATGATAAGGTGAGAGATAACATGCATATATATATATTCAGATTTGAATATGAACGGTTTATAAGCATGCGGTTAAGATTAGTCTGTTTTTAAGAGGTGGAGGACTTAGATTAGATGTTATAATAGGGTATGATTACTGTGCCGCCTATAATCTTGACCTTCTTATCTCTATCGCCTAAATGGTAAGGTGAAATGACATGCATTTAATGCGTCGTAGTTAGTTTTATGGAATGTCGTGAGTTTAACGAAAATGACATACTCAATGTAGTACCATGAACATTAAAGGCGGGAAACAAATGCTATGACATGTTGAATCACCAAATGCTGAATTAAATACTCATAACCTGTCAGCTGAACATCGTAGTTAGCTGATACCACATTGACGATACTGAGTATTTAAGCAGTACTGAGAGTAAGTTCCCCCTTACTCAGTACTTCCCGGATCGTTTACTGAACCGTATCAGTAGGATCCAATAGACCTAGTTCTACTGAGAGTTCGTTGAATCTAGTCTCAGCTAGATGTTTGGTCAGGATATCAGCTCTTTGCTTATCAGTGTGGATCTTCTCCATTCTGATATCCTTTTTCTTGACATGGTCTCTGATGATGTGATGAGGAATGTCCACGTGCTTGCACCTTGTATGTAGAACATGGTTCTGAGTGATTGTAATGGTACTGGGACTGTCGCAGTAGATCAACACTTCATCTTGATGAATGTCGTAGTCTCACAGCTGTTGTTGAAGCCATAGTATCTGTGCGCAACAGCTTCTGGCAGCTATATATTTAGCTTCAGTAGTGGACGTTGCTACTGAATGCTGTTTCTTTGAAAACCACGACATGAGCTTGCTGCCGAGGAACTAACAAGTGCCTGAGGTAGACTTTTTGTCGATTCGACAACCTGCAAAATCAGCATCAGAATAACCAGTTAGTTCAAGGTTATCATCAGCAGGATACCATAACCCAACATTAGGTGTTCCCTTCAAGTAACGAAGAATTTTCTTCGCCGAATCTAAATGGCTCTTCTTGAGATTCGTCTGAAATCTCGCACATACACCTACATATAAGTTATGTCAGGTCTACTGGCTGTATGATATAGTAAGGAACCGATAATAGCGGGATAGTCAGTTGAGTTAACAGATACTCCCTCTTTGTCAAGATCAATCTTGAGATTGGTGTTCATGGGTATCTATACTGCAGCTGAATTTCTTGATGAGATCTCTTGTATATTTAGCTTGATTAATGAATATTCCATTCTTGGATTGTTTGACTTGAAGTCCAAGGAAATAGTTCATCTCTCCTATCATCGACATTTCAAACTTCTCTTTCATCATTTGCTTGAATTTCTGACACATAGTTAGATTCCTTGATCCAAAGATGATGTCGTCCACATAGATCTGCACCAGTAGGATGTCCTCTCCTGACTTGATACTGAATAGGATGCGATCCATTGTTCCCTTCTGAAAACCTTTCTGAAGTAGAAAGTCTGAGAGGGTATCATACCAAGCCCTGAGTGCTTGTCTTAACCCATACAAAGCTTTCTTAAGTCTGTAAACCTGATGTCCCAGTTGAAAGCCGGGTGGTTGTTCAACATAGACTTCTTCCTTCAGCACGCCTTTCAGGAAAGCTGACTTCACATCCATCTGATAGACTGTGAACTGCGGATGTGTTGCATAGGCTAGGAATAGACGAATGGCTTCCAATTTTGCGACTGGGGCGAATGTTTCGTCAAAATCTATTCCTTCAGATTGACAATATCCTCTGGCAACAAGTCGAGCTTTATTCCTGACAATGACGTTTTCATCACGCTTGTTCTTGAAGACCCACTTCGTTCCTATCACGTGTTGATGTCTAGGTCTATCAACAAGCTCCCATACGTCATTTCGAGTGAACTGATTCAGCTCTTCTTGCATGGCAGTGATCTAGTCAGCATCATTCAGCGCATCCTCAATTGTCTGAGGTTCTTCAGTCTACAAGAAACAGGAGTATAAAGCGCTCTCTCCTTGACAGAATCTGGATCTTGTCTTGGCGCTAGCTGAAGGATCTCCAATTATAAGATCGGAAGAATGAGCATCTAGCCACGAACGACGACGTCTTGTTACTTCATCTGGAATTGATTCTACAAAGATAGTAGGAGTGTTAGGAATTTCATTTGTAATATTCTGAGATTGAAGTAATTCAGTAACAAGGGTTGGGTCTACTGAGTCACCAGGTTCGGGGGCATTTAGCTCAGGAACATTAACAGTTCCCCCTGAGTTGTTATTCTCAGTAGAGGTCTCAGTTACCACATGGGTTTCCTCATCGACCTGAGTTACCTCTGATTGATTCTATTCAGTAGAATCAATTTGTTCAGCTACATTGCCTGTTGGTTGATTCTGAATTTCATCATCTGAATCATCATCCCAATAATGCTGGATCTTTTCGATATTATCTTTTAAGCTTAGATCATGTAGCTTGCTCCCGACCTCTTCATCTTCTGGCTGAGAGTTTGACTTCCTGCTCTCAGAAATAAATTCATCAAATACAACATGAGGGCTTTTCTCCATGCAAAGGGTCCGGTAGTTAAAGACCCTGAAAGCTTTGCTGACCCTGGAGTATCCTAAAAAAACTCCTTGGTCTGACTTGCTATAAAAGACATTTAACTGGTCCTTTCCGTTATTGTGGATAAAGCACGGACAACAAAAATATGGAAATGCGAAATAGAAGGTGTTCTCCCTTTCCATAATTCATATGGCGTTTTCATGTGCATTTGTGTTAGTAGAGATCGATTCTGAGTATAACAGGCAGTGTCAGTAGCGTCTGCCCATAACTTCAATGGTAGACCTGAGTCTGTGAGTAATGTCCTTCCTGCTTCTTTGAGTGTTCTGTTCTTCCTTTCAGCAAGTCCGTTCTACTGAGGCGTATGTGCCGCTGAGGTCTCATGTTCAATGCCTTCAACTTCGAGTAGTCTTTCACCATCAAGTTCAGAAACTCAGTTCCACGATCTGAGCGTATCCTTTGGATCTTGATATCTTTCTCGACGCTCAGCCGCTTAAATAGTTTCGGCAGTTCAGATTTGACGTCAGATTTGTTGGTGATGAACATCACCCAAGTATATCTTGAATAGTCATCAATGACTACAAGAGAATATTTCTTTCCTCTGATCATCACTGGATTGACTGGGCCAAATAAGTCCATGTGCAGCAGCTGAAGGATTCCATCAGTGGAAGGTGACGGAATTGGCGGATTGCTTGACTTTTTTTACTTCCCCTTCAGACATGCCTCACAGTTCTTATGCCTTTTGAATACTTCGTTGGGAAGTCCTCTGACTTTAGCATCACGTGCTAGCTTGTTCATTGTCTTGAAGTTCAGATGGCTCTGTCGTCTGTGCCACAGCCATGCTGTTTTGTCATGTGACCTCGTGTGTGCTAGCAGGCAAGCTTTAGGTTTTGCGGTATTCCATTCAGCATAGTATATGTTCCTTCTCCATGATCCTGATAATACAGTTTTTCCTATAGATTTATCAAGAACATCACAAAAACCTGCGTCAAAAGTCACTTTATTGGAGTTATCACATAATTGACTGACAGAAAGGAGATTATGTTGAAGTCCTTCAGCATAAGATACTATAGGAACTGTCGCAGTTCCTATTTTCAATGTGCCGTATCCCCTTGTGTAGCCTTTGGAGTTGTCACCAAACTCAATTCTGGCTCCATCTTGCTGAACGTAGTCGGTCAGTAGGCTCTTTTGATGTGTCATATGTCTTGAGCATCCACTGTCGACAATCCAAGGGTCCTTTAGCACCTGCCAAAAAAAGACAGATTCAGGTACCCTTTGGGTTCAACTTGGGTCCTTAATTGTTAGATTTAAGAATCTAAACTTGTCTGATAGCCCTGATGGCTTCAGACTTCTTCTTGCCCTTGTTGTCAGTAACCTTCTCCACTGAGCTTGGAGGAGCTGACTTCTTAGTCTTTTGGGGTTCAACTTTCTTCTTCTTCTGAACCTTAGGTCTTCTGACTCTTGGCTCATAGTAGTACGAACCGTACTGAGCTGTATGAGTCAACTGTTGATGGCCATACTGCTCGGCCCATCTGACCTTCTTGATCTCCCCTGAATTTGCTCTTGGTGTTCTGGGGCTAGAACCATGGGTCATCTTCTTGTTGCTCGGCTGAGCTGCTAGAATTTTCTGCTTGTTCTTTGCCTGAGGAGGTGTATAGTCTTAATGATGAGTCACCCCTTGGACAAACCTATCAGCCAGGTTGGTGGAGCTTTTCTGTCATGAAGTGGAGGCTTCAAAAGTGTAACCAAGTCCTTCCTTAGTGGAGCATGGTCTTTGAGATCGTAGCAGCTTCTCCAACTTCTCCTTGGCTCCAATGTATTGTTCCGTCATTAAGGTTCTCCACACTTCATCGCTCTTTCTCAGAGATTCATATTCTACTCTAGCTTGTGTGAGTTTTCCTTAAGATTAGCGATTTCAGTCTATTTCTCAAAGACGTCTTTGGTCAATACTGAAATCTATGCTTCTTGGTCTTGAGACTTAGTCATTAGAGAGTTAATCTCTTCCTCCAGTCTCAGAACAAGTCCTTCAGACTCAGTAGAGTCCTGACTTCTCTTTGAAAGTCTCTGATTTTCCGCTTTCAGGATTTCCATCTCCTGAATCGTCTTGCTGAACTGCTGGCTCATCTGAATTTGCTCTTCAAGTAAATCCTTGTATGCAAGAACCACGTCCAGCGGTTCTCCTGCAACGAAGCTTGTGTCGTGTGTGCAAGGTGAAGAGGGGCATATAATGGGTTCAGAATTTACCTCATCCTCTTCTCCGGCCATTAGACATGGTTCAATATCTTCTGTCTCGATTGCCATAAATGCGGTATCGTCATCAAACGATTAAATGAACAATTCCTCATCACTTGAGCAATCGGATAACTCTCCATCTATGTAGGCTTGCATCTTCTTGACGAACTTGTCACGTCGGGCTTGCCTTTCAGCTCTTTCAGCTGATGAGAGTTCAGGATATTCGTACTGGAAGTGTCCTGACTTTTTGCAGTTGTAACATACTGAGCTTCTGCCATCCCTTCTAGATGTGTCTTTTTGTTCAACGGGAGTAGCTTCAGTGTTCCTGCAATCAGGTAGAGGTTTAGTTTCACTTTTCGAGTGACTATGATCTCTCTTCCCTTGATATTTTTGGGAAGCCTTTTTCATCTTCATTCTGAACATCTCTTTCTCCTTCCGGTATTTCACAGCAAGGAGAGCATACTTCTCAACCAAGTTGTCAGCAATTGGTAGTGTTACTGAGGTTCCGGCTGACTGACTTGTTGCTGAGGGACTTGCTCCGGGAGTGCTAACTGATGCCTTGTATGCATGATCCATTGGCACTTCAGCTTCAGCACCAGGGGTGTGTGGGAGGTTGATTCGAACTCCTCTGCTTTTAGCTCTGAAAACACAGAGTAAAAGAATTTAAAAGTCAGATCTCCTCATACACGTAGCAAAAGAATACCACTTGGGCCTCTTAAGAGCCTTTAGAATCTTGGTATTGGTCTCCTTATTGCTAAAAATTTTCCCCAGTCCGTTGATGATGTTGATCTAGCTTGTGAATCGCGCACTGAAATCATCTATGGACTCCCTAGGAAGCATAGCGAAAGCCTCGAGTTTCTGTAGCTCTAACTCCAGTTTATTCTCTTTGATTTGCGGAGTTACTTGGCTAAGTACCGCGAGAGCATCCCGTAGCTCCTTTGCCGTCTTGCAATCATGTACTCTCCCGAGATAAGAGTCATTGAGGATCATCAGTATTACATTTTGCGCAACTCTGTCGAGGTTGTGCAATTTATTTTCTTCAGGAGTGAAGAGGCTCTTGTCCTTGGGAACCTTCGCGCCGGTTCTGGCATCTGCTGCTCCATCCAATGCAAGTTCGACAGAGTCGATCATCGGAACAATAGGTCCTTTCTCCAGGACGTCGGTCATGCTGTCATGCAGTGAAGTTAAATGTGTCTCCATCCTTACTCGCCATACCGTGTAGTTCTCTGTTGAGAACATGGATACCGTCCTTATCCCTAAAATATCAGCCGTTGAAGAAAAATAGGGTATAGGATGCAATGAAGAGATGCAAGATGCAGTGAAAATGGGTTTTCCTAGGATCTTGTTCGAGATAGACCAATATTCAAAAAAACGATGATCAATAAGAACATCGATATGATAGCAATTGTTGGTCCTAAGACGTGCTTCAGGTGTAGGGGGGGTGAGTACACCTGAATACATATTCTTTTTCTCAAACGCGAAAGTCAGCTTTAGCTGAGTGTGCTACTGAACTGAGTCAGATAGCCAGATATGCTTGCAGATCGCGTGGGCAGAGATTTCTTCTACTGATTTTAGCTCTACTGACTTATGTCAGTTGAATAGTAGTTCAGTATCAGAGTTGTGTGCGAAAGTGCAGGTCCTATGAAACGTCTCGGTTGGAAAATCGATTTTATGCTGAGTTTGATGAAATACAGTTGAATGCAATATGAACAGTTAAGAATGCAACAGTAAATCAACACATCAGATTTTTAAAGTGGTTCGGACACACTGGGTCCTACGTCCACTGTATTGACCAAAGCAGGATACTTATATTATTTATACTGAGCAAGTCTAATTGATCTATTCACATGACATATACAAACTTGATGCTTATACTGAGCAAGTCTCAGTAATCTGTTCGCAGAACAAATTCTCTACTTTTAGTCGTACTGACTTTACAGGGTTTCAAACTTAAAAAATTTGAGTTTCTCCAACTATGAGGAAGTTCTTACAATAAGACCGTTTTCAAAAAAAGTGAACTCCCTCGGGGTTTCTAAGCTATGAATATTACAATTTAGCTCGCTTAGATAAGAGAAGGGGAACAAGTATTCTCTAGAGAGAAGAACTAAAATGATTATATTATAAGTTCAAGTTCTTTGCTGGATATGCAGTGAGGTTGCTAGAGATCGTTGTACATTGAAAGCTTTTAGTTCAAACTAAGCTATTACATAATCGAAGGTTCATCATTCAGCTAGGGGTTTTGGGATCTTCAAATCTATAAAATATAGTTCTACTAAATCTTCATCCCAACAAAATTTAAAAAAACTAAAAAGTAAAATTAATAATAATTAAAATAATTACAAAATTTAAATAGTTTAAAAAGAAGTATTTTTGTTAAATAAAAAATTAATTAAAAAAAATTGGCTAGGAGGATTTGAATCTAAGACTATTAATTGAAAAGGAGAATACTTGACCACTAGGCTATGAGCCATTACAATAAAGATATTTGTTGTGATGCGATTTAGTATGATATGACTTGAAGATCTAAAACCCTAACTGATTGATGAACTAGTTTATTGTAATAGTTCAGTTATGTTCAGCATGTTAGGAACTCAGTAGGCTAGCTAGAGTTCAGTAGCTGATAGACTCAGTAGAGTAGATCTTTATCTGCTGGACGAACTCAACATTGGACAGGAAAATGCGTGAAGCTGAACTTTTCAGAAGAATGTAAGTAGAAGATAACTCAGTCCAACAAATCAGAGGAAGTCAACTCAGCATTTGCTTTGGAGTTTGAACAACCCTCACTTTCCATTTTACCTCAACCAATGATGAGCTGCCAGCACTGTACCTTGTTCTAACAAAAGCTGCCCTTAAGATTGAAAAAGAGAGAATCTCTACAATAACGTTCAAAATTGATGATGGCCGTTTTCCTCTCGCTTTTAACACGTGTCTAGGTTTCCTCCAATGGATCTATTCACAAGTCAAGACTATAAATAGAGATCGAGCTTCAAACGATGAGGCACGACTGGGAACACCAAGCATTCAAAGCACACAACCTCTAGGAACTTAAAGCTCACTCAGCGAAGAACTCACTTCATAGAACATTTGTTATAGTTCTTCTCTCTAGAGACACTCCGTTCCCAATCTCTATTCTAAGCCACCCTTGTTAGATCACAAGCTTAGAAAGTGAAGGAGTTCATATTCATTGAACAGTTCTTATTGTAAGAACTCATTCCTAGTTGGAGATAACTCAAACCTTGTGTTTAAAACTGTGTAAAGTCGCTAAGACTATAACTAGAGAATATGTTATGCGAACAGATCGACTAAGATTTGCTCAGTATAATAAATTCAAGAACTCCTACTTTGTTCAGGACAATGGACGTAGGATCTTGAGTATCCGAACCACTTTAAAAACTGTCTGTGCACTTACTGTTTCATTGATTTACTGTTCACGCTGTATGAAACTGATTTGCTAAAACTCATAAGTCAGACTTTCAGTAAAACTGAATCTACGCACAAACTTGATCTGAACTAATTTTTGTAATAACGTTTGTCAACTCGAGACGATATAAAATCGGGCATACACATTCCGCACTCATTCATCTACTGAGTTTCTTGTAGACTGACTGAAGTTAGTAGACAATATTCGGTATTTGGAATCACTCTGCCTACGCGATCTGAAAGTTTATTTGGCTTGCTGACTCGTTCAGTAGCATACTCAGTCGAAGACTGACTTTCGCGTTTGAGTTAAAACTTGGACTCAGGTGTATTCACCCCCCTCTACATCTGAAGACTCGTCTCCGAACCAACAATATTAAACATAATTTTATTTAGTTTCTTGCACGCGCGTGCAACACGTTACATGAGGTCCACACAAGTTTTTGCATTATTTTTGTGATTATTATTATTATTATTATTATTATTATTATTATTATTATTTATATTAATAAACAACACCCTTGTGATGGGCCTGGAAGAGGGGGTACATGTGAAGTATCGGCTTGGGATCATGTCTTCTTAGGACCGCGGGGCTCTCGCTAGTTCACACAGGCTCCTCTACGTTCTTGACAGCCCATCTTTGTCTCAGTAGAGTCTTTCAGTGGCATGTTTCGGGTTTTTTGGGCCACTATGGTGGGCCGGCGCATTTCGAATTTGACTCGTGTCATTGGATATCACCACCTTTTTTGTGTTTTGGCGACAAACACAACTTTTCGTGCCGCTTTCAACATCGTGGTCAATTGTTTCATTTTTAGATAAATTGCTTCTTGTCTGATTCATTATTAGATAATACTACTAATTAAGCAAATAATATCTTATTGGATCGAGTTAAATGGAATTTTAATATATTATATTTTAATTTGTGAATTTATTTATAAAATACTAGTATTATTTTCAAAAAAAAAAACCATCTATTATTTTTCTAAAAAAATTTGTAGTTGTTTTGAAAATAATTTTTTCAGAGTAATATTTTAAAAGTGAAATTGGCTAAAAATATCTAATCACTTTCACTCGCAAAAGTTAAGAATATAAAACAACCGACTATTTATAGATATTGGTTCAAATGAGAACAACCCTTTGAGCGAGAAGTGAGAACAAATTCGAGCCATTAGATAGTGTGATGGAGGGTTGAGATTGTACTCCTTTATTTATTTTCTTTCCCTTTTTATTAATCCATTAACGGCATTTTGGGAAAGTATTTTCTAAACACATTTCTTCTCCCCTCTTGCTTCAAAATTCTCCCTCCTTCTCTATCTTCCCTATTGCTTTAAGAATTTTGAATCCACCTGCAAAAACGCGAAATCTGGGCGAGTAAATCCTTCTAACGTTCGAGCTATGAAGGCATCGACCAATCCTAAGTAGAAGAACTCTCATTTTTTGAAGTAAATTGGCAATATTTTCGTAGTTTCGAACTTGGTGGGAAGTTTGTAATTAGTTTCGTAGCGCTATCAATTATTGCAATTTGGTGTTCGATTCATTTTTCTACAAAGCTTTTTCGAATGTCAACTTACTTAGTTTATGCTTTGTTGAAGACACGTGCTTATTTTTGAAATTATTTCGTTCCCCATGTCTATTGCTTCAAACTACAGTCCATTCTATCCCGTTCAGTTTACTTTGTTTGTTCAAATTCGGAAGGGAACACGATTTTGTTATCTTCGCTCTTGAAGAATTGGGTTTTGGTATCGATTTTGTATATGGATTCGTCAAGCTCAGTGATTCAGTTTATTTAATTACTTTAATAATTCACTACTCTTTCAATTTTGATACACCTAGCTGGTGATGTTTTATAGGCTTAAGTAGTTGTAAGAATTGTATGTTTGAAGTGTTTGAATTGACTTTTGTTTGAATGCTAGTTTGGGAAGACACATCACAGTTGTTTGATAATTTTGAAGATGAACTTAGATTCTCCTTTTTTCATTTTATTGTATAGGTTTGTTTGTGGTCTGTTTGATTCACTTTCTGCACATTTCTATTTCACTTTGTTTTTATTTTATGATACACTTATTAGTGGAAGTTTTGTTTGAGATAAGTAGAACTATTTTTATGCAGGTTGTAATAGTAGTAATGATTTTTGAGGAGATAGGAGCATCGAAAGTACAAGCATATCTTACAAACCTCCATGCCCGGATGAAATAAAACATTCAATCTGTGCAATCATCATGGTGTAAAGTTAGATCAAAGCGCGAGTGCTGATGATCATTCCAGCGGATTAGCTACTAAGAAGAAAAGTATTGGTCGAGAGTCTTCAGGTGTTGGGGGGGGGGGGGGTGAATACATCTGAGTCCAAGTTTAAACTCAAACGTGAAAGTCAGTCTCATAATGAGTTTGCATACTTAATAGTTCAGCTCATCAGTGAAGCTTTCTGATCGCATGGGCAGAGTGGTTCAAGATACTAAACACTATTTACTGACTTCAGTTAGTCAACAAGCGACTCAGTACAAGAAGTTGTGCGGAATAGTGTATGCCCGATATTAGTCGTCTCTTTGAAAAACCTTTTTGCTAAAAACTTTTTCAATTTGTGCTTGTGCGTATTTTAGAGGTTTTTCTAAAATCCTTACTTATGAATTTTTCATTACAATTGTGTGCACGATGAACAACAATCAATAAAACAGTAAATTGACACTCAGTTTTTAAAGTGGTTCGGATACGCAAGATCCTAATTCTACTGTCCTGAGTTACTAGGAGTTCTTGAATAGATTAGTTTGGTCAAGAGACGAGTCTTCAGGTGGGTGTGTAAGGGTTGGGTAGGGGGGTGAATACACATGAGTCCAAGTTTCAACTCAAATGCGAAAGTCAGTATACTACTAAGCTTGCTTGTTGAAGGATTCAACTCGCCAAATTATCTTCCAGATCGCGTAGGCAGAGTGATTCAGGATACAAAACACTGTTGACTGACTTCGGTCAGTCTACAGCAGACTTAGTACTAGAATATAGTGCGGAATGTGTAGGCACGATTTTATCGTCTCTTACTGAAAAACGTTATTAATAAAACAGTTCAAGTCTTGTTTGTGCGTGCATTCAACTGAAAATGTGACTTAATAAAGTTTTCAAATCAGTAAACCAATATAACAGTAAATGCACATGCAGTTTTTAAAGTGGTTCGGATGCGCAAGATCCTACGTCCACTATCCTGAACAAAGCAGGAGGTCTTGTATTGATTATACTAAGTAAGTCTCAGTCGATCCATTAATCGGACAAATCTCTAGTTATAGTCTTAGTGACTTTACAAGGTTTCAAACAAACAGTTTGAGTTTTTTTAACTAAAAATGAGTTCTTACAATAAGAATAGTTCAACAGACGTGAACTCGTCTTTAGAGAGAAGAACTAAACATATGTTCTATCTATGCAGTAAATCCTTCGCTGGATTTGCTTTGAGTCCGCTAGAGGTTGAGTACTTGAGTGCTTGATGTTCCTATTGTCTTCATTGTTTGAAGCTCGATCTCTATTTATAGTTTTGACTCGTGAAAAGATCCGTTGGAGAGGACTTAGACACGTGTCAAAAACAACAAGGAAAACGGCCATCTTGAATTTGAACGTTACTGTAGAGTTCCTCTCTTTTTCAGTCTTGAGGGCAGCTTTATGTCAGGACAAGTACAGTGCTGACAACTCCTCATTGGTTGAGGTTCAATGGTATAGTGGTTGAGGCTTGTTCAAACTCCAAAGCAGATGCTGAGTTGACTTCCTCTGATTCCTCGGTCACTTTAATTGAGTTGTCCTCTACTGATATTCTTCTGAAGCGATATGTCGATTCCTTTAAACTAATGTTCAACCTTCATTCAGTAGGTTCTGAGCAATCGTACTGAGTTTCCACTGCTGAGTTCGTCCAGTTGACAAGGATCTATGCTACTGAGTTTATCAGCTACTGAACTCTAGCTAGCCTACTGAGTTCTTATCATGTTGAACTCAACTAAGCTATTATATTATGTGGTTCATCATTCAGCTAAGGTTTTGGGATCTTCAAATCTTATCATTACTAGATCATATCCCAACAATTTTCCTCTATTTGATGATGCCAAAACAATTACAACTCAATTTCTCCCTATCAAGGCTATCTATGAAACACGAGAAATAGCGCACAAAAGGATATGCAATAAGCAAGGTGTGAGTGTGTGTTGATCATTTAGGTGACCAGTAGTGTTGAAATATAAAAATAACCATTGTAACAATGAGTAGTTGTCTCGGCCAAAAGTGATAGATTTCACTAATAAATAAGAGGTTACAAGTACAGAAATCTTACTATCACTATTAAAAACATAACCTGATGCTAATCAGTTGCTCTTCTTGAATCTCTGAAGCTTGGCTCTGAAAGCCATTGATTTCGCTTCGGGTGGATCAAGACCATATGCTTTGAAAATGTTTGCTCTGAGGTTCTTCATGGCTTCTTGATCTTCTGGCTCGTTTAGAATTAGGGATTTCCTATTCATAGCAAATGTGATCTCATCCTCAATCTCCTTCATACAAATATTACCTTCTACTGTCATTGGAGGAGGAATAACTTTGAATGCGTGCGTTTTCAGTGGAATACCCTTTGAGTCTAGAATAGTCCGAACCTTCGCTTAGAGATCCGGTTCATAGATGATAAGATAATCTTTGAAGAGTTGATCAGCATCTGATGATTTCTTGCATGATTGCCAGACGTAGAAGCTCTTGACAAAGTCTATCTTGATGTCTTCCCATCTTTGGTTTAGTTTCCATGGTATCCAACTGTCAGTACGAGGGTGTAAAGTTTGCTTGAGGTGACTCTTCTTACCTCCTCGTCTATAAAATTTGGACTCCTTCATTGTCAGTACGAAGGAGTTCACTTTTAGTGAAACATTCTTATTGTAAGAACTCCTTCATTGTTTGAGACAAAACCTTCAAACTTCGGTTTGATTTGTAAAGTCGCTAAGGACTTTAACTTAGAAGGTTCTGTACAGTGCACAGAAACCTTGCTGAGGTTTGCTCAGATTAATCAACAAGACCTCCTGTTCAGCAGGACCGTAGATGTATGATCTTGCGTATCCGAACCACGTTAAAAATTGCTTGTCATTTAGTATTTTATTACATCTGTGTTTAAACTGTTTGCAAAATCATTATTTCAGAAAAACAGATTTGAAACTGCACTAGCCAAAACTGATTTGGTTTGCATAAAACATTTTTCAAAGAGATGAACTAAAATGGGGCCTACACTATTCCGCACAATATTCATCTACTGAATTTCTCAGTAATGACCATAGTCAGTAGAAAGGATTCAGTCGTTGAATCACTCTGCCTGCGATCAGAAGGCTTAACTGGCAACTGAACCCGTTCAGTAGCAAACTCAGTACAAGACTGACCTTCGCGTTTGAGGAAAAACTTGGAATCAGGTGTATTCACCTCCCCTCTACACCTGATACTCGTCTCCAGACCAACAATTGGTATCAGAGCAGTGTTCTTTTGATCATCTTTTTGAGAACTTACTGGTCTACTCGAACAGATCCTGAAAAATATTATTACTGCACGAGCATCTCTTCATTCATCCTTATACTATCTGCTTAAACATGTCTGATATGTCAGGTATTTGGATGATACCGATTTTCTCCGTAGAGTACTATACGGTATGGCGTGTTAGAAAGGAGGCGCACCTTACATCGCTATACGACAACATAACTGATGTCCTCGAGACAGGACCAAGCATTCCATGATCGACAATGTCGAATTTGCTGCTGTGGGAGGTGTAGGAGCAAAAATTGGGCCAAAGGTTCCCAAAGATAAAGCCGCCTTCATGCCTGGAGAGACGAAATTACACAACCTAGACCAAGTAGAGCAGAATGCAATCCTGACAACGCTCAGTGATTCACACCTCAGCAGAGTGCAAGATTGCAAGACGGTGAAAGAACTTTGTGATGCTCCTGCTGTACTGAGCCAAGGAACCCCGCAGGTCAAAGAGAGGCAGTCAAGTAGGGCATACTTGTTTAAAGCGAGGCAGTCAAGTAGGGCATACTTGTTTGTTTAAATTCCTCAAAAACATAATTACTGGGAATCAAACCCAAGCCAACAACATGAGGTACAAGCACACTTACCAGTCCCCCTATCTCCTGCTTTTGTTAAACATACGATTTTAATATATATTATAAGTTATGAAGCTCAATTAATGATTACATATTTAATTACGTTAATTTTATAGATTTTATTCTTTTATTTCGGGTATCAGTAATACCCGAATAACCATCAGGTATACCGATAACCGACTTGCACCCAAAATGTCATTCCGTAAACTGCCTCGATAACCGCAATCACGATGTTCCGGTTCGGTTTTGGGAAAACCATTAACCAACGGCTAGTTGGCCAACCCTAGTGAGCGGTGAGTCTGTCTGTCGGTCTGTGCAGTTAGGTAGCTGTTGTTATTCAGGAATCAGGAACCCTACTTAGGATTTGGGGGACAACAATCAATTTGAATTTTATTTCATTCATGTGTGTAATGTGTTAAGGTGTGTCCGAATTGGAGTTTAGGCCTTTCATGATTTTAATTATTAAGTTATTAACTTAGAAAGATTAATGCTAGTCATTAACCTATAGCATAATGCTGCACGATAATGCTAGTTTAACTTTTTTAAAAGACTATTTTAGGGAAAGTTAGTTTTAATTTAAAATATATATAATGCTAGTCATAACCTAGAATTAGAAAGTTTAAAATCTTAAAAAATTAAGAATGTCCTAACTAATGATTTTATTATTCATAGTAAATAGTAATAGTATGCTGATTATATCGAATTAACATATTTTTGGGAATTGGGATTATAAAATAGTTCTAGATCACATATAAAAATAAATAAAATAACATTGGATGATACTATTAAACATTAAATATATAAAAGGAAATATATAAAAGGAAAATAACGATAAAAGGCGAGGATGCAATGATTAAACTCATGCTAAATATTGTAAATTTGTAACATAGTAACTTTAATTAAATATAATGATTGTAATAAGTATGATTGATATCTCTCATGTGAAAAATAAAATAAAATAAAATCATTGTTCAAATATATTTTGTAGCTTTTGTACATCATCTTTCTATATATTTTTTTTAAATATACTTTCATATGTTATGATTCTTATGAACTTATGAATTGCTTATGCATATGTTGTGATTCTTATCAACTTATGAATGAAGTTCATGAATAATAGGAGTGTAATTTTTCACTTGTTATAGAAAGTGTCCAATTGTTCATTAGCCATGACAAAATTTCAATTGTGAGTTTGTAATTGTTCATTAGTTCATTACTCATGAATAATTTTTTGTAATATAGAAAATGTTAATATCATTTTCGAAATAACATGGTGATTACAATTTTGAATATTATATTCTGGAATCAAGAAAGTTAATATTTATATTTTATAAGCTAATTTTTTGTTAGATGTATTTTCACTTGTTCTAAAAAGTTTTCGACTGTAATTTTTCATTAATCATAATTGTATTCATACATAAAATCCATTTCAGTTAAAAAATAGAAAATAAGAAATAAAAAAATACGTTTTAAAATTATATTTTGAAAATACTTGTTTAGTTTCATTTTCGAAATACACGCTTGTGATTACAATTTTGAATATTGTATATTGAGATCTAGAAAGTTAATATTTACATTTTATAAGCTAATATTTTGTTGGATGTATTAATTATTTTTTTTATTTTTTAATTTTAGTGTGCCATATTCTTATATATTACTATACATGTAGAATAATGACAAATGTGAACATTAGCTCAAATGGAATAAGTGCATGTAAAAAAAGTTATTGATGCGGGTTCGAATCTCACAATTAATATTTTTACAATTCTAATTTGTGGAAGGGCTGGTCCTGCGGGGGGCGGGTCCAGGGCCTTTTGCCATCCCTAGCTACAGTTATAATTATAGTAACGTGGTATGTCATTAATTATTTCATTCCATCCCATTACTACTCATGTTACACACGTCGGGAAAATAGAGAGCAATTTTCTTTTTATTCTCAGATCTCAGTCCACACGGAGGAGAAGAAGGGCTGAGACACAGATCAAAAGATCCTATACGCAAGCAACAATTCATAGATCTCTGTCCACACGGAGGAGAAGAAGGGTCGAGACACAGATCAAAAGATCCTATACGCAAGCAACAATCAAAGCGCGACTTAAAGACGCAAGTATTGGATTCATAACTCCAACTTTTTCATACCAAACCTTATTTGAAGTTGTTGGGATGAAGATTCAGTAGAACATATTTTATAGATTTGAAGATCCCAAAACCCCTAGCTGAATGATGACCTTCGATAATGTAATAGTTTAGTTTGAGTTCAGCATGTTAGGAACTCAGTGGGCTAGAGTTCAATAGCTGCGGAGTTCAGTAGAAGACCTTGCACTTAGCTAATTGACTCAGGATCGAAGAAGTCAGTTGGTCAGCCGATCACCAACTGAATCTACACAGAAATTTGTGCCCATGCACTGAATGCTCAGAAGAACGTCAGTAGGAAGTCACTTCAGTTGAAGGTCTGAGGATTCAGAGGGAGTCAACCTTGATGTTTGACAAGCCTCACCTACCAATCTACCTCGACCAATAAGGAGCCGACAACGCTTTATCTTTTCTGACAAAGCTGCTCCAAGAATGAAAAAGAGGCGTATCTCTACAGTGCACATACTAAACAACGTTCAAATTTTAAGGAGCCGTTTTCCTTGTCGTTTTGACATGTGGCTAGACCCCTCTCCAACAGATCTATTCACAATCGACGATTATATATAGAGGAGAGTCTTCATGCAGAAAGACACCGGGAACCAAAAGCTTTCAACGCACAACAATCTCTAGCAAACTCACTGCATACCCAGCGAAGAACTTGGACATAGATTAGATTCTTTTTAGTTCTTCTCTCTAGAGAATATTTGTTCCCCTTCTCTTATCTAAGCAAACTACATTGTAATACTCATAGCTTAGAAACCTCGAGGGAGCTCACATTCTTGTGAAAACGTTCTTATTGTAAGAACTTCCTCGTAGTTGGAGAAGCCTCAAACTCTTTAAGTTTGAAACCCTTGTAAAGTCACTACGACTATAAGTAGAGAATCTGTCCTGTGAACAGATCACTGAGAACTTGCTCAGTATAAACATCAAGTTTGTATCTGTCTTGACAACAGATCACTGAGACTTGCTCAGTATTAATATATCAAGTATCCTGCTTTGGTCAGGACTGTGGACGTAGGATCCAGTGTGTCCGAACCACTTTAAAAATCTACTGTGTTGATTTACTACTTTCCTTAATTGATCATATTGCATTAAAACTGTATTTCATCAAACTCAGCATAAAACCGATTTTCCAACCGAGACGTTTAATAGGTCCTACACTTCTACACACAACTCTGATACTGAATTACTGTTCGACTGACATAAGTCAGTAAAGCTGAACTCAATAGAAGAAATCTTCGCCCACGCGATCTGAAAGCATATCTGGCTATCTGACTCAGTTCAGTAGCAAACTCAGCTAGAGCTAACTTTCGCGTTTCAGAAAAGAATTTGTATTCAGGTGTATTCACCCCCCCGCCCACCGACACACCTGAAGCACGTCTCAGGACCAACAGAAGTACAATAAAAAATGATTTAGGGCTTATTTTCTCCCTCTTCTCTCTCCAACACACACGAAAACTGATCTTGTATCCACGAATCCATCGAAATCAAACCTAGTGAAAACATTTCGTCCATTCTGGAGTTGTAATTAATGGCGTGTTGTGGCGAAGCTTCGTCTTCGAAAACTACGGAAAAAGCAGAGATGACGACCCCGCACGAGCGAGTTACTAATGAGGCTGCTAGAACAATGGATATATACGACATATCACTGGATTTAGGTCGGATGTGTTAACTTTGTATAGTATTTTATGTAGGGTTTTGTTGGTCCCAAGATTAAACGTTCAGGTGTGGGGGGGGGGGGGGTGAATACACATGAAAACAATTTTTCAACTTAAAACGCGAACAGTCCTTTTCAGGAGGATGCCGTACTGAACGAGTTCAGTAGACCAAATAAGCTGTTCTGAATCGCGTAGCAGAGTGACTGACTTCACTGAGGCCTGGTAGCTGACTAAGGTCAAAATTCAGTACCGTTCAGCTGAAGTTCAGTAAGTGCGGAAATGTGTAGGCCCAAATTCAGTTGAGTTAGAAGACGTTCTTAAGAAAACAGTTTCAATATATTACTGCGATTAGTTAAGCTGTGCTGAAACTCAGTTGAGTGATTTAGAAATATATTTTCAGTATGAACAGTAATCAATGCAACAGTAAAAACACAGTACACAAGCAATTTTAAAGTGGTTCGGATCCAACAATCCTACGTCCACTGTCCCGAAAAGATCAGGAGGCTGTTTTATTATACTGAGTTAGTCTCAGTTGGTTTGTGCACTGGACAAACACTGGTCTTGAGATTTATATTGAGCAAGTCTCAGTTTAGAAGATATCAAACTAAAGTGTTTGACAAACTCTCCAACTATGAAGGAGTCCTTTACAATAAGGATCAGTTCAAAGATGAACTCCTTCGTTCTAAGCTATGGATATAGTCTGCTGAGCTTAGGTTAGAGGGATAGGGAACAAGAAGGTGGCTTCCAGAGCGACGAACGGTTAAGTATAGACTTGGGTTCGTATTCAGTCGCTTGGATACTAGAGGCTTTATGATCTGATTTAGCTTGGTTCCCTATGAACAAGTATGTCGCCTTTCGCTGGAGATTACTCTATGAAGTTCTTGCGGAAAGCTTAAGTCATTTCTGAGTTGCTCGTGAATGCTCTTGTATTCTTGTCTGTGTTGTTCGGTGAGCTTCAATTTGAAATCTTCCCTCTATTTATAGAGCAGAGACATGGATAGATCCGTTGGAGACGACGATCCATGTGTCTCTCTCTTTTGGGTAGCTAACGGCTCTTTCAAGATATGGTGGCAGAGTCCTTTCCCTCCATTTCTAGAAAGTTGTTGACTTGCAGCTTTAATTAGAAAGTAAACAGCTAGCCGCTCGTCATTGGTCGAGGCTGAAGAAAGTAGGTGAGACAAAACAGACTTCAAGGTGGATCTAAAGCTGACTTCTCTATACCTCGTATGACTCTGCTGATTTGACTTTGAGATATCCTAACAGTCAGAAGACTGTCTAGCCGTTGCTGAGTCTGATCTATGTTCAGTAGCATACTCCTGCTGAGTTCAGCTCTACTGAAGATCAACTCTGAGTTCAGTAAACTACTCCTGCTGAGTTCAGTTCTACTGACTTCTTTTAGTATACTGCTCCTGCTGAGTCCAATATTATTGAGTCTTCTTCTTCTGGTACTGAGGCTGATAGTCTGCTGAAGAACCAGCGGACATAACTGAGCGCCTGAACCATAATGAAGAGTGTCTAGTGAGTCTGAAACCTCTCAGAGATAGAACAAACAATTACAACAGAATGGTTCATCAGTCAAAGTAGGATTTTGGGATCTTCAAATCTACTGAGCACTAGGCTACTGAGTTATCTCCCAACAATTTGTGGAGCTACTGAATCATCTCCCAACAGGTTCGGTTTTCATGTTTGGGGTCCGGGTTTGAACACAATTAGGTTGCGAAACTAGGGTTTGAATTCTAGTGAGTTAGTTTGAAATTCTTCTAGTTTGTGGTCAAAATTATTCAATTACATGTTGTGAGCATCGAATTCCATGATTGTAGGGTTCAATTCTTCTAATTGATGTAGGGTTCGAATTCCATAATTGGCGGTTTGGAGGAAAAAGCGTTTATGGGTTTTTTTGGTTTGAATTCCATGTTTTGATTCTGAAATTGATAATAAAATCTAGGTAGAAATGGTGTTTTGTCTTTGCTTATCCTAGTTGATGGTGATATATTATTTATTTGAATTGGAACATACACTGATACACTTTGACACTATGTTTCCTTCACTCTATGTTGCATTCTAGTACACTCAAATATTGTGGTAATCTTGTACAACTATCCAATACACTTAGATTTTTTGCATGATTTACTCTTTTTTGAAGTTCAATACACTCCTCAAATTCATTAGGCTATCTACTAAAAGTATTAAATTTTGAACATTATGAAGTCTGGTTGTTCTAATTAAGTAGACTATGTACCAATTACCTTATGCCGCATAACATCATTTCTTTTAGCTAGATTGTAGAATAAATGTTACTCCCTCCTTCCCACTATTACTATCCTCCTTTCTTAGTCGAGCTGTCCCGCTATTACTATCCTCTTTCCTAAAATAGCAAAAACTAATTCTTAAACCTAAAATGAAGTGGGTCCCTTCTTACTCACTACTCACGCCCA
Source organism: Lavandula angustifolia (assembly GCA_028984105.1). Classification (NCBI taxonomy): domain Eukaryota; kingdom Viridiplantae; phylum Streptophyta; class Magnoliopsida; order Lamiales; family Lamiaceae; genus Lavandula; species Lavandula angustifolia. Next base: position 13,815,714 of record CM054811.1, read on the forward strand.
CATTCTTATACTCTCTCTCCAAAAGTCTTTCTCTCATACGATTTTTTTAACCTTTTGGAAACTTTATATTATTTATTCAATTACAACATGAAGAAAATAGAAAAAAAATTAATCGATTTCCACAACTATGTCTTGATGGGATTTTGTATACTAGTGGCTAATTTTATGCTTGTATACAATGTGTTTTCCTCTCCGCTATCTTATTCTCCTATATGATTTGATATATATATATATTTGCACATGTTTAGTCCTTTATCTTGTAGTATAGTTAGAATATGTAGTGTGTTGTAGATCACAGAAGACTATACAATTGATTGAACTAACAAGATATAAATAGTTATCATAGCTGAGATAACTTTAGGATAAGTTGTCGATTTAACCTGCAGTTTAGATAAGAAGTGGCTTGTCTTGGCTGTTTGTATCTACTTGTGCACCGAAGGTGGTGTATTGGCGGATCATAATGAGATATGTTATCCTGACTGACCTCAGTAGAGAACTTAGATCTCGGTGACTTAACTGGTCTTAAGTCTGATAAGACTTCAGTTGAGAGCATTTGGTTAACTATCACTTTAACCTACTATGGTGAACGTCATCACGACCGGATCTACGTATCTTGAGTGTTAGTAGTCATTTGTGACTCAGGTGGGTCATTTCTATCTTGTAACCGTATCCCTGTTAATCGAGATGATAATATCCCCGGAGGAACTCGTAAGGATTAGCAAACTAAACCCGACCGGTTGATTAAGTTCAGGTGTGTTAATAAAGTCGAGTGGTACTAATTAGGAATGTATAATAAGATGTTAATTAATTTAAGCTGTTAGTGAGCTTAATTACTTAACATATACTCCCTTCGTCCCATTGAAAGTGCCTCCCTTTCCTTTTCGGGGTGTCCCATAGAAAGTGTCTCCTTTCCTAAAAAGGAAGTGGGCCCCACACCTTTACCAATTCAAATCAATTCAAAACAATTAATTAATTGCATATGTCTCACCTCTCTACCTAACAAACCAATTCTAAATAATTTATTAATTGTATGAGACCCACATCTTTACCAACTAAAATAACTCACCTAAAACTCCGTGCCCCATAGAAAGGATACACATTCTATGGGACGGAGGTAGTATTTCTATCTTAAATAAGAGGATTAGTTAAGTCTAAAATGCAAGTCCACGCTCAAATTGGGATAAAGGGGTAAGTCAGTACGGATTCTCTAGTGGAATGAATTTGTGTTTATTAAAAAAAATCTCTAGAATGAGCATATATGATTAATTAATTTGAGGCACGACTTTATTTTTTGTATGGATCTCTGGTCTGGCCCAATTAGATGGCATGTCATTTATTATCTCTTAGGAAATATTATTAATAGATTAATATATTTATATATTATTTGATATTATTATTTAATATGAATTAATTAGTTGGATCAATTAATTGATAAATATGTGTAGCTCAATTAATTAATTAATTGTATTATGGGTCTGTTGCAACAGAAGCCCATTAAAAATATAATTAATGAATGAATGCAGTTACAAGAATAAATATCATGCATTAGCGTGATTTATTAATTTCGTTTCCCACATACACATGTATAACGTGAGTTTAAGAGAGAGATAAAAATAGCTTTCTTCACTTCTTTATCCATGCAGAAGAAGAAAAGGACCGGGACACAGACCAAAAGGTCTGATCGGAAGCAATAATCAGAGCTACAACAACATACAAAGGAGGTAAGTAATTCCTATTCGATCATGTCTTGCAAATTTTTTGATGAATTCTCATTTCTTCCTACGTACCACTCCTCGAAAACTTTGTTTATTTTTTTATACTATGAAAACTCACAAAATAAACACTTAAATAAAGTTTTTTAATTTTCGTGCCAAAAAGAAAAGGGACAATAAAAGCGGGACGGATGGTGTATTACTTATTTCTGTTATTTGCTAATATAATTGAATTATTGTTCTAATTATTTCATTGAAACAAGATAAGGAGAGTGATCTCGGAGGAACGAAGAGAATTCTTAGCGTGCTTGTGTATTCTCAATCAAGTTTGGGGGAGGGGCGAAGGCCGTTGAGCACGATGGAGTAGATCTTTTTTTTTCGTTTTTGTTAATACTGTTGTTTTTTCTGTCTCTTTCTCTCGCTATTTATTATCTACATCTAGGTGTAATGAGTTTAAATATTCATAGTTGATAGAGTTACTATTTATTTTGTACTTGGTTGCAGGAAAGTCATGGTCTCATCGCCACTAGTTTTTTGCTAGACATACATATTTGTTTATTCTTTTTTGTTTCATTTGCAAAATATATGGATATATCGAGACTTAAAAGAGACTTAGCAAAACTTTATTAGAATATTTTACTTTATTCTAATTCTATCTTTTTTGGTTATCGAAATGGTTGTAGACATTAATTGAATGATGTATTGTCGGATGGTATATTATTGCTATATTTAGAGGGTAGTAAATGATTAACTCAATGGTACATTCTTCATTCACTTAGAGCAACTTCAACGGTACTGGATTTTGAGTTTTGCAGTTGAACAATCGGTCCAAGCAAACTGCAAATGAAACTGCAAAACTCAAATATTTGCTGCTTTTGCATAGTAATCTGGTTGAAATCGGTTCTTACTGTAGAAACTGCAAAGGAGTTGGATGCAATTACAGTTTTTGCAATTCGACCCCTCAAAACACAAATCCAAACAAGGTGGCAGATTCGTTTGGGATGCAGAGGCAATCGATTGAAAGCAGCTACGGCGAGAGTTCAATATCGGGGGAGTATTACGTACCTTCGCTGTTGAATCCGGATGGGATTTTCTCTGGCCGGCTCGACGGAGGCCGGCACCGGATGAATCGCTTGGATTTAATCGACGGAGGCCGGCATCATTCAATTAGGGGATTTAATCGACGGAGGCCGGCATCTCTTGGATTTAATCGACGGAGGCCATTCTCATCGTTTCTGGAATGTTGGATCTGGAATGTGAAGGGGAAGTGAGCGGATGAATGTGAACAACATCGTTTTGTTCGCCTTCGTTTTATGAATATATATTTAATAAGATAATGTTTATTATATATTATTCGACATTATTTAACTTTTGTGAACGAAAGATAAAATGAAAGTATTTTATCTTTTGCAATGTATATTATATTATTTCATATTAGTTATAAGATTTATTATAAGATAATGTTTATTATTAAGAGAAAATTGATGTGGTCTTTGGTCATTTACTGAACTAGAATAATTCACTTAACGAGCTTAATAAATACTACTCTTTGACGAATAAATTAGTACACTTAGATTGGGAGAGTCATTACAAACATTAAACTAAAATAAATCATCATCTAACCGTATACATTGACTACACTTCCTCTTGGGTTCTCTTTTCTTTTGTAATGCATACTCTCGCCTTGACTTGATATGACTACCACTTTATACGAGTTCTCATTAATGCAAATAATACTTTAACTGAAAAGTGTATTAGAATATAACTTGAAAGTGCAACATGAGTGTATAGAAAGTGAGTCACACATGGTACAGATAAACCTATACAACACAATGAAAAGGAGAATATCATTTCATCTACTAAACTATGTTGGTCCCGAGATAAACGTTCAGGTGTTGAGGGGGGAGGGGGTGAATGCACATGAAAACACTTTCTCAACTTAAAACGCGAACAATCATTTTCAGGAAGATGCCGTACTGAACATGTTCAGTAGACCAGATAAGCTGTTCTGAATCGCGTGGCAGAGTGACTGACTTCACTGAGGCCAGCTAGCTGACATAGGTCAGAATTTAGTACCGTTCAGCTGAAGTTCAGTAGAGTGCGGAAATGTGTAGGCCCAAATTCAGTTGAGTTAGAAAACGTTTTAAGGGGTGTTTGGAGTAGCTGAAACTTATTGATAAGTGCTGAAAGCTGCTCAAAGCAGTTTATTTGAAAATCAGTTAGTGTTTGAAAATAAGTGCTGAAAGCTGCTAAAAGTGGGGAAAATAGTGTTTGGGAATACTGCTGATAGAAGTAGCTTATTATTACTTTTTAAAAGAAATATTTGTTTTGCCCTTAGTATTACTAATTATTATTTATAATAAATAATAAAATTAAGAAATAATTGTTATTCAATATTTATTTTTTTGCTTACAATTTCAATCTAATACTATAAAATACTAAATTAATCTAAATATTATATATATTATAAAATTGTTTCATAATAAATATAGTATATAATTATATGTTAAATATTATTTATTTGTATAAATTAATCATACAAACAAAATACATAAAAATTCCTCCATAAATTTTATGAAGAATTGAGAGAGAGAAGAGAAGAGATGCGGCGGATGTGATAAAAATGTATCCTCACAAAGTATTAGGGTTAGGGATAATTCTGGAATTAGATAAAATTATTAGGGGTAGTTTGGTCCGAAAAACGCATAAGCTATAAGCTGAAAGCTAGAAGCTGGGGTGGAGCAGCTTCAGCAGATTCTCTATTTTCAACTCAATTTTAGAGAATCTCAGCTTTAAGCTGGGAGTTCCAAACACCTCCACACCAGCTTAAAGCTGAAGCAGCTTACAAAAAGCTGTTCCAAACACCCACTAAGAAAACTGTTTCAGTATATTAGTGCAATCTATTAAGCTTTGCTGAAACACAGTTGAATGATTTTAAAAGATATTTTCAATATAAATCAGTAATCAATGCAACAGTAAAATCAGAGCACAAACAATTTTAAAGTGGTTCGGATCCAACAATCCTACGTCCACTGTCCCGAAAAGATCAGGAGGCTATTTTATTATACGGAGTTAGTCTCAGTCGGTTTGTGCACTGGACAAACACTGGTCTTGATATTTAAACTGAGCAAGTCTCAGCTTACAAGGTATCAAACTTAAGTGTTTGACAAACTCTCCAACTATGAAGGAGTACTTTACAATAAGGATCAGTTCAGAGATGAACTCCTTTGTTCTAAGCTATAGATATGGTCTGCTGAGCTTAGGTTAGAGGGAAGGGAACGAGAAAGTGGCTTCTAGAGCGACGAACAGTTAAGTATGAACTTTGGGTTCGTATTCAGTCGCTTGGATACTTGAGGCTTATGATCTGATTCATCTTGGTTCCCTTTGAGCAAGTATGTCACCCTTCGCTGAAGATAACTCTATGAAGTTCTTGCGGAAATCTTAATTCGATTTTGAGTTGCTCGTATATGCTCTTGTGTTCTTCGTTTTCTAGGTGAGCTTCAATTTGAAATCTTCGCTCTATTTATAGAGCAAAGGTATGGATAGATCCGTTGGAGACGACGATCCATTTGTCTCTCTCTTTTGGGTAGCTAACGGCTCTTTCAAAGTATGGTGACAGAGTCCTTTCCCTCCATTTCTGGAAAGTTGTTGACTTGCAGCTTTAATCAGAAAGTGGACAGCTGGCTGCTTGTCATTGATCGAGGCTGAAGAAAGTAGGTGAGACAAACAGACTTCAAGGTATATCTGAAGCTGACTTCTCTATACCTCGTATGACTCTGATGATTTGACTTATGAGATTTCCTAACAGTCAGAAGAATATCTGGCCGTTGCTGAGTCTGATCTATGTTCAGTAGCATACTCCTGCTGAGTTCAGCTCTACTGAAGATCAACTCTGAGTTTAGTGAACTACTCCTGCTGAGTTCAGTTCTACTGACTCCTTTCGGATATCTTGCTCTGCTTGAATCCAAGATTACTGCGAGTGTTCTTCTTATGGTACTGAGGCTGATAGTCTACTGAAGAACCAGCGGACATAACTGAACGCCTGAACCATTTCGAAGGGTGTCTACTGAGTCTGAAACTCTCAGAGATAGAATAAACAATTTCAACTCAATGGTTCATCAGTCAAAGTAGGGTTTTGGGATCTTCAAATTTACTGAGCACTAGGCTACTGAATCATCTCCCAACAATTTTCCCCTATTTGATGATGCCAAAACCTAACACTACAAACTATCAGAAACAAACTACTTACAAATATTACAAGTAGAATCAGTGGAATTTTTCTTCAAGTTCTAGACTACTGAGGGAGTTCAGGGAAGAAATAACAGAACTTATACAAAAATCTAACAGCAATTTCCCCCTTTCTAACAACAATTCCCCCAAACAGTCTATCAAACCAGAATCTATCAAGCTAAGTAAAAACAGACAGTCAAAGATATATATATATATATATATATATATATATATATATATATATATATATATATATATTCAGTGAGTGTGTGAGTCAGTAATCACTTTGGTGATTCTGAGTGTTAAGCATAAATAATCAAGGTCATGTAAACTATAAGGTATTGTTAGAGCCGAACAACAAAGATGTTTTATGTATATCAGAAAGTTTAGTACATTACTTCAGCTTGCTATTCTAGAAAAAGAAAACGAGATAAAGAGAAGCTATCATCTATTTCCTGAACTACTGGATCCGCTCTTTAAAATCTTTGGACTTCTCTTCAGGCATCGGCTATCCATACATTTTGTATGTATCTCTTCTTAGATTTTGTATCTGCGCCATGTCAGTAGGATGAGTCTCATCAAGATCATTGGCTTGAACTGCACTTTTGACCTCTCCTTCAATAACACCAATATGTAAGGAACCATCGAGCTTCAGTGGAGGGGGCTGAGGTCTAGGAGCGGGACTCTGACATCTATCTTCTCAGCTAGGGCCTTCTGAACTCTTGCATATATCTCTGGATCACTCTCAGAAGCCACTCAACAAAAGCTATCAACTTATGCATGTCAGGCCAATACCTCCAGATGTAGAATCTCTTGATAAAATCTGCTTTAAGTGTTTCCCACCTCTGAGTTCGTTCCCATAGCATCCAAGTATCAATTTTGGGCCATCTGTGTATTTTAAGGTCAATGGGCTTCCTGATTCTTCTGTACTTGTAAGGAATCTCAGCCTTATCAGGAACCCTTTCTCGTGCCTCTTTCTTAGGTTTGAGCTTTAGAGCTTCTAGGTCAGCGAGTCTGAGCCTTTCCCTTGCTTCACTTATCTGCCTGGCTTCAGCTCTTCTGTCCAGATATCTTTCCATCTGATCCCAGATCTCTTTCATTTCTTACTCTTGAGCTTTAGAGGGGGCATAGGATGAAATGTGCTCTTGCACCTCTTCTGAATCAGCAGGTGTTGGTGATTTTGATTTTGATCCACCCTGCTGACCAGACTGCTGCTGATGTTGCTGTTCTTTTTCTTTCACTTTGTCAGCTTCATCGCTGATCCTTAGTTTTCTAGGGGGTTGCCTTGTCCCAGGCTTCCTTCCCCTTTGAACTTTGGTTTTGCCTTTGGCAGACTGTTACTTTAGCTTGTTGGCAGCCATACGACATGGTCGGCTATCTCCCTTGCCATCTTTTCATTAGCTGCAATCTGAGCTTCTTCCTTAGGAGATATGAACCTTCTGGTTCCTTTCTTAGGTGGAGTAGGGAGTTTCAGAATCTTCTTCCCTTTCCCCGGTACTGGAGGAGGTAGAGGAATTTCCTCATCTTCAGAATCCTCCTCAGCGTATTCAACAACCTCCTTAATAATTTCGCTTGGAGTCTGGGTTGCAGAATCTTTAGGTCCTGAGCCACTTGGGCCGGTCTCACTGTCCTGATTCCCCTTGGTGCCCTTGGTATCCTTTCCCTTTCTCCCTTTTTGGCATCAGCAAATGGGCCGAGGGTAGGCTACTTGCACCTTCTGATTCAGACTGGTGTATGCTGAGGCTAGCTTATCCAAAGCATCCTGCAGTTTTACAAGTCTCTCGTGGAGTTCATTCCTCTCACCAGTAAGCTCTACACTGTATTTCTTATGGGAATTCTCCACCACAGTCTGAATCGTCTGCAACTTCAGATCCATCTTGTCTTCCAAGGCCTTCTGAATATTCTGAAGTCTGAGCTCAGCGGCCTGACTCATGGAAGATATAGATTCTGCATGAGCTAACTGGGCTGCCTTATATTCTTCAAGAAGTTTGGCCTGTGCAACTTCCATCAGCTTTTGTTGCCTTTCAAACTCGTCTCTCTGAGTGGCTAAGGCGTCTGTTAAGATTGTAGGGAAATCAGGAGCTGGAGATGTCTGAATAGATGTTCTGAGCTCCTTTATTTCCTCACTCTGAGCCTGAGTGGACTGCTTCCACGTCTTGTAGATGGCTCAGGCAAGAAGGCAATTCTGAGCGCTCTAACTTTTGAGTGCCCTTGCCACAGTCTTCGAGCGTCAGCTTCTCGGGCTGGGCGCTACCTCAAAAGTAGACCCCAGCAACAGTTGTACTGGGTCCGCGGACTGAGAGGTACCAGCCGTCCGACTGACCTGGTGGGAGGATGTTGAGTAGTTTTTCAGCAGTTGTCGTTGTAGGGGCATCCTCCTCCAGTTGAGATCCCTCAACAGGCTTCTGAGGTCCTGAATCATGGGGCGGGTCCTGATCGTCGGGATCAGACCCATCTGAGGGAGCGACTGCTGAAGTTGGAAGTCTGTCGTTCAGCAAGTCTAGCATAGCCGATCTCAGATCATCCAAGGAGCACAGATCCGCAGGCTCGGAGTAGCCTATCTTCTCTCGGATTATAAGCTCCTCCTCATGTAGTTGTTCGCAGGAGTGGTGCTGGATAAGTCTGTTCAGTGTAGACCACGCCTGGAATCGAATCAGAATATGAAGCCTGGCCTGTCTTACCAATGTAACCAAGTCAGAATGACTGGCTATTTCAGGGATGGCTTCTGAAAATTCTCGGGAGGCTCTGGATTGTAGAGCTGAGGCCTCCATCCCGATGGTTTCTGACTCTGATGCTGTCTCCGAATCCTCAATCTCTATCGGAGATGCTTCTTTCTTAGCAAATGAAATGCTGCTGAGCGGTGGAATGTCAAATGGGGTTTGAGTAGTAGGAGTGATAGGTTCAGCTCCTGCCCCTTGTTCCACTTCCTCACCCTGTTCAGTGGAGATGGCATTCTCCACTGTGATTGTCTTTTCTGAGGACTCTTCCTCGTCTCTCAGTTGTAGGGGAGGTACAATCACAGCCAGAGCGACCTTCTTCTACTTCTTGGTTGGTGTTTTCTCAGCTATTTTGGGAGGCGACCTCTTCTTAGAAGGCGTAGAGGTGTTCTGGGAGCTTTTCTTAGGCTCAGCAGGCTCTGAGCCGATCTGCTGAAGGGCTGCTCCCCTGCTCTGGAACCTCACATTTTTTGGGTTAAAGTACCCTTGTCTGCATATACGACATGGTCAGCTCCACAAAGATCTTCAATCATTACCGATAGCTTCATCCCGTATAGGAGCTTTCCTTTGACTGCTAGGCAGTTAGTGGAATGATCGAATTTAGCTGCCTGGGTTATGAACTCCTTCAGGAAGAATTCAGTCCAATTAATCTTCGCATGGTCATAGATGGCCATCATCATCTGAATCTTCGGCCTGGACACTTGGTTGAATGACCCAGCGTGACTAGTCATGATCTGTGTGACTATGTAGGCTAATGCTCTATACTGAGGGAGCATAGCATTCTTCGGAAAGGCATCTCTGAAGGTAGTAGGCTTCCCGCGGAATATCTCTAGATATTCGTCCATGATGTCGTCCTTGTAGCCAATTGTGCTGAAACCAGTGCTTGGAAGCTGAAAGCTCTGCTGAAGAGCTTCTTTGATAGACATCTGCTTTACTTCTGACACAGCACGAGCGGGATCAGCAATGTGATGAATAATGAAACGGCATCTGATATCACCATCTACTGACTTAGAATTCAGATATAGTTCTAAAATCTGTCGCGGAAGGAAGTACAATGGCTTGCTTGAGAGAAATGCTTCCAGCCCTGACGCCCTTAGTGCGTCGAAGATTTCCTCCATGAAATCTAGTTCACACGCATCAAATTCTATAATCGGCTCACACCATACACGGTCCTTCTCGAGGATTTCTTGCATATCAGCTGGAACAACGACGTCCCTTCCTGCCATGATTATAATCTGCAAAAGAAAGTATCAGTATCGAAGGAAAAATATTAACAAGACTCATAACGATACTGAATAAGCATGAAAATTTACCAAAGTATTTTCTGAGAGATTTTAATAGAAGTTTGCAAAGGAGCGAATGCTTTTTCTCAGAAAATTTTCTAGGGTAAAAGTCGTAGAGTAAAATGGTGATTTTCTAACTTTGAACGTATTTTATATATGATCAAGAAGATTAACAGTTATTAATCCACGCTTCAATTTAAATCTGCTTTATGAGATGGAAGGCTAGGATTTAATGTTATAAAATAAGCAATGATCAACTTAGCCGCCTAAGTCAAATTACAGTTGTATATAGCCAAAGAAGTAACTTGATTAGACATGCATTTAATGCGCCGCAGAGTTCAGCATACTTAACATAGAATGTCATGTATTAAATGTAAACCGTTATATTGAATGACATTTTTTAAGGCATTGAATACGAAGCTGAATCTGAATCATTAATGCACATAATATTTCATTGGCTACTGAGTAGAGATACGCAAACCTGTCAGCAGAACATCGTAGTGAGCTGATACCTCGTGTAGATGGTTGCTGAGTCTCTATATACTGAATAAGTTCAGTACCAAGAGTGAACATTCTCCCTTGCTGAATGCTCCTCTCCTGAATCCACTTACTAACTGGAGTCAGTAGGGTCCAGCAGACCTAGCTCTACTGAAAGTACCTTGAATCTGGCTTCAGCTAGAGGCTTGGTCAGAATATTTGCCCTTTGATGGTTAGTATGGATCTTTTCCATCCTGATATCCTTCTTTTCGATATGATCACGAATGAAGTGGTGTTTGATGTCCACGTGCTTGCATCTAGTACGGAGTACTTGGTTCTGAGTGATTGCAATCGCACTGGAGCTGTCGCAAAAGATCGGTTCTTCATTCTGAATGACATCATAGTCGCGTAGCTACTGTCTCAACCAAAGGATTTGGGCGCAGCAACTTCCGGCAGCCATGTGTTCAGCTTCAGTAGTTGACATCGCTACTGAATGTTATTTCTTTGAAAACCACAAAATCAACTTACTGCCAAGGAACTGACAAGTTCCAGAAGTTGACTTTCGGTCAATCTTACATCCTGCATAGTCAGCATCAGAATAACCAGTTAGTTCAATATTATCATCTGTTGGATACCATAAACCCATGTCAGGTGTTCCTTTGAGATAACAGAGAATCTTCTTTGTTGAGTCCATGTGACTTTGCTTAGGATTCGCCTTAAATCGAGCACAAATAGCTACAACATAAGTTATGTCAGGTCGAGTAGCAGTTAGATATAATAATGAACCAATAATAGCACGAAATTCAGTATGGTCTACTGATACTCCCTCTTTATCAAGATCAATTTTCATATTCGTGTTCATCGGGATCTTGATTGGTTTGCCGGATGTGCAACCGAACTTCTTGATGAGGTCTAGAGTGTACTTGCCTTGATTGATGAATTTTCCCTTCTCAGATTGTTTGACTTGAAAGCTGAGGAAATAATTCATCTCTCTCATCATTGACATCTCGAACTTATTCTTCATCATTTTCTCAAATTGTTGACACATGATGACGTTCTTCGATCTAAATATTATGTCATCTACGTAGATCTGCACAAGTAAGATATCATCTTCCAGTCGAATGCTGAATAATGTGCGGTCTACTATGCTCTTCTGAAAACCTTTCTGAAGAAGAAACTCAGACAGGGTATCGAACCAAGCCCTAGGTGCTTGTTTTAACCCATATAGAGCCTTTCTGAGTCTGTAGACCTGATGTCCCTGCTGAAAATCGGGAGGCTATTCTACATAGACTTCTTCTTTCAGCACGCCGTAGAGGAACGCAGACTTCACATCCATTTGATAAACTCTGAATCGCTGATGTGTTGCATAGGCTAGGAATAGTCTGACTGCCTCCAATCTTGCAACTAGAGCGAAAGTTTCATCGAAATCTATTCCTTCGGCTTGACAGTAGCCTTTTGCCACGAGTCTCATTTTGTTCCTTACTATAACGTTGTTTTCATCTCGCTTGTTCTTGAAGACCCATTTAGTTCCAATCACATGTTGATGTCGGGGTCTGTCAACAAGCTCCCATACTTCGTTCCTCGTGAACAGGTTCAGCTCCTCCTGCATAGCTATGATCCAATCAGCATGCTTGAGTGCGTCCTCAACTGACTGAAGTTCTTCAGTAGACAAGAAGCAGCAATATAATGCGCTTTCTCCCTGACAAAATCTGGATCTTGTCTTTACACAAGCTGAAGGATCTCCAATAATCAAGTCAGAAGTGTGAGCGTCCAGCCACGATCGACGACGTTTCAACTCTTCCTCTGGAATTTGTTCAACACATATAGTAGGTGAGTTATGCATTTCAGTTGTACTATTCTGAGATTGAAGTAATTCAGTTACGAGAGTTGGGTCTACTGAGTCACCAGGTTCAGGGGCGTTTATCTCAGGAACTTCGTTCGTTCCCCCTGAATTATTATCCTTAGTAGAGGTCTTAGTTACCACTTGGGTTTCTTCATCGACCTGAGTTACCTGGGATTGACTCTGTTCAGTAGAGTCAATCTGTTCAGCTACTTCTGCTGCTGGCTGAGATTCAGTTGTCTTATCATAAGTTTCCTCTTCTGAATCATCATCCCAACACAACTGGATCTTTTCAACTTTATCTTTTAGGCTAAGATCCTATAGCTGCTTACTGATGTCCTAAGATTCTGATTTTGAGTTCCTGCTCCTGTCTTCAGTAGCAAACTCATTAAAAACAACATGAGGGCTTTCCTCCACGCAAAGGGTCCGGTAGTTAAAAACTCTGAAGGCTTTGCTGACCCGGGAGTATTCTAAGAAGACTTCCTGGTCTGACTTGCTATCAAAAGTCTTTAACTGGTCCTTTCCATTATTGTAGATAAAGCATGAACACCCCAAAATATGGAAATAAGATATGAAAGGCTTCCTTCCTTTCCATAGTTCATATGGTGTCTTCTTATGCTGCTTAGTCAGTAGAGATCTATTCTGAGTGTAACATGCAGTGTCAGTTGCTTCTGCCCAGAATTTGGTTGGGAGTCCTGAGTCTGCGAGCAGGGTTCTTGCTGCTTCTTTGAGTGTTCTATTCTTCCTTTCGGCAACCCCATTTTGTTGAGGCGTGCGCGTGGCAGACATCTGATGCTCTATGCCTTCAGCTTTGCAGAACTCTTCCACCATCGAACTCAGGAACTCAGTTCCTCTGTCTGAACGTATCTTTATAATCTTGGTGTTCTTCTCGACACTGATCTTTTTCGAAAGTTTAGGTAACTCTATTTTAACGTCAGACTTGTTGGCAATAAATATGACCCATGTGTAGCGCGGGTAGTCATCAGTGACCACTAAAGCATACTTTTTACCTCTGATCGTCCCCGGAGAGACTGGACCGAATAAATCCATATGTAGCAGCTGAAGGATTCCATTAGTGGAAGGCGATGGAATAGGTGGATTTTGCTTCTTTATCTGCTTTCCCTTCAGACATGCTTCACACTGAGTGTCTTTGCTGAGTACTTCATTCGGCAGTCCTCTTGCTAGAGCGTTTCTAGCTAGCTTGTTGAGCGTCTTGAAGTTGAGATGGATGAGTCTTCTGTGCTAGAGCCACCCCGTTATGTTGTTGTTCTTCGCCAACAAACAAGCTTCAGGTTCAACTGAGTTTCAGTTAGCTACGTAGATATTCATTTTCCGCGAACCTGATAACACTATTTTCCCTGTAGATTTATCAATTACAACATAGAAACCAGTGTAAAAAATCACTCTATTCGAGTTATCACAAAATTGACTAACAGAGAGAAGATTATGCTGAAGTCCTTCAACATATGATACTCTTGGAACTGTGGCGGTTCCAATGCTGAGTGTTCCATAGCCTCTGGTATAGCCTTTTCCGTTATCTCCAAACTCGATTCTGGGTCCTTCTTCAGTAGTATAATTCTTCAGTAGATCCTTCTGGTATGTCATATGTCTTGAGCATCTGCAGTCCACATACCAAGGGTCCTTGTACACTGCAAAACAAAATTATATTCAGGTACCCTTTATTTTTGATTTTGGGTCCTTAGATGTTAGTTTTGGTAACCCAAATTTACCTCACGGCCCTGGTGGTCTCAGACAGTTTCTTTCCACTCTGATCAACATACTTGACCACTGGACTGGTCGATGCTGACTTCTGAGGCTTCACAGGTTCAAGAGTCCTGATCTTCTGAGTAGGTGGACTGCTGACCTTTGCCTTCTGAACGACTTTCTTCTTCCTTTTCTGACTTTTGGGTCCTTTTCTGACTATAGGATCATAATAATACGACCCATACTGAGCTGGATGTGTCAGCTGTGGAGGTCCATACTGATTAGCCCATTTAACTATGTTGGTTCCCCCTTGACTGAACTGGGGTGATTTTTAGCTAATCTTCTTGTCAGAATGCTGATAGCTGGGATGTGGTGCTTTCATCTTCTATTTTGTTGGGTGATGATTGTATCCTCAGTGGTATTAGTTATAGTGGGAAATGACTCAGTCTTCTGTGTTGACATTTACTCAGTAGCCTTGTACTCTGAAATAGTTTGAAGATTTGAAGATCCCAAAACCCTATATTGATTGGTGAACCTTTAAGTTGTAATCTGTTTTTGTCTCTGAGGTTTCAGACTCAGCAGACCCTCTGCTTTGGCTCAGGCATTCAGTAGCTTATCCACCTCAGCACCAGAAGTAGAAGACTCAGTAATACTGGACTCAACAGAGCAAGATATGCGAAAGTCGATTAGGCCCGAACTCAGCAGGAGTAGTTCACTGCACTCAGAGTTGATCTTCAGTAGAGTCGACTCAATAGGAGTTCACTACTGAATCAGCAACGGCCAGACAGTCTTCTGAACTGTCAGATCTTTAAAACACAATCAGCATAGTCAAGTACGAGGAAAAGAGAAGTCAGCTTCAAATCTCCTTGAAGTCTGTTCTGTCTCAACCACTTTCTGAATCTCGGCCAATGACAAGCAGATACCTGTCCTACACCTACTAAAGCTGCAAGTCAACAACTTTCCAGAAATGGAGGGAAAGGACACTGCCACCATACTTCAAAAGAGCCGTTAGCTACCCAAAAGAGAGAGACAAAGGATCATCATCTCCAACGGATCTATCCTAATCTCTTCTCTATAAATGGAGGGATAAATCAAATTTGAAGCTCACGAGAAAAACGAACACGAATACACGAAAAAAATGAACTACCAAGAACCCAAAGCTATATTCAGCTGTTCGTCGTTCTAGAAGCTACCCTCTTGTTCCCTATCCCTCTAACCTAAGATCAATAGCATATATCCATAGCTTAGACGAAGGAGTTCATCTTTGAACTAATCCTTATTGTAAAGGACTCCTTCACCGTTGGAGAGTTTTTCAAACGCTTCAGTTTGATAACCTTGTAAACTGAGACTTGCTCAGTATAAATCTCAAGACCAATGTTTGTCCAGCGTACAAACCAACTGAGACTACCTCTGTATAGTAAATAGCTTCCTGATCTTTCGGGACAGTGGACGTAGGTTTTTATTGTCCGAACCACTTTAAAAATCTCTATGTCTTGTGTTCTGTTTCTTTTCACTGTTGCATTGATTTAACTGTTCATACTGAAAATATTCTTTAAATTATTCAACCGATTTTCAGCAAACTAAATAGACTGCACTAATCAACTGAAACTGTTTTGATAAAAACATTTTTCTAACTCAACTGAATTTGGGCCTACATTATTCCGCACTACTGAACTCTATCTGCAATATACTGAATTCTGACTCTGAGTCAGCTAGCAGGTCTCAGTAGAGTCAGTCACTCTGCCAACACGATTCAGAACATCTTATCTGGTCTGCTGAATTTGTTCAGTACGACATCATCCTGAAAAGGACTGTTCGTGTTTAAGTTGAGAAATCGAGTTTCAAGTGTATTCACCCCCCCTCTATACCTGAACGTGCTCTCGGGACCAACAATTGGTATCAGAGCAGGGGTTCTCCAAGAATCTTGT
Source organism: Lavandula angustifolia (assembly GCA_028984105.1). Lineage (NCBI taxonomy): Eukaryota > Viridiplantae > Streptophyta > Magnoliopsida > Lamiales > Lamiaceae > Lavandula > Lavandula angustifolia. The sequence continues at coordinate 13,831,605 of CM054811.1, forward strand.
TATTCTGAAACTGGTCTACTTGAACGGATCTGGAAAAACGTTTTCATTGCATATCATTCTTCATTCACATCATTATTAAATATGTCTGATATGTCAGGGATCAGAATGGTACCCATGTTCTCAGTAGAGAACTATGGCGTATGGCGGGTCAGAATGGAGGCACATCTGACCTCCCTCCACGACAGCATGACGAAAGTTGTGGAAGACGGACCTATCGTTCCTATGATTGATAGCATAATAACCCAGACAACAGAACAAGGAGGAGGGATGGTGACTGGTGACAAGATTCCTAAAGACAGAAGTCTCTTCACCCCGGAGGAGAAGAAGCTTCACAACCTCGATCGCGTCACTAGAAACGCCATACTAACCACTCTGAATGACTCGTACCTCGGAAGAGTTCAGGACTGCAAGTCTGCGAAGGAACTCTGGGATGCTCTAGCGCTACTGAGTCGGGGGACTCAGAAGATCAAAGCAAATAAACTTGCGTTTGAACTCTAAAAGCTGGAGAGATTGTCGCTCATGCCTGGTGACACCATTGAAGATCTCAACGTCAGATTCATGGATCTGATGAACTCTATCAACGGGCTGGGAAAGATATTCTCAAATCGAGATATGAATCTCAAGATTTTGAGGGCACTGCCAGACGATCACTGGACTCCTTTTGCTACCTTATTACGTCATTCTGATTTAGATATTGTTACTCCTGCTCATATCTTTTCAGAACTTAAAGTAGAAGAATTCGAGTTTGGCTTACCTCAAAGGAAGCAGCGAGCTGAAGCTAACACTAAAGTCGACCATGCCTTCAAAGCATCAGTCAGCACAGCATCTCCAGCGTCGAGCAAAGCTGAACCTTCACTCACTGACATACAAGAAGGAAATCTAGCCAAGAAATACGCACTGCTTGCCGTAAAGTATCAAAAGGAGAAGGAGAGGCACATAAAAGTGACTAAAGCCCTCAGAGAATCCAAGGGTAAGTCTGAATATACGCCAAAGCGCACTCCTGACTCGCATACTTCTGAATGCCGGAAAAAGGATGACTCAGCACAGTCGAAAGACAGTGAAAGTAAGGAAGAAAGAGTCACCACCTGCTATAACTACAAGAAGCCAGGACACTATCAGTATGACTGTCCTGAGCTCAGTACTGCTGAACGAGCAGCACGTAAAGCAAGAAGGGAGAAGTTCATCAAGAAGAGACAAGCATACATTGCTGGTGAACTCTCAGACGACTCAGATGAAGTCGACTCCTTCATGGATTCATCTGATGATGAAACAGCTTTCATGGCCCTAGAACTTGAAGCTAAAGAAGATACTGAAAAGTGTCTCATGGCAGGAGAAGAGGATGAGGTAAACTCTCATAAACTATTTAACTCCTCTTCACACTGCACACACGACACTCTTTCAGGTGCAGACGAGAATCTGGACGTCGCAATCACATATGAAGAACTACTCGACGAGCAGATTCAGATGAGTTTGCAGCTCAGTAAGACTCTTCAGGAATTGGATACCCTGAAAATGGAGAATCAGAGACTTTCTCAGAAGGGTCAGGTTACTACTGAGTCAGAAGGACTTGTGTTGAGACTTAGGGAGGAGATAAACTCTCTGTTGGCCAAGTCTCAGCATCAAGAAGATCAGATCTCAGTCCTGACCAAAGACTTGACTCAGAAAGATACTGAACTAAGTCTACTGAAGCAAGAGTTGTTAGGACTTCAGACCGAGCATGAAATGCTGAAGAAAAGTGATGATGTCTGGAGGAATCTGATGACAGAGCGATACATGGGCGCTGAAAAGAAGCTGGAGGCTATGCTAGCAAGCAACAAGCCCAAGCATTGCAAGAAAGGACTTGGATTCAGCCAGGGAGCCATCTCATCTGCCCCCGTATGCTTAGAAAACCAGCAAGCTGATAGGTTTGTTCGAGGGGAGACCATCAATGCAAACATAATGAACCCCCTAGCTAAGAACAAACAGAAGATGAAGGCACCTCATCCTACTCATCAGCAATCTGACAAGAAGATCAACACCAGATCACCCCAGTTCAGTCAAGGGGGAACCAGCAAAGCAAAGTGGGCTGATCAGTATGGATCTCCTCGGCTGACACATCCAGCTCAGTATGGATCATATTACTATGATCTAATAGTCAGGAGAGGACCTAAAATCAGAAAAAGAAAGCCGTGCAGAAGGCAAAGGTCAGCAGTCCACCCACTCAGAAGATCCGGACTCCTGAACCTGAAAAGCCTCAGAAGTCAGCAGTAACCAGTCTAGTGGTTAAATATGTAAGAAACTGTCTGAGACCACCAGGGTCGTGAGACAGATATGGGTTACCAAAACTAACATCTAAGGACCCAAAATCAAAAATAAAGGGTACCTAAATATAATTATGTTTTGCAGGTGCACAAAGATCCTTGGTATGTGGATAGCGGATGCTCAAGACATATGACGTACCAAAAGGACTTGCTGAAGAATTATACTACTGAAGAAGGACCCCGAATCGAGTTTGGAGAAATGCAAAAGGCTATACTAGAGGCTATGGAACGCTCATCATTGGAACTGCCAAAGTTCCAAGATTATCATATGTTGAAGGATTTCAGCATAATCTTCTCTCTATTAGTCAATTTAGTGATAACTCGAATAGAGTGATCTTTGACGCTGGTTTCTGTGATGTTATTGATAAATCTACAGGGAAAACAGTGTGATCAGGTTCGCGAAAGAAGAATATCTATGTAGCTGACTGGAACTCAGCTGAACCTTAAGCTTGTTTGTTGCCAAAGAATGACAACAGAACGGGATGGCTTTGGCACAGAAGACTCAACCATCTCAACTTCAAAACACTCAACAAATTGGCAAGAAACACTCTAGCAAGAGGACTGCCGAATGAAGTATTCAGCAAAGACACTCAGTGTGACGCATGTCTGAAGGGAAAGCAAACAAGGAATCAAAATCCGCCAGTTCCATCTCCTTCCACTGATGGAATCATTCAGCTGCTATATATGGATTTGTTCGGTCTAGTCTCTCCGGTGATGATCAGAGGCAAGAAGTATGCTTTAGTGGTCATTGAAGACTACTCACGCTACACATGGGTCATATTTATTGCCAACAAGTCTGACGTCAAAACAGAGTTACCAACGCTTCTGAAAAGGCTCAGTGTCGAGAAGAACACCAAGATTGTCAAAATACGTTCTGACAGAGGAACTGAGTTCCTTAATTTCATGGTGGAGGAGTTCTGCAAAGCAGAAGGAATAGAGCATGAGACGTCTGCTGCACACACGCCTCAACAAAATGGGGTTGCTGAGAGGAAGAATCGTACAGTCAAAGAAGCAGCAAGAACCCTGCTTGCAGATTCAGGACTCCCAACCAAATTCTGGGGAGAAGCTACTGACATTGCATGTTACACTTAGAACCGATCTCTACTGACAAAGCAGCATAAGAAGACACCATATGAACTATGGAACGGCAGGAAGCCTTCTCTATCTTATTTCCATATTTTTGGGTGCTCGTGCTTTATCCACAATAATGGGAAAGATCAGCTGAAGACTTTCGATAGCAAGTCAGATCAGGGAGTGTTCTTAGGATACTCCCGGGTTAGTAAAGCTTTCAGAGTCTTTAACTATCGGACTCTTTGTGTGGAGGAAAGCCCTCATGTTGTTTTTAATGAGTTTGCTACTGAAGACAGGAGAAATAACTCTAAATCTGAATCTGAGGACATCAGTGAACAGCGACAGGATCTGAGCTTTAAAGAAAAAGTCGAAAAGATCCAGCTATGTTGGGATGATGATTCAGATGAAGAAACTGAAGACAAGTCTACTGAATCTCAACCAGCTGCAGAAGTAGCTGAACAGATTGACTCTCCTGAACAGAGTCAATCCCAGGTAACTCAGGTCGATGAAGAAACCCCAGTGGTAACTGAGACCTCTACTAAGAATAATAATTCAGGGGGAACTAATGATGTTCCTGAGCTAAATGCCCCTGAACCTCGTGACTCAGTAGATCACACTCTTGTAACTGAATTACTTCAATCTCAGAATAGTACAACTGAAATGCCTAACTCACCTACTATCTGTGTTGAACAAATTTCAGATGAAGAGTTGAGATATCGTAGATCGTGGTTGGATGCTCATAGTTCTGACCTAATTATTGGAGATCCTTCAGCAAGAGTAAAGACAAGATCCAGATTCTGTCAGGGAGAAAGCGCCTTATATTCCTGCTTCTTGTCTACTGAAGAACCTCAGTCAGTTGAGGACGTACTGAAAGACGCTGACTGGATCATAGCCATGCAGGAGGAGTTGAATCTGTTCACAAGAAACGAAATTTGGGAGCTTGTTGATAGACCCCGGCATCAACATGTGATTGGAACAAAATGGGTCTTCAAGAACAAGCGTGATGAAAACAACGTCATAGTAAGGAATAAAGCAAGAATCGTGGCAAAAGGCTACTGTCAAGCTGAAGGGATAGATTTCGATGAGACTTTCGCTCCAGTTGCAAGATTGGAGACAATCAGACTATTCCTAGCCTATGCAACACATCAAAGATTCAGAGTTTATCAAATGGATGTGAAGTCTGCTTTCCTGAACGGCGTGCTGAAAGAAGAAGTCTATGTGGAAAAGCCTCCCGGCTTTCAGTAGGGACATCAAGTATACAGACTCAGAAAGGCTCTATATGGGTTAAAACAAGCACCCATGGCTTGGTATGATACCCTATCTGAGTTTCTTCTTCAGAAAGGTTTTCAGAAGGGCACAATAGACCGCACTTTATTCAGCATTCGACTGGAAGACGACCTATTGCTTGTGCAGATCTACGTAGATGACATTATCTTCGGCTCGAAGAACGTCATCATGTGTCAGCAGTTTGAGAAAATGATGAAGGATAAGTTCGAGATGTCAATGATGGGAGAGATGAACTACTTCCTCGGCTTTCAAGTCAAACAATCTGAGAAGGGGACTTTCATCAATCAAGGGAAATACACTCGAGACCTCATCAAGAGATTCGGTTGCACATCCGGTAAACCTATCAAGATCCCGATGAACACGAATATGAAGATCGATCTTGATAAAGAGGGAGTATCAGTAGACCAAACTGAATTTCGTGCTATAATTGGTTCTTTATTATACTTAACAGCTACTCGTCATGACATAACTTATGCTGTAGGTGTCTGTGCTCGATTTCAGGTGACATGGACTCAGCAAAGAAGATTCTCCGCTATCTACAAGGAACACCTGACATGGGTTTATGGTATCCAGCTGATGATAATATTGAACTAACTGGTTATTCTGATGCTGATTATGCAGGATGTAGAATTGACCGAAATCAACTTCAGGAACGTGTCAGTTCCTTGGCAGTAAGCTAATTTCATGGTTCTCAAAGAAACAGCATTCAGTAGCGACGTCAACTACTGAAGCTGAATACATGGCTGCCGGAAGTTGCTGCGCCCAAATCCTTTAGCTGAGACAGCAGCTACGCGACTATGATGTCATTCAGAATGAAGTGCCGATCTTCTGCGATAGTACCAGTGCCATTGCAATCACTCAGAATCCTGTACTTCATACGAGATGCAAACACGTGGACATCAGACACCACTTCAGTCGTGACCATGTCGAAAAGAAGGATATCAGGATGGAAAAGATCCATACTGACCGTCAAAGGGCAAATATACTGACCAAGCCTCTAGCTGATGCCAGATTCAGAGAACTTTCAGTAGAGCTAGGTCTGCTGGACCCTACTGACTCTAGTCAGTAAGCGGATTCAGGAGATGAGCATTCAATAAGGGGGAATGTTCAGTCTCAGTACTGAGTAAAATCAGTGCGCAGAGACTCAGCAACCATCTACACGAGGTATCAGCTGACTACGATGTTCAGCTGACCGGTTTGCGTATCTCTACTCAGTAGCCTATAGAACGATTCTGTGCATTTATGATCAGATTCAGCATCGTATTCAATGCCTTAAGAAATGTCATTAAATTTTAACGGATCACATTTAATACACGACATTCTATGTACAAGCATGCTGAACTCTGCCACGCATTCAATGCATGTTGTATCAAGTTACTACTTAGGCTAGTTACAACTGGCTTTTGACTTAGGCGGCTAACATGATCATTACCTATTATATAAAACTCAATCATAGCCGTCCATCTGAAAGGCGCGTTCAAACTGAACCATCGATATTTAACTGTTTATCTTCTCTAAGATATATATCTGTGTTCAAATCCTTGAAAACCGCCATTTCGTATCTGCAATTATCCTAAGTACCGAAGATTTTCTGAAATATTCTTGACCTTCTATCTAAACTCTTTTCAAATCTTGAGGAAATCTTTCAGTAATTCTTAAATGATATTTACGTATCGTATATCTTTATCTTTTTATATCCTTAATCGGTACTGACTTATACGATATATGCAGATTATCAAAATGTCAGGAAATGTTGTTTTTGCTCCAGAGGATATGCAAGAGATTTTGGAGAAAGACCGTGTCTGGTGCGAGCCAGTCATGGAGTTCGATGTCTGCGATCTCGATTTCATGAATGATATATTCTTAGCTCTCCGCGAAACTGGACTCAAAGGATTTCTGACGAGGAAGCCCACCTTCTTCCTCCCGTGTCAGATTGCTGAAATCTATCTGAACACCGATTCAGTAGATGGAGATGTCAGAGGGAGATTCATCGTCCACACAGTAGGCGATCCCTCACGCACGGATATAGAAGTTAAGCAGATGTCAATTCGAGAAGCTCTTCGGAGAAGCTTCGATTTGCCAAGCGAAGGCGTCACTACAGTTGGGTACAACGATGATCTGATGGATGACTAATTATCCATTTTCTGCGGGAAGCCAATAGTCTTTAGAGCAGCGTTTCCCAAGAACACCATGCTCCCTCAGTATAGAGCCTTAGCATACATTGTAACTCAGCTACTGACGAGTCAAGTAGGCTCCTTCGATCAGGTGTCCAGACCAAAGCTGCAACTTATGATGGCCATCTATAATAGGGCCAAGATCAACTGGACAGAGTTTTTCTTAAGGGAATTTATGATGCAGTCCGCGAAATTTGACAAAGCATCCAATAGGCTGAGCGCCAAAGGAAAGCTATTATACGGACTGAAGATCTCAGTCATGATCGAAGACCTCTGCACTTCTGACCAAATCACCTTCGCAAATAAGCAGTATTTCAATGTGAAAAAGGTCAGATTTTAGAACAGGGCAGCGGCCCTTCAGCAGATCGGCTCCGGGCCTGCCGCTCCTGAAACCATGTCTCAGAAGACCACTCCAACGAAGAAGAGGTCCCCTCAAATTTTAACACCTAAGGCACCAGCCAAGAGACTGAAGAAGGTCAGCACAGTCATGCCTACTGAAACCGTGGCAGAGCTAGAGGCAGTAGTTGCTGAACAGCCTCTGCAGCTCAGGGACGAGCCAGAGTCTTCTGAGAAGACTGAGTCAGTGGAGAAAGCTGTCACCACTGAACGTGATGAAGCAGTGGACCAAGGGGTCCCAGCTGAAGATATCCAGGGTGAGGACGTTCAGCCCCTGGAAAGCCCCTTGGATATCCCACCTCTCAGCAGTCTTCCTTCTGATGAGAAACAGGCGTCTCCAATCGAGATAGAGGAATCTGAGACCGCCTCAGAAGAAGAATCGATCGGGATGGAAGCTTCAGCTCTCTAATCTAGAGCATCCCAAGAGATTACGGAGTACATTCCCGAGATCGCCGACCACAGCGACCTTGTCATAATTGCAAGGCAGGCGAGGCTCCATATGCTGCTCAGGTTCCAGGAGTGGCACAACCTGAAAAGACTGATTATCCATCACTCCTGTGAACAGCTTCATGAAGAGGAACTGAAGCTCAGAGAGAAGATCGGCTACTCAGAGCCATCTGATCTCGGTACCTTAGAAGATCTGAGGGCGGCTATGCTCGCATTGCTGAATGAGAGACAACCCGTCTCAGCACCCGCACCCTCAGATGGGTCTGACCCCGATAGTCAGGACCAACCCCATGATTCATGCCCTGAGAAGCCTGATGAGGGAACTCAACAGGACAAGGATGCCACTGCATCTACTGCTGATCCTCCACTCAGTATCCTTGGTCCTTGACAGACGGTGGTTGGTACTTCGAAGGCAGCTGATCCTACTCAGCTTCTTCTCCAATCTGCTTTCGAAGTAGTGCCCAGCCTAAAGATCTGTCACTCAAAAATAGTGGCCAGGGCACTGAAGGATCAAGGCACATGGAATCGCCTTCTTGCCCGTGCCGTCTACAAAACTTGGCGGCAAACCACTGAGGCATAGAGTGCAGAGGTGCAGGGACTCCGTTCAGCCATTTCTTCATCTCAGGTCCCTAACTTCTCCAGCATTCTGACGAATGCCTTAGCTGCACAGAAAGCTGAATTCGAGGCTCAGCTTAAGACTATTCAGGAAGGCCAGGATCAATTGCTGAATCAATACAAGGCCGCTCAAACAGCTCATACTGAATCAGTCGCAGCCACCTCTCAAGGCAATGAACTCAGACTCCAACCTGTACAGAAGGCCCTTGAAGAGAAGGTTGAATAGCAGCTGAAAGAGTTTAAGGCTGCAGCAGATCTCTCATACAAAGAATACAACAATCAGCTGACCAACGAGAGAAATGAGCTGCATGAGGCACTGACCAAAATCCACGCCAGACTAGATGATCTGTCAGCCTCCTACAAAAACTTGAACAAGAAGGTATCTGCTCCAACCCCAACCCTACATGTTGATGCCAAAAAGGGTGAAAGTTTGGCCAAGGGGGAAAGTCTAATAGAAAATCAATTAAGGGCGAAGCTGCCAAGGAGCTGATACTGAAGGCTCCGAAGAGAGCAAGGTCAGTAGCAAGGGCAACAACTCAGACATCCGCCCCTACTACACCTACTGAAACTGGCGAGGCCCAGGGTGTCTCAGCTGCAGCTGCAACATCAACTGAGAAAGGCCCAAGTGGCTCAGGAGCCAGAGAAGTCACGACTTAGGCAACTCAGACTCCTCTCGATATCATTAGAGAAGTTGCCGAGTATGCTAACGAGGAGGACTCAGAAGAGGAAGAAGCTCCTCTTCCACCTCTTGTTGCCGGCAAAGGCAAGAAAGTACTGAAACTCCCAACACCTCCCTCCAAGAAGAAAGGACCCAGGAGGTTCATAACCCCGGAGGAGGCGGCTCAGATAGCCGCTGACGAGAAGCTGGCAAGGGAGATTGCCGAAGCTGAAGCAGCCAAAAAGCCTAAACTGAAGCCTGTCAAAGGCAAAACCAAGGCTCCAGCAGGAGGCAAGAGAACAAGGTCAAGGATGCCTCCCAGATCACTTAAACTCAGCGACGAAGCTGACAAGCAAAAAGAGAAGGAGCAGCAACAAAAGTTTACTGAGCAGCAGGGCACCTCCAAACAAAAATCTTCAACCCCTGCTGACTCAGACGACCAACCACCTCACAAGCCCTCCTACACTACCTCTAAGGTACAGGATTAAGAGATGGAGGAAATCTGGGCTCAGTTAGACAGATACTTATACAGAGGTGAAGAGGAGCCAGAGAGAGGATATGGAAAGCTGATCTTGAAGCTCTCAGACTGCGAACTGAAAAAGAAGCAAGTCAGAGGATTCCTGCCAAGGCTGACATCCCATACAAATACAGAAAATTCAGGAAGCCTACAGATCTGAAGACTCACAGATGGCCTAGAATGGACGATTGGATCCCGTGGGAACAGACTCAGAGATTGGAAAATCTGAAAGCTGAATTCATCAAAAGGAACTACTTCTGGAGATTTTGGTCTGAAAAGCCCAAGGCAATGGCATATACTGAATGGATTATGCGAGCTGACTTAGAGATGCCAGGCTGCAGAAAGCCATTAATGAGAATGTTGAAGTAAGAGTTCCAGATCCTAGAATTCTGCCTCCACAAAGACTTGATGGATCCATCCACTACGGTGTGATAAAGAAAGAAGTGAAGGATGCTGCTGAAGCCAAGTTTCTTGATGTAGAAGACCCATCAGAGTTTGCAGAGATTTTGAAGCTGAGGAAGATCACATATCGAATGTATGGAGTGCCCCTTCCTGAATCTCAATCTCAGAATTTCAAAGACAGGATTAGGCAGTTCAAATAGCTTCTGCTTCTGATTTCTCAGTGTATCTTTCTTTCATAGCCTAGCAGAGATGTAATTGTACTGATTTTCTTACATATATAATAGCTCTATTTGGCTTTGACAATTCCTTATTGTCTGAATAGCCGTGTTTGCTTATGCTTAACATTCAGAATCACTGAAGTGATTACTGACTCACACACTCACGCTTTGTTATTTACTGTCAGTTGTTGCTTAGCTAGATTCTGATAGAGTTGTTGTGTTTTCGGGGGGAAATGCTGTTAAGACAGGGGGAAAATGTTTAGTCTCTATATATGTTCTGACTTTCTGCCCTGATCCCCTTAGTAGTCTAGGACTTGAAGAACAACTCCACTCATCCTACTTGTAATATTTTGTAAAGAGCTCTGTTTCTGATAAGTTATTGTGTTAGGTTGTTTAGATGATAATTTAGGTTTTGGCATCATCAAATAGGGGGAAAATGTTGGGTGATGATTGTATCCTCAGCGGTATTAGATATAGTGGGAAATGACTCAGTCTTCTGTGTTGACATTTACTCAGTAGCCTTGTGCTCTGAAATAGTTTGAAGAATTGAAGATCCCAAAACCCTATATTGATTGGTGAACCTTTAAGTTGTATTCTATTTTTGTCTCTGAGGTTTCAGACTCAGCAGACCCTCTGCTATGGCTCAGGCATTTAGTAGCTTATCCGCCTCAGCACCAGAAGTAGAAGACTCAGTAATACTGGACTCAGCAGGAGCAGTATACTGAAAGTCAGTTGAACTGAACTCAGCAGGAGTAGTTCACTGCACTCAAAGTTGATCTTCAGTAGAGTCGACTCAGCAGGAGTTCACTACTGAATCAGCAACGGCCAGACAGTCTTCTGAACTGTTAGATCTTTAAAAGACAATCAGCATAGTCAAGTACGAGGAAAAGAGAAGTCAGCTTCAAATCTCCTTGAAGTCTGTTCTATCTCAACCACTTTCTGAATCTCGGCCAATGACAAGCAGATACCTGTCCTACACCTACTAAAGCTGCAAGTCAACAACTTTCTAGAAATGGAGGGAAAGGACACTGCCACCATACTTCAAAAGAGCCGTTAGCTACCCAAAAGAGAGAGACAAAGGATCATCATCTCCAACGGATCTATCCTAATCTCTTCTCTATAAATGGAGGGATAAATCAAATTTGAAGCTCACGAGAAAAACGAACACGAATACACGAAAAAAATGAACTACCAAGAACCCAAAGCTATATTCAGCTGTTCGTCGTTCTAGAAGCTACCCTCTTGTTCCCTATCCCTCTTACCTAAGATCAATAGCATATATCCATAGCTTAGATGAAGGAGTTCATCTTTGAACTAATCCTTATTGTAAAGGACTCCTTCACCGTTGGAGAGTTTTTCAAACGCTTCAGTTTGATAACCTTGTAAACTGAGACTTGCTCAGTATAAATCTCAAGACCAATGTTTGTCCAGCGTACAAACCAACTGAGACTACCTCTGTATAGTAAATAGCTTCCTGATCTTTCGGGACAGTGGACGTAGGTTTTTATTGTCCAAACCACTTTAAAAAATCTCTATGTCTTGTGTTCTGTTTCTTTTCACTGTTGCATTGATTTAACTGTTCATACTGAAAATATTCTTTAAATTATTCAATCGAGTTTCAGCAAACTAAATAGACTGCACTAATCAACTGAAACTGTTTTGATAAAAATGTTTTTCTAACTCAACTGAATTTGGGCCTACATTATTCCGCACCACTGAACTCTATCTGCAATATACTGAATTCTGACTCTCAGTCAGCTAGCAGGTCTCAGTAGAGTCAGTCACTCTGCCAACACGATTCAGAACATCTTATCAGGTCTGCTGAATTTGCTCAGTACGACATCATCCTGAAAAGGACTGTTCGTGTTTAAGTTGAGAAATCGAGTTTCAGGTGTATTCACCCCCCCCTCTACACTTGAACATGCTCTCGGGACCAACATGTTTTTCTTTACTAGGGGGTTCAGGATCTCAACGTTGATAGTCTCCCCTTGAACAAATCTATCAGCTAGTCGGTTTTCTGAGCGTACAGGGGCAGATGAGGAGGCTCCATGACTGAATCCAAGTCCCTCCTTGCAGTGCTTTGGCTTGTTGCTGGCTAGCATTGCCTCAAGCTTCTTTTCAGCGCCCATGTACCGCTCTGTCATCAGATTCCTCCAGATGTCATCACTTTTCTTAAACGTTTCATGCTCGGCCTGAAGTCCTGACAACTCTTGCTTCAGTAGACTCAGTTCAGTATCCTTCTGAGTCAAGTCATTGGTCAGTACTGAGATCTGATCTTCTTGATGCTGAGACTTGGTTATCAGAGAGTTAATCTCCTCCCTGAGTTTCAACACAAGTCCTTCTGACTCAGTAGCAACCTGACTTTCCTGAGAAAGTCTCTGATTCTCCAATTTCAGGGTGTCCAATTATCAGAGAGTTAATCTCCAATTTCAGGGTATCCTGAGAAAGTCATTTAAATTGCCTAATCGTGTCTTTGAATTCTTGCGATTGAGATTCAGGAAGGGGCACTCCATACATCCTATATGTGATCTTCCTTAGCTTCAGTATCTCAGCAAAGTCCGCTGGGTCTTCTTCATCAAGGAATTTAGCTTCAGCAGCGGCCTTAACTTCTTTCTCAATGACACCATAGTGAATAGATCTATCCAGTCTTCGTGGGGGTGGCAGTATTCTGGGGTCTGGGACTCTGACTTCGAAATTCTCTTTGACAGCTTTCTGCATCCAGGCGTACATGTCTAAGTCTGTTGTCATAGTCCATTCAGTAGAAGCTTCAGCTTTGCGCTTTTCAGACCAGAATCTCCAGAAGTAGTTCCTTTTGATGAACTCTATCTTTAGTGCTTCCCATCTCTGAGTGTATTCTACTGGCATCCATTCATCAGTTCTCGGCCATCTGTAAATCTTTAGATCAGTAGGCTTCCTGAATTTCCTGTATCTGTAAGGAATATCATATTTTGAAGGAATCCTCTGACTGGCTTCTTTTTCAGTTCTGATTTTGAGTGCTTCGAGATCTGCTATTCTGATCCGTTCTCTGGCAGCTTCTATTTGCCTGGCCTCTTCTCCTCTATAAATATATCTGTCCATTTGAGCCCAGATTGCATCCATTTCAGCATCCTGTGCCTTAGAGGTAGTATAGGAGGGCTTGTGAGGCGGCTCTTCCTCTGAGTTAGCAGGAGTTGATGATTTCTCTTTTTAAGTACCCTGCTTCTCAGTAGACTGTTGCTGTTGCTTCTCCTTTTCCTTGTCAGCTTCATCACTGAGTTTGAGCTTTCTAGGAGGCAGTCTTATAGTAGATGGTATTTTGCCGCCGCGAGCTGGAGCCTTTGTCTTACCTTTAGCAGGCTTAGCTTTCGATTTGTTGGCTGCTTCAGCTTCGGCTACCTCCCTAGCCAGTTTCTCATCTGCGGCTATCTGAGCCTCCTCCTCCAGAGTAATATATCTCTTAGATTTCTTGGAGGGAGGGGTCGGGAGCTTAAGGATTTTCTTTCCTTTTCCAGTAACTGGAGGTGGAAGAGGAGCTTCTTCCTCTTCTGAGTCCTCCTCGTCTGCGTACTCAGCAACTTCCTTAATGATGTCCAGTGGAGTCTGAGTTGCCTGAGTCGCTACTTCTCTGGTTCCTGAGCTACTTGGGCCAGTCTTAGTTGATGCTGCAACTGCAGCTGAGTTTTTCAGTATCAATTTTTGTCTGCTTAGCCATCCTTTCCCTCTTTTTAGCATCATCAATGATAATAGGAGGTGGAGTGGATACCTTCTTGTTCAGGCTGGAGTACGAGGCTGACAACTCGTTCAGTTTGGAATGTATATTGGTCAGCACCTCGTGCAGCTCGTTCTTCTTATTGATCAACTCACGCTTATATTCTTTATTAGATTGATCTGCTGCAGCCTTGAACTCGTTCAGCTTTTGTTCAACAATTTCTTCTAGGACCTTCTGAATTGAGTTGAGTCTGAGCTCGTTGGCCTGAGAGATGTTTGTGACTGACTCAGTATGAGAAATCTAAGAGGCCTTGAGATTTTCAATCAACTTATCCTGGCCTTCCGGAATCAATCTGAGCTGAGCCTCGAAGTCAGCTCGCTGAGTATCTAGCGCTTGAGATATGATGTTGGAGAAGTCAGGGACAGAAGATTCTGACAATGTGGTTCTGAGTCCCTGAATCTCTGCGCTTGTGGCTTGGGCAGTCTGTCGCCATGTCTTGTGGACGGCACGGGCAAGAAGCCTGTTCTGAGTACCCTGGCTTCTGAGAGCGTTCGCCATTGACTTCGATCGTCGGCTTTTGGGGCTGGGTGCTACTTCGAACGTCGATTCTAGCAAGAGCTGAGCAGGCTCTGTAGAAGTCGAAGTACCAGCCGCCGACTTCCCATGAGCAAGGATATGGAGAGGAAGTTCAGTAGGCGCAGGAGTATCCTTGTCCGGTTGAGTTCCCTCATCAGGCTTCTCAGGGCATGAATCACGGGGCGGGTCCTGACCATCGGGGTCAGACCCATCAGAGGGTGCTGAAGCTAACACTGGCTGATGGTCATTCAGCATTGCCAGCATGGCAGCCCTCAAATCCTCCAAGGTTCCGAGGTCAGCTGGCTCGAAGTAACCAATCTGCTCTCTGATCCTCAGTTCCTCCTCATGGAGTTGTTCGCAGGAGTGATGTATGATGAGACGTTGCAAATTGTGCCACTCCTAGAACCTGAGCAGCATGTGGAATCTCGCCTGTCTTGCAATGAGAACTAGATCACTGTGTCCTGAGATCTTCAGTATGTGCTCTGTGATCTCTCGGGATGCTCTGGATTGAAGAGCTGAAGCTTCCATCCCGATAGACTCTTCTTCTGAGGCTGTCTCGGATTCCTCTATCTCTATAGAAGACGCCTGTTTCTCAGCAGAGGGGTGACTGCTGAGAGGAGGGATATCCAAGGGGCTCTCCAGGGCTTGAACATCTTCGACCTGGACTTCTTCAGCTGGGACCCCTTGGTCCATTGCTTCTTCATGTTCAGTGGAGACGGCTTTCTCCACTGACGGAGTCTTCTCAAAAGACTCGGATTCATCTCTGAGCTGCAGAGGCGGTTCAGTAGCTACTGCCTCTGGCTCTGCCTCTGTCTCAGTAGGCAACGATGTACTGACCTTCTTCAGCCTTTTCGCCGGTGCTTTAGGCATTTTAGCTTGAGGAGACCTTTTCTTTGAAGGGGCGGTCTTCTGAGGCGTTGTTTGCAGAGTTGTAGGCCCGGAGCCAATCTGCTGAAGGGCTGCTGCCCTGTTCTAAAACCTGACCTTTTTAACGTTGAAGTACTTCTTGTCAGCAAATGTGATCTGGTCAGAAGTGCAGTAGTCTTCGATCATCACTGAGATCTTCAGTCCATAAAGTAGCTTCCCTTTGGCGCTCAGCCTGTAGGATGCTTTGTCAAATTTTGCGGACTGCACCATAAATTCCCGTAGGAAGAAATCTATCTAGTTGATCTTGGCCCTGTCATAGATGGCCATCATCAGTTATAGCTTTGGTCTGGACACCTGATCGAATGATCCTGCTTGACTCGTTAGCAGCTGAGTCACGATGTATGCTAGAGCTCTATACTGAGGTAGCATAGTATACTTGGGAAATGCGGCTCTGAAGACTGTAGGCTTCCCGCATAAAATAGATAAGTAGTCATCCATTTGATCATCATTGTAACCCACGGTGCTGACGCCTTTGCTTGGCAGATTGAAGCTTCTCCGAAGAGCCTCTCTGATTGACATCTGCTTCACCTCTGTATCCGTCCTCGAGGGATCGCCAACTGTGTGGACGATGAATCTCCCTCGGATATCTCCGTCTACTGAATCGGAATTCAAGTAGATCTCTGCAACCTGTCGGGGGAAGGAAGAATGTGGGCTTGTTTGTCAGAAAACCTTCTAGATCGGTTTCTCTGAGAGCTGAGAAAATCTCCTCCATGTAGTCCAGATTGCAGATGTCAAACTCCATGACTGGCTCGCACTAGACACGGTCTTTCTCTTGGATTTCTTGCATATTCTCTGGAGCATAAACAACATTTCCTGACATTTTATCTGTAACAAACAAGATTATCAGTATCGAATGGATATATATAAAGAAAATATAGCGATGCTGAGTAATCATATAAGTTGTCAGAAAGATATGATATCATACCACTGAAATTTTTGAGAAATTTTGAAGATTTGAAACAGATTGCAAGTAAGGTTTGCAAGTAATGAGATCTCCAAAATTTCGGAGTTAAAGATTTGATAGTTTGCAAATTGCGGTTTCAAAGATATGATCATAAACATATATCTAAGAGAATGTGAACAGTTAACGATCAACGGTTCAGTTTAAAACCCGCTTTTTGAGATGGACGGCTAAGATTAAGTATTATAAAATAGGCAATGATCAAGTTAGCCGCCTAAGTCAAAAACAGTTGTATATAGCCTAAGAAGTAATTATGATACGACATGCATTAAATGCGTGGCAGAGTTCAGCAAGCTTATGCATAGAATGTCGTGCATTAAATGTAAACCGTTAATATTAAATGACAATTCTTAAGGCATTGAATACGGTGCTGAATCTGAATCATAAATGCATAGAACTGTTCTATTGGCTACTACTGAGTAGAGATACATAAATCTGTCAGCTGAACATCGTAGTCAGCTGATACCTCGTGTAGATGGTTGCTGAGTCTCTACGTACTGATTTTACTCAGTACTGAGGGTGAACATTCCCCTTTACTGAATGCTCCTCTCTTGAATCCTCTTACTGACTGGAGTCAGTAAGGTCCAACAGACCTAGCTCTACTGAAAGTTCTTTGAATCTGACTTCAGCTTGAGGCTTGGTCAGCATATCGGCCCTTTGTCGGTCAGTATAGATCTTTTCCATCCTGATATCCTTTTTCTCGACATGGTCACGAATGAAGTGATGTCTGATATCCACGTGCTTGCATCTTGTATGAAGTATAGGATTCTGAGTGATTGCAATGGCATTGGTACTGTCGCAGAAAATTGGCACTTAATTCTGAATGACGTCATAGTCGCGTAGCTGTTGTCTCGGCCAAAGGATTTGGGCGCAGCAACTTCCGGCAGCCATGTATTCAACTTCAGTAGTTGAGGTGGCTACTGAGTGTTGTTTCTTTGAAAACTATGAGATCAGCTTACTGCCAAGGAACTGACACGTTCCTGAAGTTGATTTTCGGTCAATTCTACACCCTGCATAGTCAGCATCAGAATAACCAGTTAGTTCTATATTATCATCAGCTGGATACCATAAACCCATGTCAGGTGTTCCTCTGAGATAACGGAGAATCTTCTTTGCTGAGTCCATTTGACTCTACTTTGGATTCGCCTGAAATCGAGCACAGACACCTACATCATAAGTTATGTCAGGACGAGTAGTTGTTAAGTATAATAAAGAACCAATTATAGCACGAAATTCAGTTTGGTCTACTGATGCTCCCTCTTTATCAAGATCAATCTTCATATTCGTGTTCATCGGGATCTTAATAGGTTTGCCGGATGTGCAACCAAATCTTTTGATGAGGTCTCGAGTGTATTTACCTTAATTAATGAATGTTCCCTTCTCAGATTGTTTGACTTGGAAGCTAAGGAAATAGTTCATTTCTCCCATCATTGACATCTTGAACTTATCCTTCATCATTTTCTGAAACTGTTGACACATGATGATGTTCTTCGAGCCGAAGATGATGTCAACTACATAGATTTGCACGAGCAATAGGTCATCTTCCAGTCGATCGCTGAATAATGTGCGATCTACTGTGCCTTTCTGAAAACCTTTCTGAAGAAGAAACTCAGATAGGGTATCGTACCAAGCCCTGGGTGCTTGTTTTAACCCATACAAAGCCTTTCTGAGTCTATAAACTTGATATCCCTGCTGAAAGCCGGGCGGTTGTTCCACATAGACTTCTTCTTTCAGCACGCCGTTCAGGAAATCAGACTTCACATCCATTTGATAGACTCTGAATCTTTGATGTGTTGCGTAGGCTAGGAATAGTCTGATTGCCTTCAATCTTGCAACTGGAGCGAAAGTCTCGTCGAAATCTATTCCTTCAGCTTGACAGTAGCCTTTTGCCACGAGTCTTGCTTTATTCCTTACTATGACGTTGTTTTCATCCGGCTTGTTCTTCAAGACCCATTTTGTTCCAATCACATGTTGATGCCGGGGTCTGTCAACAAGCTCCCAAACTTCGTTTCTCATGAACTGATTCAGCTCCTCCTCCATGGCTATGATTCAGTCAGCATCGTTCAGTGCGTCCTCGATTGTTTGAGGTTCTTCAGTAGACAAGAAGCAGGAGTATAAGGCGCTTTCTCCCTGACAGAATCTGGATCTTGTCTTTACGCTTGTTGAAGGTTCTCCAATGATTAAATCAGAAGTATGAGCATCCAGCCACGATCTTCGATATTTCAGCTCTTCATCTGAAATTTGTTCAACATAGATAGTAGGTAAGTTAGGCATTTCAGTTGTACTATTTTGAGATTGAAGCAGTTCAGTTATGAGAATGTGATCTACTGAGTCACCAGGTTCAGGGGCATTTAGCTCAGGAACTTCAGTTGTTCCCCCTGAGTTGTTATTCTCAGTAGTGTTCTCAGTTACCTCATGGGTTTCTTCATCGACCTGAGTTACCTGGGATTGACTCTGTTCAGGAGAGTCAATCTGCTCAGCTACCTCTGCTGTAGGTTGAGATTCAGTAGACTTGTCTTCAGTTTCCTCATCTGAATCATCATCCCAACATAGCTGGATCTTTTCGACTTTGTCTTTTAAGCTCAGATCTTGTAGCTTCTTACTGATGTCCTCAGATTCAGATTTAGAGTTATTGCTCCTGTCTTTAGTAGCAAACTCATTAAAAACAACATGAGAGCTTTCCTCCACGTAAAGGGTCCGATAGTTGAATACCCTGAAAGCTTTGCTGACCCGGGAGTATCCTAAGAACACTCCCTGATCTGACTTGCTATCAAAAATTTTCAGCAAATCTTTTCCATTATTGTGGATAAAGAACGAATTCCTAAAAATATGACAATAAGATAGAGAAGGCTTCCTGCCGTTCCATAGTTCATATGGTGTCCTCTTATGCTGCTTTATCAGTAGAGATCGGTTCTGAGTGTAACATGCAGTGTCAGTAGCTTCTGCCTAGAATTTGGATGGGTGTCCTGAGTCTGCGAGTAGAGTTCTTTCTGCTTCTTTGAGTGTTTGATTCTTTCGTTCAGCAACCGCATTCTGCTGAGGGGTGCGCGCAGCAGATGTCTCATGCTCTTCCTTCTGCTTTGCAGAACTCCTCCACCATGAAATTAAGGAACTCAGTTCCTCTGTCTGAACGTATTTTGACAATTTTGGTGTTCTTCTCGACACTGAGCTTTTTCAGAAGCGTTGGTAACTCTGTTTTGACGTCAGACTTGTTGGCAATAAATATGACCCATGTGTAGCGCGAGTAGTCATCAAGGACCACTAATGCAAACTTCTTGCCTCTGATCGTCACGGGAGAGACTGGACCGAACAAATCCATATGTAGCAGCTGAAGGATTCCATCAGTGGAAGGAGATGGAACAGGTGGATTTTGTTTCTTTGTTTGCTTTCCCTTCAGACATGCTTCACACTGAGTGTCTTTACTGAATACTTCATTCGGCAGTCCTCTTGCTAGAGTGTTTCTTGCTAATTTGTTGAGCGTCTTGAAGTTGAGATGACTGAGTCTCATGTGCCAAAGCCAACCCGTTCAGCTGTCATTCTTCGCCAACAGACAAGCTTTAGGTTCAGCTGAGTTCCAGTCAGCTACATAGATATTCTTCTTGCGCGAACCTGATAACACTATTTTCCTGTGGATTTATCAATAACATCACAGAAACCTGCGTCAAATATCACTCTATTCGAGTTATCACAAAATTGACTAACAGAGAGAAGGTTATGCTGAAGTCCTTCAACATATGATACTCTTGGAACTTTGGCAGTTCCAATGTTGAGTGTTCCATAGCCTCTGGTATAGCCTTTGGCAAAACTCGATTCGGGGTCCTTCTTCAGTTGAATAATTCTTCAGCAAGTCCTTTTGGTAAGTCATGTGTCTTGAGCATCCGCTGTCCACATACCAAGGATCTTTGTGCACCTGCAAAACAAAATTTTATTTAGGTACCCTTTATTTTGATTTTGGGTCCTTAGATGTTAGTTTTGGTAACCCATATTTGTCTTACGACCCTGGTGGTCTCAGACAACTTCTTTCCACTTGCGTCAACGTATCTGACCACTGGACTGGTCGATGCTGACTTTTTAGGCTTTTCAGGTTCAGGAGTCCTGATCTTCTGAGTGGGTGGACTGCTGACCTTTGCCTTTTGTGCGGCTTTCTTCTTCTTCTTCTGACTTTTGGATCCTCTCCTGACTATAGGATCATATTAATATGACCCATACTGAGCTGGATGTGTCAGCTGAGGAGGTCCATACTGATCAGCCCATTTTGATTTGTTGGTTCCCCCTTGACTGAACTGGGGTGTTTTGGTGGTGATCTTCTTGTCAGAGTGCTGATGTGTAGGATGAGGTGCCTTTATCTTCTGTTTGTTCTTGGCTAGGGGATTCAGTATGTCTGCACTGATGGTCTCCCGTTGAACAAACCTATCAGCAAGTCGTACTTCAGAGTGTACGGGGGCAGATGTGGAAGTTCCCTGTGAATCCAAGTCCTTCCTTACAATGCTTGGGCTTGTTGCTTGCTAGCATAGCCTCTAGCTTCTTTTCAGCGCCCATGTAACGCTCAGTCATCAGGTTTCTCCAGACATCATCACTTTTCTTTAGCATTTCATGCTCGGTCTGAAGTCTTGACAGTTCTTGCTTCAGTAGACTCAGTTCAGTATCTTTCTGAGTTAAATCGTTGGTCAGAACTGAGATCCGATCTTCTTGATGCTGAGATTTGGCCATCAGAGTTTATCTCCTCCCTGAGTCTCAACACAAGTCCTTCAGACTCAGTAGCAACCTGACTCTTCTGAGAAAGTCTATGATTCTCCACTTTCAGGGTATCCAATTCCTGAAGAGTCTTACTGAGCTGCAGACTCATCTGAATTTGTTCGTCGAGTAGTTCTTCATATGCGATCGCGACGTCCAAACTCTCATCTGCACTTAAAAGAGTGTCGTGTGTGCAATGTGAAGAGGAATTAAATGGTTCATGAGAGTTTACCTCATCCTCTTCTCCCGCCATGAGACACTTTTTAGTATCTTCTTCATTTTCAAGCTCTAAGGCCATGAAGGTTGCTTCATCATCCGATGAATCCATGAAGGAGTCGACTTCATCTGAGTCATCTGAGAGTTCACCAGCAATGTATGCTTGTCTCTTCTTGATGAACTTCTCCCTTCGAGCTTTGCGTGCTGCTCGTTCAGCAGTGCTGAGCTCAGGACAATCATACTGATAATGTCCTGGCTTTTTGCAGTTGTAGCAGGTGGTGACTCTTTCTTCTTTACTTTCACTGCCTTTTGACTGTGCTGAGTCATCCTGTTTCCTACATTCAGAAGTATATGAGTTAGGAGTGCGCTTGGCTTTCTATTCATTCTTACCCTTAGAGTCTCTGACAACTCTTGAGAGCTTTCTGCGCCTCTCTTTCTCCTTCTGGTATTTTACGGCAAGCAGTGCATATTTCTTGGCTAGATTGCCTTCTTGTATGTCAGTGAGTGAAGGTTCATGCTGGAGCTGCTGAGCTGACTGATGCTTTGAATGCATGGTCGATTTTGGTGTCAACTTCAGCTCGCTGCTTCCTTTGAGGTAAGCCAAATTCGAATTCCTCTGCTTTGAGTTCTGAAAAGATATCGTCAGGAGTAACAATATCTAAATCAGAATGACATAATAAAGTAGGAAAAGCAGTCCAGTGACCATCTGGCAGTGCCCTCAAAATCTTGAGATTCATTTCTCGGTTGGAGAATGTCTTTCCCAGCCCGTTGATGGAGTTCATCAGATTCGTGAATCTGACGTTGAGATCTTCAATGGTGTCATCAGGCATGAGCGACAGTCTTTCCAGCTTTTGGAGTTCCAGCGCAAGTTTATTTGCTTTGATCTTCTGAGTCCCCCGACTCAGTAGCGCTAGAGCATCCCAGAGTTCCTTCGCGGACTTGCAGTCCTGAACTCTCCCAAGATAGGAATCATTAAGGGGGGTTAGTATGGCGTTTCTGGTGACACGGTCTAAGTTGTGAAGCTTCTTCTCCTCAGGGGTGAAGAGACTTCTATCCTTGGGAATCTTCTTCCCGGTCACCATTCTACCTCCATCTGCTGGATCCTGGGTTACGACACTATCTATCATGGGAACGATAGGTCCATCCTCAAGAACCTCTATCATGCTGTCGTGGAGAGAGGTCAGATGAGCTTCCATTCTGACTCGCCATACGCCGTAGTTTTCCACTTAGAACATGGGCACCATCCTTACTCCTGACATATCCGACATATTTGATAATGATATGAATGAAGAATGATATGCAGTGAAAACATTTTTCCGGATCCGTTCAAGTAGACCAGTTTCAGAATAACAAGAGTCTTAGAGAACTCCTGCTCTGATACCAATTGTTGGTCCCGAGAGTACGTTCAGGTGTAGAGGGGGGGTGAATACACCTGAAAACCGATTTCTCAACTTAAATACGAACAGTCCTTTTTCAGGATAGTGTCGTGCTGAATAGGTTCAGCAGACCAGATAAGCTATTCTGAATCATGTTGGCAGAGTGACTGACTCTACTGAGATCTGCTAGCTGACTAAGAGTCAGAATTCAGTATCTTGTAGATAGAGTTCAGTAGTGCGGAATAGTGTATGCCCAATTCAGTTGAGTTGGAAAACGTTTTTAATAAAATAGTTTCAGTATATTAGTGCAATCGGTTAAGTTCGCTGAAACTCAGTTGAATGATTTAAGAAGGCTTTTCAGTATGAACAGTTAAATCAATGCAACAGTGAAAAAGAAACAGAACACACGACACAGAGATTTTTAAAGTGGTTCGGACACAAAAATCCTACGTCCACTGTCCTGAATGATCAGGAAGCTATTTATTATACTGAGGTAGTCTCAGTTGGTTTGTACGCTGGACAAACTCTGGTCTTGAGATTTATACTGAGCAAGTCTCAGTTTACAAGGTTATCAAACTGAGTGTTTGAAAAACTCTCCAACTATGAAAGAGTTCATTACAATAAAGAACAGTTCAAAGATGAACTCCTTCGTCTAAGCTATGGGTGTATTCTATTGAGCTTAGGTTAGAGGGATAGGGAACAATGAAGTGGCTTCTAGAAGGACAAACAACTGAGTATGACTTTGAGTTCGTGTATCGTCGTTTGGATACTAGAGGCTGTATTTAACAGTTCAGCTTGGTTCCCTAAGAGCTAGAATATAGTTCTTCACCGGAGATGGATTCTTCGAACTTCTTGCGGAGAACTTAGGCTTTTCGAGTTTGCTCGTTTGAATGATCTGTGTGTGCGGTTTTTCTTTTTCTTTCTCATTTCTACCTATGTTCGCACTTGTTTTTTCGTCGTGAGCTTCGAATTTGATTTATCCCTCTATTTATAGAGAAGACACTAGGAAAGATCCGTTGGAGACGATGATCCTTTGTCTCTCTCTTTTGGGTAGCTAACGGCTCTTTTGTAGCATTTGTAGAGTGTTTTCCCTCTTTTCCGAAAAGTTGTTGACTTGCAGCTTTAGTAGGTGTAGGACAGGTTTCTGCTTGTCATTGGTCGAGGTTCAGAAAGGTGGTTGAGATAGGACATACTTCAAGGAGATTTGAAGCTGACTTCTCACTTCCTCGTACTTGACTATGGTGATTGTCTTTGAAAGATCTCGACGGCTCGAGACCGTTGCGGCCGTTGCTATGTCTGATCTTTGATTCAGTAGTGAACTCCTGCTGAGTCTGCTTTACTGAAGATCAACTCTGAATACAGTGAACTACTCCTGCTGAGTTCAGTTCCACTGACTCCTTTTAGTATACTGCTCCTACTGAGTCCAGTATTTACTGAGTCTTCTACTTCTGGTGCAGAGGTGGATAAGCAACTGAATGCCTGAACCAGAGCAGAGGGTCTACTGAGTCTGAAACCTCAGAGATAAAAATAGGTTACAACTTAAAGGTTCACCGATCAAGATAGGGTTTTGGGATCTTCAAATCTTCAGACTAATTCAGAGCACAAGGTTATTGAGTATCGATCAGTACAGTAGATAGAATCATTTCCCACTACATCTAATACTGTTGAGGATAGAATCATCACCCAACATCCAAAGCATCAAAGATGTTGTCCATACATGTGACGTTGCAGGACCGGAATGAGAGAATTGGCTCGAACCAGACTTGCTTGGAGTCGAGAATCTTCTGCATGTCGGTAGGGATGAGGACCTCGTTGTTGGGGATGTTGGCATTGTAGATGATCAAAAACTGAATCTTCAAAAACAATGTAAACAATCGAAAATAGAGTGAGTCATTTCATAACAGAGGCAATTTACAGAAATATTTAACGAAAGAAGTGTGCTTGAACGTGGCAGATTTCTAAGCAAGTAAGTATGTAGAGCACAAATCGATCGTTAATGGCAAAAAAGTGAGTTAATCGAGATATACACAAGGATATATATGAAACTGAATGTGAACGGTTTATTCCTTGTGCGGTTGAGATTAATCAGTTTTAAAATGGTGGACGACTTAGATTAAATGTAATAAGAAGTTATGATTACTGGCCGCCTATAATCTCGACCTACTTATTTCTATCGCTTAATAGGTAAGGTGAAATGACATGCATTTAATGTGCCGCAGTCAGCATATGGAATGTCGTGCATTTAATGTGAACGATACGGTTACTACTAACATACGATGAATATTAATGGCGAAAAATAAATGCTATATCATGCTGATAACCAAATGCTGAATAAATACTCATAACCTGTCAGCTGAGCATAGTAGTCAGCTGATACCACTGTGAAGACGCTGAGTATTTCAGAAGTACTAAGAACTTGTTCCCCCTTACTCAGTATCCTCTGGATTTTTTACTGAATCGAGTCAGTAGGATCTAGTAGACCTAGTTCTACTGAGAGATCGTTGAATTTGGTCTCAGCTAGAGGTTTAGTCAGAATATCAGCTCGTTGCTTATTAGTGTGTATCTTTTCTATTCTGATATCCTTCTTCTCGACATGATCTCTGATTTTGTGATGCCTTATGTCCACATGCTTGCATCGATTATGTAAAACTGGATTTTGTGTGATTGCAATTGCACTGGTACTGTCGCAGTAGATAGGCACTTCATCTAAATGTATGTCGTAGTCTCTCAGCTATTGTCGAAGCCACAGTATCTGTGCGGAACAGCTTTCGGCAGCCCTGTATTCAGCTTCAGTAGAGGACGTAGCTACTGAATGTTGTTTCTTGGAGAACCAAGATATGAGCTTACTACCGAGGAACTGACAAGTTCCTGAGTTAGACTTTCTATCGATTCGACATCCGGCATAATCAGCATCAGAATAACCAGTCAGTTCAAGATTATCATCAACATGATAAACATCACCCAACATCAGGTGTTCCCTTCAGATGACGAAGAATTTTCTTTGCTGAATCTAGATGACTCCACTTGAGATTCGCCTGAAATCTCACACATACACCTACAACATAACTTATGTTAGGTCTGCTGGCTGTTAGGTATAATAATAAGCCAATAATGAGTTGATGTTAGGTCTGCTGGCTGAATCTAGATGACTCCACTGGAGATTCGCCTGAAATCTCACACATACACCTAACATAAATTATGATAGGTCTGCTGGCTGTTACGACAACAAGGAAGGATCATTTTCCTTTGCCATTCATTGATGAGATGCTTGAGAGACTTACCAGTAAATCCTACTTCTGTTTTCTTGATGGATAGAGCGGATATTTTCAGATCTATGTCAGTAAGGATGATCAAGAGAAGACCACCTTTACATGTCCGTTTGGTACTTATGCTTATCGTCGCATGCCTTTTAGATTCTGCAACGCTCCCGGAACTTTCCAACGATGCATGATGAGTATTTTCTCCGACCTTATTGAAAAGTGCATCAAAGTATTTATAGACGATTTCACCGTCTATGGATATTTTTTTGATAGATGTTTTGGAAATTTGGATGTGGTACTAAAGAAGATGCGTCAAGAGGAACTTGGTTCTTAATTATGAAAAGTGTCATTTCATGGTAAGGGAAGGAATCGTTGTTGGACATATATTATCCGAAAGATTTATCTAAGTTGAAGGTGAAGTTGATTTAATTTCCCAGCTGCCATATCCAACAAATGTAAAGGAGATAAGAGGATTTTTAGGTTATGATGGATTTTATCGAAGATTTATTCGGGACTTCACAAAAATCGCTCAACCTTTAACAAGGTTACTTCAGCAAGACATTCCGTTTGACCTAGCTAATTACTACAAGAAAGCTTTCGATCTTCTCAAGGAAAAATTGGTCACCGTTATTATTACGCAAGCTCCGAATCGGAAACTTCCATTTGAGCTTATGTGTGATGCAAGTGACTATGCTGTTGGAGCAGTCCTTTCACAAAAGAATGAAAAGGCTAGTCATGCTATATATTATGCCTCGAAGACGCTCAATCCTGCCCAATGCAATTACACCACTACAGAAAAGGAGCTACTCGCTATTGTTTTTGGTTTCGACAAATTCCGCTCATATCTGCTTGGGTCAAAGGTGATCATCTACACGATCATGCTGCCGTGAAGCATCTATTCACCAAGAAAGAGACAAAACCGCGACTTATACGTTGGATTCTGCTGCTGCAAGAATTTGATTGGGAAGTGAGAGATAAGAAGGGAGCTGAGAAAATGTAGCTGATCATTTGAGTCGTCTAGTTCATCCAGAAATTGCTGAACCAATCAGGGAATCATTTCCAGAAGAGCATCTCTATTATTCTGCCACCTCAAGAGTCGACAGCACGCTGAACTTGGCCAAGCCATCTAATCAAAATTCCACTATCAGCTTGTCCAAGTGGAAGTACAAAACTGAGGCAGAATGTTATGCAATTGAAGGAAAGGATGGTAAAGCTCCGTGGTATGCCAATACTGTTAATTATCTCACTTCAAGGAGGCTACCACCAGATTTTACCATGGCTCAAAGGAGGAAATTAATAAGTGAATGCAAGTATTATTTTTGGGATAATCCTATACTTTCGGAAGTTGGAGCTGATCAAGTTATTCGAAGGTGTGTACCCGAGGAGGAACAATTTGAGATCTTAGAACAATGTCATTCATCACCTTATGGAGGACAAGGAGGAGTAAAGCGTACCGCACAAAAGGTTATCGATTGTGGATTCTTTTGGTTAATTTTGAATCGAGATGCTTATGAGTTTTGCAAGAGTTGAAAATGCTGCCAGATGCTTGGTAATATTGGTCCGCAGGATGAACTACCTCAACATCTGATGCGCTTTTATAAAATATTTGATGTGTGGGGCATGGATTTCATGGGACCTTTCCCTAGCTCGTTCGGAAATCTCCACATACTCTTAGCTGTGGATTATATGTCCAAGTGGATTGAAGCCAAAGCTACTCGCTCCAATGATTCCAAGTCCAATATTGTTGGATTTCTTAAGTCCAATATTTTTAGCCGGAATGGTGTTCCTCGAGCCATAATAAGTGAAAATGGTACTCATTTCTGCAATCGTACCGTTGAAGCTTTGATGAAGAAATACATATGTCAACATCGTCTATCTACTCCGTATCATCCCCTAACAAATGGTCAAGCTGAAGTATCCAATAGGGAGATAAAGCATGTTTTGGAGAAAACGGTTAATCAGTCTTGCAAGGATTGGAGTACATGCTTGGAGGATGCTCTTTGGGTGTACAGAACCGCATACAAGACCCCTATTGGTATGTCCCCTTATCGTTTGATCTTCAGGAAAATGTGTCATTTACCGGTTGAGCTCGAGCATAAGGCATTTTAGGCCGTGAATAGAATGAATATGAACTTGCTCAAGTGTGAGGAGGAACGTAAGTATCATTTGCAAGAATTGGAAGAGCTTAGACTTGAAGCTTTTGATGCCTCTATGTGGTATAAAGATCGCACGAAAGCTTGGCATGATCGTAATCTGAGATCTAAACAGTTGGAAGTTGGACAATCGGTACTCTTATATCAATCTAAACTTCGTCTCATGCTTGGGAAGCCATTTGGTGATCCCCCAGCAACGGCGCCAATTTGGTGATCGTTGTTTTCACACCAAATAAAATTCCTGCACACACTCGAAATCTTATAATTAGTATAGAACAGGGTCGAACTCAGGGAACAATGGAAATCAACTATGTCTATCCTTTTCATCAAAGTTTTGGTGATGCCACCATGCATAAATTTTGGGTTTATTATTTAGGCAAAGAAAAGTAAATAACAGAAAAGTAAATTGAGAGAAAACAAGTAAAGAAAGGTGGACTCGGTTTCAGGTAACGCGTATGCGACAACTACTTCAATCATTGATGCATCGATTTAATTAATTCCTAGGTTCAACCAGTTATAGGATACACTGTTGGACACGTACATACCTCAATTCCTACTTACTTAGTCTGTAATGACTTGTTGAACAAATTTCCACTACTCCCTAACCTAACCACAAGTTAGCTTGTTGAACAAACCTAGATTTAATGTTTAGACTGCATTACGAGGAAGGAACCCGATTTTAATCTCTACCGTTGTTGGACAACCTGACTTAGATGATTAACCTCCTTAATTCAACTACCATTACGATAGCTTCGCCACCTAAGTTGTTGAACAATCTGGCACTAATCTTCATAACCTAAATTGATCAGATTTAAGTTAATCCAATTAAATCTTTCTCCTCCGAATTAAGTCGAAACCCTAGTCTTTAATTAATAAGTCCAATTAGATCTCACAAAGTTTGTATCTCATACTTGTTACCCTCGTCGAAGCCCTAAAAATATTTAGCTACGCATGATTAACTTGGACAAGCAGAACTTAACGAATATGACCAGAACAGAAAATAAAGTGCGAAAGTAAATAAGCATGCTACGTAAATTAAAGTGAAAAAATCTTAAAGAAGAAAATACTGAAACCATGAACTAAATGAAAGCTCGAATTAAAACTGGAAATCTGAAACTGAAATCTAAACCCTTTTCAAATGCTGAAAACTAAAGTCAAAACTGAAATGAAAAGCTGAAACTAAAGAAAGCAAATAAAATTGTTTGATGTTCTTGCTGCTGAATCTAAAACCTAAACTACGGGACTAAGTTTAGAAGTGGTGGAGAATGAAACTAAAAGGATGAGAAAGTGTTGTAAGGCCGTCCTCTGTAGCGTCTCGACTCCACCCCTTTATATAGATCTTGAAGCCTATCCTCCAAAGGAAAGAATATCTAGGGTATATGTTATGTAGATCTTGATCTTCAAGACTCCTTCTCCAAATATAATTCAGCCCTAATATATCTTCAAGCTTCCAAATCCTTAGCAAATCTTTCCTTCTCGATCTAAGCCCATTTTTATCTCCAAAACATGCCAAAATAACTCATTTTCAAATCCGAACTGCCACATTATCATCGGATCATAAACCTGCTGGAAATATGCATTTTTGGGCACAAAACAACGTCAACTTGGACAAGATGAGCGTCATAACTGGGTGAATTCGAGTAGTATAAAATCGACACATCAAAGCGTATCCTTTGAATCTTGATATCCTTCTTGATGCTTAGCCGTTTCAGTAGTTCAGATTTGACATCAAGTTTATTGGCGATGAAAATCACCCATGTATATCTTGAATAGTCATCAATTACTACAAGAGCACATTTCTTTCCTCTGATCATCATTGGATTGATTGGCCCAAAAAGATCCATGTGAAGCTGCTGAAGGATTCCATTAGTGGAAGGTGACGGAATAGGCGAATTTCTTGACTTTGTTTGCTTCCCCTTCAAGCATGCCTCATAGTTCTTATGTCTTTTGAAAACTTTGTTGGGCAGTCCTCTGACTTTAACATTCTTTGGTAGCTTGTTCATAGTCTTGAAGTTTAGATAGCTCAGTCGTCTGTGCCACAACTATGTTGTTTTGTCATATGAATTCGTGTGTGCTAGCAGACAAGCTTCAGGTTCGGCGGTATTCCATTCAGTATAATAGATATTCCTTCGCCGCGACCCTGATAACATAGTTTTTACTGTATCACAGAATTGACTGACCGAAAGGAGATTATGTTGAAGTCCTTCAACATATGATACTCTAAGAACTGTTGCAGTTCCTATTTTCAGTGTTCCGTGTCCCCTTGTGTAGCCTTTGGAGTTGTCACCAAACTCAATTCTGGCTCCTTCTTGATGAACGTAGTCGATCAACAGATTCTTCTGATGCGTCATGTGTCTTGAGCATCTGTTGTCCACATTCCAAGGGTCCTTTAGCACCTGCAAAAAAAAAATGATTCAGGTACCTTTTGGGTTCAGCTTTGGGTCCTTAGATGTTAGTGGACTTTTGAATCCAAACTTGTCTGACAACCCTGATGGTTTCAGACTTCTTGCCCTTTTTGTCAGCTGACTTCTCCACTGAACTTGGAGATGCTGATTTTTTGTTCTTCCGAGGTTCAGCCTTCTTCTTCTTCTGAACCTTTGGGCCTTTGACTCTTGGCTCATATGAGTACGATTCATGTTGAGGTGGGTGAGTCCATTTCGGTTGGCCATACTGTTCGACCCACCTGACCTTCTTGGTTTCTCCTGAGTTGAATCTGGGTTTCTTGGGGCTTGAACCATATGTTGATTTCTTGTTGCTGGGCTGATGTGCGATCATTTTCTGTTTGTCCTTCACCTGAGGGGTGATAGATTCAGCATCTTGAGTCTTCCCTCGGACAAACCGATCAACCAGCTTTTCGGAGCCATTCAAGGTAGAAGTAGATGCTTCACATGTGTATCCAAGTCCTTCCTTAACGGAAACTGGCCTCTGAGCTCTAAGCATGCTTTCCAACTTCTCCTTGGCTCCTAGATACTGCTCTGTCATCTGCCCTCGCCAAACTTCATCACTTTTCCTGAATGATTCGTAATCCTTTTGTACTTCTGCGAGTTTCTAACTGAGCTTTGCTATCTCAGAGATGTCTTTGGTCAAGACTGAGATTTGTGCTTCTTGATGTTAAGACTTAGTCATCAGAGAATTAATCTCTTCCTTCTGTCTCAGGACAGGTTCTTCAGACTCAATAGAGTCCTGACTTCTCATCAAAAGTCTCTGATTTTCAGCTTTCAGAAGTTCCATCTCCTGAATTGTCTTACTGAAATGTTGGCTCATCTTGATCTGTTCTTCGAGAAGATCTTCATATGCAAAGAACCACATCTAGTGGTTCACCTGCCATTGAACTTGTGTCGTGTGTGCATTGTGAAGAGGGGCATATATTAGGATCATAATTTACCTCAGCCTCTTCTCTGGCCATGAGATACAATTTAGTGTCTTCTGCTTCAATCGCGATGAACACAGCATCACCATCTGATGATTCCATGAAAAGCTCTGCGTCGCTTGAGCAGTCAGATAACTCTCCAGCTATGTAGGCTTGCCTCTTTCTGACAAATTTGTTACGTCGGCCTTGTCATTCAGCTCTTTCTGCTGCTGAGAGTTCTGGACATTCGTACTGATAATTTCCTGGCTTCTTGCAGTTATAACATACTGAGCTCCTGCCTTCCTTTTTTGGCGTTTCGTTATGTCCAGCTGGGGCAGCTTCAGTATTCCTGCATATAGGTAAAGATTTAGATTCACTTTTCGAGTCATCATTCTCTTTCTTAACTTGATAGCTCTTGGAAGCCCTTTTCATCTTCATTCCCCAGAATTTGTCTTTCTCATTCTGGTATTTCACAGTGAGGAGAGTGTACTTCTCAGCCAAGTTGTCAGCATATGGTATTGTCACCGAGCTTCCAGCTGACTGACTTGTGCTTGAGGGGACTTGCTCCGGGTGTGCTGACTTATGCCTTATAAGCGTGATCCATTGGCACTTCAGTCTCAGCACTGAGGGTGTGTGGGAGATTGAACTCAAACTCCTATGCTTTTAATTCTGAGAATATATAATTAGAAGTAACATAGTTCAAGTTAGTTCTCCTTAAACATGTAGCAAAAGAGTACAACTTGGGCCTGCTAAGAGCCCTTAAGATCTTGGTGTTGGTTTCCTTATTGCTGATTGTTCTCCCTAGTCCATTGATGATGTTGATTTCATTCTTGAATCTAACGCTAAAATCATCAATAGACTCTCTTGGAAGCATAGCGAATGCTTCGAGTTTCTGTAGCTCTAACTCTAGTTTGTTTTCTTTTATCTTTGGAGTTCCTTGGCTTAGCACAGCTAGAGCATCCCATAACTCCTTTGTTGTCTTGCATTCGTGCACCCTGCTTAGATACGAGTCATTGAGAGTTGTCAGTAACACATTTCGTGCGACTCGATCGAGGTTGTGCAGATTTCTCTCTTCAAGTGTGAAGAGGCTCTTGTCTTTGGGGAATTTCGGGCCGGTTCTGGCACCTGCTGCTCCTTCTACTACGATTTCGACGCTATCAATCATAGGAATAATAGGGCCTTTCTCTAGAACGCCAGCCATGCTGTCATGCAGCGATGTTAGATGAGCCTCCATCCTCACTCTCCATACGCATAGTTTTCTGCCGAAAACATGGGTACTGTCCTAGTACCTGAAAAATCAGACACGTTGAAGAATATGGTATAGGATGCTATGAAGAGACGCAAGTGCAGAGAAAATGATTTTAAGGATCTGTTCGAGTTTAGACCCGAAAACAGATAACGATGGTCTAGAAAAACACCACTCTGATACCAATTGTTAGTCCAGAGACGAGCTTCAGGTGTCTGTGGGGTGGGGGGGGGGTGAATACACATGAATGCAAATTTCAAAAACGTGAAAGTCAGCAGATGCGGAAGACTGTTACTGAACTTGTCAGTTAGCCAGATAAACTTTCTCGATCGCGTGGGCAGAGATTCTCCTACTGAGTACAATCCTACTGACTTATGTCAGTGAACAGTAGTTCAGCAACAGAGGTTGTGTGCGGAAGTGTAGGCCCTTAAAATAGTCATCTCAGTTGAAAATCTGTTTTATGCTTGTTTGTTTAAAACTCAGTTGAATACAAAATTAACAGTTAGTTAATGCAAGAGTTAAAATCAACACATGCAATTTTTAAAGTTGTTCGGACACACTGGGTCCTACGTCCACTGTCCTGAACTAAGCAGGAGATCTTGTATTAATTATACTGAGCAAGCCTCAGTTGATCTGTTCACCGGACAGATTCTAACTTGTTTGCTTATGCTAAGCAAGCCTCAGTCAATCTGTATGCAAGACATATATTTACTTATAGTCGTAGTGACTGTATAGATCTTAACCTCTTAAGGCTAGATTTTCTTCAACTAAGAATGAGTTCTTACAAAAAGAAAAGTTCAACAAAATGAACTCCTTCGAGATTCTAAGCTATTGAGTATTACAATAAGCACGCTTAGATAGAGAAAGGGAATAATAATTCTCTAGAGAGAAGAACTAAAATGATCTAAGTCTAAGAGCAAGTTCTTCGCTTGAATGTCGGTGTAAGTTCGCTAGAGAGTATTTGAGCTTTGATTGCTTTGGTTCCCGGTTGCGTTGACTTTCTACATTAATACTCTTCTCTATTTATAGTCTCCGATTTGTGAATAGATCCGTTGGAGGGAGTCTAGACACGTGTCGAATAAGATAAGAAATTGGCCATAATAATTTGAACATTGAGTAGAGTGACTGTAGAGATTTCCTCGTTGTTGGGAGATGATTCAGTATTTGATTTGGATGATCCCAAAACCCTATTCTGATCGATGAAGCATTATGTTGTAAAAGTTAACACCCTTGTCTTATGAGTGTTTTAGACTCAGTAGACTTGTCTTCAACATGGTTCCGGCTCAGAAGTTCCTCTGCTGTCTCTTAGTAGACCATCTGCCGCAATGCCATTGAGTGAAGATTCAGTATGGCTGGACTCAGCAGGAGCAGTTTACTGAACTCAGAGTTTGACCATCAGTAGTGTTGGACTCAGCAGGAGTAGCTATTGAACCTTTCGGTTAGACTCAGCAACGGCCTGTCAGTTGCTTTAACTGATAGTGGACTTCAATGTCAATCTCAGTAGAGTTGTCCGAGGTAGTACATCAGAGAAAAGTCAGCTTCAGTATCAACCTTGAAGTCTGAAAAAGTCTCAACCACTATTTGTACCTCGACCAATGACAAGCAACCAGCTGACAAAGTATCCGACAAAAGATGCAAGTTAACTACTTTCCTTTAAAGAAACGGGACTCTAAAGAATTCAAAAAATAAGTAATTGTTCTCTAATTTATTGACACGCCGAAAGTGTACGGGTGCAATTTTAGATAGAGAAGCAAGGTCGATCCCACAGAGACTAATTAAACTAGTGAATACTAATTCCTATTGTTATCCTCTATTTAGACTTCGAAAATTGATGAGTTTCTAAACCTAAAAAAAACAATTAAAATAACTAAATAAATGAACTTAGAAGAAAATATAGGGAAGCTTATCCTAGAGATTCAATTTCAGTAGATGATTTATCAAACTTCACTTTAGCCAATCAATTACTAACAAGACTTATTCTTTCCTAAAACGATCACAATTTAGCTTAAATAACCTTTTGGGTGTACCTATACCGTAGATAACATGCTTGTAAAATTGTCTCCAAGTAATTACTAGCATGTTACTCCTAAAAGCTCTTAGGATCTATTGTTCTCACATTAACATCAAACCTTTTGGGCGTTGAATGATTAATGTGTCTTGTATCCTAGATCAAACATTAATTCTCCTCTCTCAAATCTCGAACTAACACAACATATTATGTTTAATTGGTGATCAAGCAACTAAACAAGCAATCAAAACATGAACACAAGAAGGAGGAATAAATAGCGTAATTGATTTGCAAAAGATCCGTAGTTAAATCATCCACCTACTTTCTAACCCTAGAATAAAAAGATTTAGCTACTCATAGACAAAGCAACAAAATCAGCAAAATCACAAGAATTCATGTTTGTAGGCAAAAGAAAGTGTAGAAGGAAAATAGAGTCTTGATTATGTTGAACTTGTATTTCTTGATCTTCTTCGTTCCTCTCTTCTCTTCAAAAGCTCTCCCAAAGGTTGAAGGATTTTTGAAAGTAAATATTATGAAAAAGATCACCCTCTTAGTGGCGCCCCCTTGGGATTTATATAGCTTCCAAATCTTAGCCCTAAGTAAGGGCTTTTATGTAATTCCCGCAAAATAAAACAGCAGTTGAAAACGACCCCGACGCGGTCGCATTGGGGTAGCAGCCATGTCTTTTTCGTCCATTCTGTGACGCCCCAGATGCGGTAGCGTCTGGGTCGCATCCAACTTTATTTAATCTCCACTGTGATGACCCTCACTAAGTCGCATCTGGGTCGTCAAAGCTTATAGCTCCAACTTCTTTTGACTCGTTCTCACTCGTTTCAAATTCAAATCGCGAGCCGTCTTCGTCCATTTACTTGTATCGAGCTGCACTTTAACTCCATTATGTTCAAACACCATGATTTTTAGCCATTTTTCTACAATTTCAACAAAAAGGCAAACAAGTATCACATTCCACAAGATTAAGCAAATTCAATCCAAATACTTGTTCCAAACATGATTTTCCATCTAAAATCGACATCTAAACATGCTATAAACTTGGAAAAATCCATGTTTGTCAACCCCCCAAACTTAAAGTGTTGATTGTCCTCAATCGACAAAAGAGAGAAAATAAGAAAACAAACATTGCAGAGTGAATAGATGACAATTTTAAGCTTCAGACTTTCTCAAAATTTTCAAACCAATGCAATGCAAACACCTAATGAACATTTCACATGTTTCAACAAATATCGATACTCAGCCTCTCTAGTTAGAACCCTCACAACATGGATATATATAAATGTAACACTCAACTCTCAAGTGTATAAGATAGGACATGTTTACTCTCAATTCAAAACAAACAAATCGACTACCATAGGCTTCCAGATCGTCTAACCTCTCCATTGCTAGCGTGTGCTTCTAGACAAAGATCTAATAAGACTTTTATTTTGATGTAATGTAGGCTCTTTGGTAAGGTAGGATATAATTTAGGCCAAGTGACTCATTCCCCAAAGAAAGATCATTCTATGATACTTAATCACCAACATGCCAAACCATCCACTTCTCAACAACAATGTCATCTTCCTTCACTAACCAAGATTTATCAACTTTCAAACCACAACCAATCAT
Organism: Lavandula angustifolia; assembly: GCA_028984105.1. NCBI lineage: Eukaryota > Viridiplantae > Streptophyta > Magnoliopsida > Lamiales > Lamiaceae > Lavandula > Lavandula angustifolia. Next base: position 13,867,804 of record CM054811.1, read on the forward strand.
TCATGTTTCCTTATCTCTCAAAAGCACATTTGGACATTCATGCTCTTTTTTTTTCCTTTTCTCGACTTGACAACTCTCACCTCAAATAATTTTTTTAATTTGTGTTACACTAGAGGTTCATTGAGTTCGATACCAAGTCATAAGAAACTTCATTTTTTTTTTCATTCTTTAAATTCATCCCAAACAAATCATGTTCAACATATTCAACTCATACTCTTCTCCACAAATTCAACCCACACCCAAATGGTTAAATCAAGAAAAATAGTTAAGGCTCAAAGGGGCGAACAAAGGATATCGTAACTTTGGTTAATTGTTTGGGTAAATTTGGTTAAGAACGATGGCCTAAAATTATTTCTTCACCCTTAAGCACACTACGCAATTTCAAGGAAGAAACCAAAGCAAGTTCTGGAGACATATATGCATGTTCGAATAATTCACACAAGAATGCAATAAGACCGCTAAAATAGTACACTAAATGGCTCAAAATCTCACAGGCTTATTTTTGTTCAAACTAATCGAGGCCAAAGCATCAAGATTCATCAATTCATGCTCCATATGTCAAAAATTGTTCACATGGATTATTTTTCAACAAAAATGCAGCAATATCATCATAAGCTCTCGTCAATCATTTCATCATGCACTTGCTTATCATCTTATGAAAGAGATCATTTTTTTTAAAAAAAACTACACCACAATCAACGCAACCTAAAGACTCTAAGACTCAACAACTAAAAAAACTACTAAAAAAACAGAAAGCAAGTAAAGATAAATACCAATCAAGCACTCTTTCCCCTTCCCCCAAACTTAGTCGACTGGAAGGAAGAATGAGTTTGAAAAGAAAGAAAGTGGTTGATTGGGAGGAACTCACCGGGAGCAAGAAGACTAAGGCGGTGGTGGCGGGAAATTATCAAACATATCCCGCCTCCATTGTACGTTCTTCATCTTATGAGTTTGCATAGCATCAAAACAATCAAAGGTTGGTGTATGCATCTTATTTATCCCGACATAACCTCGGTGTTCCTGCTCTTCATCATCTCGATAACTCACATAAGTGTGCGTGGGGTCATCTTCCACCTCGTATGCATCATCATCGGCATGATTTGTCTCTTGATCGCGCCATGGTGGCGCATGAACTACATTTGGTGCAGGGAAGTTTCTGTGACGACCCTCACACAGTTGCATCTGTGTTGCGTCTGGTGACGAAAATCCTCTATGATGACCCAGATGTAGCTGCGTCTGCGTCGCGTCAGCCTGATCATTTTTTCTTTTTTTTCCTTTTTCCTCTTCGTTTTGGAATATCCTCTAAAGGATCATTAGATGACCACAAATTGTTCGAGTCAATGCACGACTCAATAGTCTTCAGCACCTTGCATTCTTCCATGGCATGTGAATCCACTTCATCGTAAAACTTCATAGCTCGATAAATTGAAAAGGTGAAGCTCTCATCATTCATCCTAAAAGTAAGCTCCCCATTTGCTACATCAATGAGTGCTCTTCCAGTAGCTAAGAAAGGTCTTCCAAGTATCCATGGAATATCCTTGTCTTCTGCCATGTCTAAAACCATGAAATCGGCCGGAAAGACAAATTCATTCACTTTCACCAAAACATCTTCAACAATCCCTTGGGGATAAGTGACTGAGCGGTTTGCCATTTGGAGGGATATTGTTGTCGGCTTCATCTCCCCAATCTCCAACTTATTGAAAATAGACAAAGGCATAAGATTGATGCTAGCTCCAAGATCACACAAAGCTTTTCCAATCTGTTGTCCTCCAATCACACAAGGGATGGTGAAATTACCCGGATCTTTAAGCTTTGGTGGCAACTTCTGTTGGAGAATAGCACTACACTCCTCGTTCAAATGGACAGTCTCATGTTCTTCCCACTTTATCTTTCGAGAAACCACATCTTTAAGAAATTTTGCGTATTTTGGCATTTGCTGAATTGCCTCCAAAAGTGGGATGTTAATGTTGACCTTCCTAAAAAGATCAAAGATTTTCGAATTTTGTTCTTCATCCTTCCTCTTTTGGTGGCGTTGTGGAAATGGCATTGGAGGAGGTACAAAAGGCGGTGGCCTATTCTTCTTAGGCGGAGAAACCGATAACAAAACTGAATCTTTTTCTTTGATCTTCTCTTTCTGAACTTCGAAATTCTCCAACTCCTCTCTCTCCACTGAGACTGGATTAGTAACAATGTTGGGCAATTTGGGACTCACATAAGAGGTCCCACTTCTCAAATTAATCGCCTTGCAGTCTTCCTTGGGGTTAACCACTGTGTTACTTGGAAATTGCCCTTGCTGATGTTTACTTGACATGTCATTTGCAATCTGTCCCATCTGCTTTTCAAGAATTTTAAGTCGGGTATCCATGTCTTTTGAATTTGCCTTTACTTGTGACATGAATTGCATCAACATATCTTCAAGCTTTGGCTTCTTTTCTTCATCTATCACTCCATTGGTGACAGAAAAACCGGTAGGCGGTTGCAGAGCATTGTTCGGGTTGGCGTATGAGAGATTAGGATGAGTCCAATGACTTTGATATTGCATGCGGGGTTGTGGACTGACCCCATAAGATCCTTGAGGATGATAACCTAGAGGATGACGAAAATTCTCATATCCTCTCCGATTGACGTAATTGACATCTTTGATAACCAAATTCTCTTCAACAGGCAACTCAGAACGCGGTGTCACTATATTATCCACTTTGCTCATTAACACAGACAGTTGAGTTGATAGTTTTGCCATCGGATCATCGTTTGTCACCAAAGTAACTTTCTTTGAAGATGCTCTTGGCTTAGGCGACTAATAATTATTTGCTGCCATCTTCTCTATGATACTCGTAGAAGTAGGATGGCCTTTCTCCAATATATCCCCACCTCCAGCTGGATCTAATAAAGTCTTGATTTGAACTTTGCATCCGTTATAGAATAAACACACTTTCTCATTAGAGCTGATCCCATGATTCGGGCACTTGCGGAATAGCCCCTTAAATCTCTCTCAAGCTTCATAGAATGATTCCCCATCAAATTGGCGAAATTGATTGATCTCGGATCGCAACCTCATAGTCTTGCTTGGTGGGAAGAACTTGAGAAGGAATAAGTTCATCATCTCATCCCATGTAGTGATTGCATGAGCATCTAGAGATTGATGCCAAAGCTTAGCATCATCTCGTAGTGAGAAAGAGAATAGCCGAAGTCAGATGGTGTCATCTAGGACTCCATTCATCTTAATAGAGCTGCAGATTTCTATGAATTGATTCAAGTGAGCATGAGGGTCTTCAGCAGCTCTACTACCAAATTGATTCTGTTGCACCATCGAGATAAGTGCAGGTTTGAGCTCAAAGGAGTTGGCGTTGATCCTTGGTCCGTAGAGAACCCCTTGTTGAACCACTGGATGAAAAACTTCTTTGATTCGCTCTTCTCGCTGCTCCCTTTCTGCCTTAAGAGCTTCAAGCTCCTCTTGTAACTTTGCAATTGTTGCTTGATGGTCAACCATTTTAGCAGCTTGATTTTTCTTTCTTGTGTTGTTGCGCCAACAAGTAGCTTCAATCTCAAGGTCTACAGCTTCCAAAGGAATTCTATTCGATCTTGTGATCATGCACTACCTGCAAAACACAACAAAACCAAGTAAAATAAAATTACAAAAAGTAAGTAAATGTCTAAAATAGTACCAAACAACTTAAACTAATATCACTAAATAAAAATTAGTCCCTGACAACGGCGCCAAAAACTTGTTCGCTAATTTATTGACACACCGCAAGTGTACGGGTGCAATTGTAGATAGAGAATCAAGGTCGATCCCACAGAGATTAATTAAATTAGTGAATACTAATTCATATTGTTATCCTCTATTTAGACTTCGAAAATTGACGAGTTTCTAAACCTAAAAAAAAACTATTAAAATAACTAAATAAATGAACTTAGAAGAAAATATGGGGAAGCTTATTCTACGGATTCGATTTCAGTAGATGATTTATCAAAAGTCACTTTAGCCAATCAATTACGAACAAGACTTATTCTTTCGTAAAATGATCACAATTTATCCTAAATAACCTTTTGTGCGTACCTAGACTGTAGATAACATGCTTGTAAAATTGTCTCCAAGTAATTACTAGCCTGTTACTCCTAAAAGCTCCTAGGATCTATTGTTCTCACATTAACATCAAACCTTTTGGGCGTTGAATGATTAATGTGTCTTGTATCCTAGATCAAGCATTAATTCTCCTCCCTCGAATCTCGAACTAACACAACAAATTATGTTTAATTGGTGATCAAGCAACTAAACAAGCAATCACAACATGAACACAAGAAGGAGGAATAAATAGCGTAATTGATTTGCAAAATATCCGTAGTTAAATCATCCGCCTACTTTCTAACCCTAGAATAAACAGATTTAGCTACTCATAGACAATGCAACAAAATCAGCAAAATCACAATAATTCATGTTCGTAGGCAAAAGAAAGTGTAGAAGGAAAATAGAGTCTTGATTATGTTGAACTTGAATTTCTTGATCTTCTTCTTTCTTGTCTTCTCTTTAAAAGCTCTCCCAAAGGTTGAAGGATTTTTGAAAGTAAATATTATGAAAAAGATCACCCTCTTAGCGGCGGCCCCTTGGGATTTATATAGCTTCCAAATCTTAGCCCTAAGTAAGGGATTTTATGTAATTTTCGTAGAATAAAACAACAGCCGAAAACGACCCCGACGCGGTCGCGTCAGGGTAGCAGACACGTCTTTTTCGTCCATTCTGTAACGCCCCAGATGCGGTTCTGTCTGGGTTGCGTCCTGCTTTCTTTAATCTCCACTATGATGACCCTCACGTAGTCGCATCTGGGTCGTCACAGCTTACAACTCCAACTTCTTTTGACTCGTTTTCACTCGTTTCAAATCTAAATCTCGAGCCGTCTTCATCCATATACTCGTATCGAGCTGCACTTTAACTCCATTATGTTCAAACACCATGATTTTTACTCATTTTTCTGCAACTTCATCAAAAAGGCAAGCAAGTATCACATTCCACAAGATTACGCAAATTCAATCCAAATACTTGTTCCAAACATGATTTTTTCCATCTAAACACGCTATAAACTAGGAAAAATCCATGTTTGTCAGTAATTTGCTACCTGTAAAGTGACACGTGGACAGTTCGTCTCCAACGGATCTATTCACAACTCACGTATATAAATAGAGGGACGATAGAGTCGAAAAAACGATAGAGTCGCATACGCACAAGTCGCACTAAACAGTGAGTATGTGAGTCAGTAATCACTTAATGATTCTGAGTGTTAAATAAACACTAAGTGGGCCATAGAGACAATGAGAAATTGTCAGGCCAAGTAGAAACTGATGTATTAAATGATAAGAGTCTGAGTACAGTTACATCAATCCTACACTAGGAAATCTACCAACATTAGCAGACTGAACTATTTCCTAGAAGATTTAAAACGTTGAATCCTTGCCTTAAAATCTTTAGATTTGTCCTTTGGCAATGGAAGTCCATAAAGCTTGAAGGTGTCTTTCCTCACCTGGAGAAATTTCGGAAAATCTTCTGCATCTTTAGGGTCCAGAGATTTGCTCCAAGATGCTTCCCTTGCTTCATCTTCGATCTCTGCTGTGAATAGTGATCCATCCAACTTCAGCGGTGGAGGCAGAGTTCTGAAAGCCGGAGTCATAATTGTGACATTATCATCAATGATGGCCTTCTGAACAATCTCATAGATATCAGGATCACATTTCTCTATCCTATCAGCAAACTCCTCATATTTGTCGGAATCCTGCTAAAACTTCCAAACATAGTATCTCTTAATGAATTCAGCTTTGATCGTCTCCCATAACTGAGTTTTCTCCCAGGGCATCCACTTATCTACACGAGGCCATATAGAAGTCTTTCTTGTTCCCACCCTCTAACCTAAGCTCATTGTAAAAAAATCCATAGCTTAGATTGAAGGAGTTCATTTATTTAACTGTTCTTAGTGTTAAGAACTCCTTCATAGTTGGAGATACAATCAAACACTCATTGTTTGACCCTATAAACTGAGACTTGCTCAGTATAATCACAAGTAAAAGTTTTTCCAGTGTACAAACTAACTGAGACTAACTCATTATAATAAAATAGTTTCCTGCCTTATTCAGGACAGTGGACGTAGGATCTTGCGTATACGAACCATTTTAACATTGTTGTGTCATTAACTGTAGCATTGATTAACTGTTCATACTGAAAATATATTTTACAAATAATTCGAAAAACATTTTCAGTACAAAGCTTAAAATGTTGCACTAATCTACTGAAACTGTTTTGATAAAAAAATGTTTTCAACAAACAAACCGAATCGGGCCTACACTCTCCGTATCTTCAATCACTCTGTTGAATGCAACTGAATTCTGACATTAAAAAATGTTGAATGCAACAAACAAACCGAATCGGGCCTACACTCTGTTGAATGCAACAAAAAAATGTTTTAAAATGTTTTCAACAAACAAACAAACTGTTGAATGCAACTGAATTCTGACATTAAGTTAGCTAGACGAGCTCAGTATCTTCAATCACTCTGTCCACGCGATCAAGAACAGCTTGCTTGGTCTGCTGAATTCATTCAGTAGGCATTTTCCTTCTATCGGATTGTTCGTATTTGAGTTTAAAAAAGGTTTTCAGGTGTATTCCCCCCACCCCCCCTTACACCTGAACGTTTGACTTGGGACCAACACTCTTTTTCTGGTTAGGAGCAGCTTTATGGCAGAGCAGGTAAGGCATTGTCGTCTCCTTATTAGTCGAGGCCTATGAGAGTTGGTGTTGGGAGATGATTCAACAGTAGATTTTATAGAAGATTTGGCTGATCCCAAAACTCTACTTTGATTGGTGAACCATTCCTTTGTATTTGTAACGCCTTGGTCTCTGAGAGTTTCAGACTCGGTAGACTTGCCTTCAGCATGGTCCAGGCTCAGAAGTTCTGTCAGCTGAACCTCAGTAGACTATCCGCCTCAGTACCATGGAGTGAAGACTCAGTAGTGCTTGGACTCGGCGGGAGCAAAGATACCGAGAGGTATTCGATTCGGTAGAGGGTGGACTCGGCAGGAGCAAGATATCGAAAGAGTCGCAGAACCGGATTCAAGCAGAGCGCTTATTCGAACTCGTAGTCGACCTTCAGTAGAGTTGGACTCAGCAGGAGTATACTACTGAATCCCTGGTCAGACTCAGCAACGACCTGACAGTCTCCTTGATTGTCAGAAGTTTTTCAAAGTTAAATCAGTAGAGTTGTCCGATGTTGTATACATCAGAGAAGTCAACTTCAGTATATGCCTTGAAGTTTGAATGTCTCTACAACTTTCTACACCTCGACCAATGACAAGCAGCCAACTGTCAAAATTATGGTAAAAAGGTGCAAGTCAACTACTTTCTAGAAAAAAGTGGGTAGACTCTGCACGATTTTAAAAGAGTCGTTAGCTACCGAATGAGAGTGACACATAGACAGTTCGTCTTGAACGGATCTATCCATGGCTCACCTCTATATATAGAGAGAAAATCAAATTGAAGAACATATAGAAGATATAGAACATACGAGCATTGAACGAACAAGAACACAAGCTTTCCGCAAGAAATTCAGAGAAAACACTCAACGTGAAAGGCACCTACACTGCTCTAGGGAACCAAGCTTCATAGAGTTAAAGCCTCTAGTATCCAAGTGATAGAACACGAACCTAGAGAGATTATTCCTCACTCTTCTTCACTCTAGAAGCCCTTTCTTGTTCCCTTTCCCTCTAACCTAAGCTCCACTAAAATATCTATAGCTTAAAACCGAAGGAGTTCATATCTTGAACTGTTCTTATTGTAAAGAACTCCTTCACTGTTGGAGAATCCTTCAAACATCTTTGTTTGAACCTTGTAAACTGGAACTTGCTCAGTATAATCTTCAAGGCCATGTTTGTCCAGTGTAAAAACCAACTGAGACTAACTCAGTATAATAAAATAGCCTCCTGATCTTTTTGGAACAGTGGACGTAGGATCTTGGATATCCGAACCACTATAAAATCCTTTTGTCATTTACTATTTCATTGATTTACTATTTATATCGAAAACCGTTTTACAAAATCATGCAACAGAGTTTCAGAAAAGCTTAAACTGAGTGCACTCACCTACTGAAACAATTCTAATAAAAAACGTTTTCAACTCAACTGAATCGGGCCTACAGTATTCCGCACACTTACTGAACGGTACTGAATTCTAACATCAGTCAGCTAGCAGGCCTCAGTATAGTCAGCCACTCTGTCCACGCGATCCAGAACAGCTTGCCCGGTCTACTGAATTTATTCAACAGACAATCTCTAAAATCGAACTGTTCGTGTTCAAGTTTGAGTAAAAGTTCCCGGGTGTATTCACCCCCCCCCTCTCTACACCTGAACGTTTGTCTCGGGACCAACATTCGGTCAGGCTCATCCAAACTTAAAGTACGATGAGTAGACTTCCTCTGAATCCTCGGACCTTCACCTGATGTTCCTCTATTGACATTCATCTGAACACTTCAGTTCCCTGGCTCAATTTCCTTTGCAGATTCAGTTGGTTGACGGCTGCCCAACTGACTTCCTCGATACTGAGTTCTTCGACTGAGTGTAGAATCTTCTACCGAATTCCACAACAACTAAACTCTAGCCTACTGAGTTCTAACAGCTGAACTCAACTAAGCTATTACAATATCGAAGAGCCATTATTCAGTTAGGGGTTTTGGGATCTTTAAATCTTATCATATACACTCATCCCAACACAAAACAAATGATTATCCCATGGATGGTGGAAAACTAGTGATGAAGTCCATAGAGATATCTTCCCAAATTTATTTCGACATGAGGAGTGGCTGGAGGAGCCCGGCTGGAGACTAGGTATCGTACTTCGATTTCCGACAAGTGAGGTGTTGGTGCCGAGTCAAACGTTCAGGTGTAGGGGGGATGAATACACCTGAAAACTTTTTCAAACTTGAACGCGAACAGTCCGATTACAGAGATTGTCTACTGAATGAATTCAGTAGACCAGGCAAGTTGTTCTGGATCGCGTGGACAGAGTGACTAAATATACTGAGGTCTGCTAGCTGACTGATGTCAGAATTCACTACCGTTCAGTAAGAGTTCAGTAGCGTGTGGAATAGTGTAGGCCCGATTCAGTTTGGTTTGAAAATGTTACTAATGAAAATTGTTTCAGTAGATTAGTACACACAATTAAGCTTTTTACTGAAACCTCTGTTGAATGATTTTGTAAACGGTTTTTATAATGAATAGTAAATCAATACAACAGTAAAAGATACAGTGACTTTTAAAGTTGTACGGATATCCAAAATCCTACGTCCACTATCCTGAACAGATCAAGAGGCTATTTTATTATACTGAGTTAGTATCAGTTAGTTTGTACACAGGACAAACACGGCCTTGTGATTATACTGAGCAGGTCTTAGTTTACAAAGATCAAACAAAAATGTTTGAACGATTCTCCAACGATGAAGGAGTTCTTTACAATAAGAACAAACCAAGAAATGAACTCCTTCGGTTCTAAGCTATAGATATTTTTAGTTGAGCTTAGGTTAGAGGAAAAGGGAATAAGAAAGGGCTTCTAGAGTGAAGAACAGTGAGGAATAATCTCTCTGGGTTCGTGTGCTCTTACTAGTACTTTTATAGCTGGTTGCTCGTCATTGGTCGAGGTGTAGAAAGTTGTTGAGACATTCAAACTTCAATACAGATACTGTAAACCTACTTCTCTGATGTGTAGGACGTCGGACAACTCTACTGATTTATCCTTTGAAGACCACTAACAGTCAACGAAACTATCAGGCCATTGCTGAGTCTGACCAGAGGTTCTGTAGTATACTCCTGCTGAGTTCAACTCTACTGAAGGTCGACTCTGAGTTCAGTAAACTGCTCTGGCTGAGTTCAGTTCTACTAACTCCTTTCTGTATGCTGCTCTTGCTGAATCCAACATTATTGAGTCTGAACACCTTTCAGTATGCTGCTCCTGCTGAGTCCATCACTACTGAGTCTTCACTCCATGGTACTGAGGCGGATAGTCTACTGAGGTTCAGCAGAAAAAACTTTTGAGCCTGGGACCATGCTGAAAGCAAGTCTACTGAGTCTGAAAACTCTCAGAGACCAAGGCGTTACAAAAAACAAAGGAATGGTTCACCGACCAAATTAGGACTTTAGGATCAGCCAAATCTTCTAAACATTCTACTGCTGAATCATCTCCCTACATTTCCCCCTATTTGATGATGCCAAAACCTAACACTATCCGCTAACACTATAAACTATCATGTACAAAACTCCTTATAAATATTACAAGAAGAATCAGTGGAGTTGTACTTCTAGTTTCTAATCTACTGAGGACCGTTAGGAGTTTACAGAATTATCTCAATAAAGAAAAATTCTCGCAACAAAAATTCCTCCTAGACATCAATCAAACGTAGCTAAAATAGACAAACACAGATAAGCAATGACTGTCTGAGTCAGTAATCACTTAGGTGATTCTGAGTGTTTAAATTAAATAAAATAAGCCATGGAGACAATAAGAGATATTCAGGCCAATCTGCAAAGATGTTTATATATATGTGAGAAATGTTCAGTACAGGTACATCGCTCGCTATACTAAAAAAAAAAAAAAAAAAAATAGAGACCTATCAAGGCTATCTCCTGAAGCGTTAAATCCTTGCCTTAAAATCCTTTGATTTGCCTTCGGGTAGAGGGAGTCCATATAGCTTGAAGGTGTCTCTTCTGAGCTTCTGAATCTTCGGAACATCATCAAGATCATTAGGATCAAGATCCAGAGCTAAGACTGCTCTTCTAACTTAGCCTTCAATTACACTAGTGTATAGAGATCCATCTAGCTTCTGAGGTGGGGTTAGAGTCCTGAAAGCCGGAGTCTGAACATTGACATTATCTCCAATGGCTTTCTCGACTGCTTGGTAGATCTCCATATCACACTTGAAAAGCCAATCAGCAAAGTCATCGTTCTTATGAGATTCAGGCCAAAATTTCCAGACATAATAGCGCTTAATTAATTCAGCTTTGAGAGTCTCCCACTTCTGAGCCTTCTCCCAGGGCATCCATGTAACAACTCGAGGCCACCTGTGCAACTTCTGATCGTTTGGTCTGCGGCCTCTTCTGAACTTTGAAGAGTATGGAATGTCCCTGTCCTTCGGAGGAGGAGGTCTTGGCTTCAGCCTTTCTGCTTCTCTGGCTTCTTCAGTAGCTTTCTCTTTTGCTAGAGCTTCTTGTCGTCTGTATTCTTCCAGCTGATAATATTCTGCTCTTTTGTCCAAGGCAATTATGCTGAAATTGATCATCTCGTCTATTATCAGCTCAGCTCTTTTCTTCTGTCCTTGCTGCTACTGGGATTCAGTAGCTGTCTTCTTCTCAGCTTCCTTCTCTTTTCCTTTTCCTGGTCAGCTTCATCACTGAGAATGAGTTTTCGGATAGTAGGCTACTTGGTGGGTTTCCTAGAAGGAACCTTAGTCCTGGCCTTTGTCGGAGCCTTCTTTGGTTTGTTTGCTGCCTCAGCCTCAGCCAGCTCTCTTGCTAGTTTCTCGTCAGCTTCTATCTGAGCATGTTCGGCTGGGCTGATGTATCGTTTCAGGGACTTCTTCTTAGGTGTAGGAACCTTCAGTGGTTTCTTTCCCTTTCATGATACTGGTGGAGGCAGAGGAGGCTCTTCCTCATCTTCTGAGTCCCCCTCCAGGAATTCGGCCACTTCTTTAATATGCTGTTGAGAATCAGAAGTGTCTGTTCCCGCCTCTTTGGGTCTTGAGCCACTTAGGCCAGTCTCAGCGCCTACATCTCCTGCGCCTGAGACACCTTGGGCCATACCCTCTGTCTCAGTCTCTTCCCCCTTAGTAGGAATCAGGGCAGTGGGAGCAGATTTAGCTTGAGTCCCCTATACTGAGCTTTTCCCTTTGATTATCCTTTCCCCCTTTTTGGCATCATCCAATATGCCAGGGGTGGGAAGTGAGACAACCTCGGAGTTCAGCATTTGATAAGCAGTAGAGAGCTTATCCAAGGTTTTCTGCAGACCTTCGAACTTCTCATGTAGGTCATTCCTCTCAGTTATGAGATCTTCACCATATTTGCGGTGAGAGGAATCTACAAGGTCTCGGATTTATTTTAGCTTCGCATCTATCTTCTCCTCACACTCCTTCTGAATAGATGAGATCCTGAGCTCATGAGCCTGAGTGAGTGCGGAGAGTTTGGTCATGTGGTCTGACTGTACTGCCTTGAATGATTCAAGAAGTGAAGTCTGGGCATCAGTCATCGATGCTTGCTGAACTTCAAACTCAGCTCTCTGTGAGGCAAGAGCGTCCTTGAGGATAGTAGAGAAATCAGGGACAGGAGAATTTTGAACTGTAGTCTTCAGTGCCCTGATTTCCTCGCACTGAGCTGTAGTAGCTTTCTTCCATACCTTATGGACATTCCTCTCAAGGAGGCGGTTCTGAGTCCCTTATGTCCTGAGCACTTTGGCTACTGACTTGGACTTTCGGTGTTTGGCAACAAGGGCAACCTCGTATGTAGACTGCAACAAAAGCTGTCCCGGGACTGAGTCGTGGGAGGTTCCTACAGCCACCGAACCAGGAGGGAGGGAGCTGATAGGTAGATCAGCTGAGGGTTAAGTTCTCTCCTCCTGTTGAGTACCCTCAGCATGTTCTCAGGTCCTGCATCACTGGAGTGGTCTTGATTATCGAGATCAGAATCCTCGATAGGGACGATTGCTGATAGATTCATATCCTCAAGCAGCGCCAGCATTGCCTCCCTAAGATCTTCGAGAGAGCATACGTCAGCAGGCTCTGAGTAGCCTATCTATTGTCGTATCTGAAGCTCCTCAGGGTTTAGGAGTTCACAGGACTTGAACCCGATCAGTCGCTCAAGAGTGATCCAGTCCTGGAACCTGAATAGCATCTGAAGTCTCGCCCTGAAGGCTATATCCACCAAGTCAGAGTGACTTGTGATTTCCGGAATAGATTTAGAGATCTCTCGAGTTGCTCTATCCTGAAGCATATCAACCTCATACCCAAGAGTCTCGACTTCAGTGCTCGTCTCCATCTCATCTACGTCGATTGGAGACTCTGGCTTCTCAGCAGAGGGGAGATTGCTAATCGGGGGTACATCTAGTGGAGACCTGGATGTAGGAGTTGTAATTTTAGGAGCAGTCCCCTGTTCTGCTGAAGCCTCTTTTTTAGCTGAGGAGGTTGCCTTCTCTACTAAAGAAGCCTTTTCTACTGAGATGGTCTTCTCAGCAGAATCCGACTCATCTCTTTGTCTGAAAGGGGCTACTACTACTGCTGTCTCAGAGGCCTTCTTATGCTTCTTCTGAGGGGTAGCACCCTTTTTAATGGGATAGGGGCCTTCCTCTTCCCCTTCCCTTCTTCAACAGCACTAGCGCCTATCTGTTGCAGCGCACTGGCGCGACTGTGGAACCGAATCTTCTTGGGGTTGAAGTAGGCCTTGTGTGGTTATATTATCATCTCCACATAAGTTTTATGTGGAAACAAATCTTCTTGGGGTTATATTAATCTCCACATAAGTCTTCAATCATTGCTCACAACTTCATCCCGTATAGAAGCTTCCATTTGGCACTCAAACGCCAAGTAGATCTATCGAACTTAGCTGACTGCGTCTGGAATTCTTTAAGAAAGAATTCTCTCCAGTTGATATGTACCCTGTCATAGATGGCCATCATCATTTGTAACTTGTTCCTGGACACTTGATCAAACGACCCGGCCTGGCTAGTCAATATCTGCGTAACAACGTACGCAAAGGCCCTATACTGAGGGAGCATGCAGTTCTTCGGAAATGCTGCTCTGAATGTGGTCGGCTCCCCACAGAATATAGACAAGTATTCATCTAGGAGATCATCCTTGTATCCTGCAAGACTCATGCCGCTGCTGGGCAGTTGAAAACTCCTCTCTAGAGCTTGCCTTACAGACATCCATCTAACTTCTGGATATGCTTTCGAAGGATCAGAGATGAAGTGAACTGTGAATGCTCCAAATAAATCTCTATCTACCTCCTCCATAATGAGGTAGAACGCTGAAATATGTCAAGGGAGGAAGTATGCAGGCTTCTTCGACAAGAGACGCTCCAGCCCAGATGCTCAGAGAGCATCAAATACATCATCCAGCATCTCAAGCTCGCTGGAATCAAATTTCATGATGGGCTTGCACCATACACGATCCTTCTCGAGGATCTCCTGAAGGAAAATAGAGGTTAGGAACGATTACCTTCCTCCTTCGTATGTTGTTGCAGCTCTGATTGTTGCTAGTGTGTCAGATCTTCTGATCTGTGTCCCGGCCTTTTACTCCCTCTGGGTGGTCAGAGAACTGGAGAAAATTAAGATTATCGTCCCTCTCAATCTCGCGTGTAGAGCGTGAATGATTATGTGTGTATGTCTATTCTATTTATGAACATAATACTAATATATATAGGCTTCAAAAGCCAATATAATATTAATATTTGTAGCCCATTAATTTAATTATATTCCTAATGGACTTCCACATAATTAGCCCATAATATAATTAATTAATCCATTGGGCTACTAATATTTATCAATTAATTAGCCCAGCCAATTAATTCCAGATAAATAATATTATTAAATAATGTAAAAATACATTAATCTATTAATAATGATTTCTGAGATACAATAAATAATTTGGCAACTAATTGGGCCAGATCAGGGATCTAATACAAGAAATAAAGCAAGGCCTAAAATTAATTAATTATCTATGCTCGGGCCAGAGAAAAATTAATTAATAAACACAGATTCATTCCACTAGAGAATCCGTGCTAACTTACCCCTTTATCCCAAATTGAGCAAGGGCTTGCATTTTAGACTTAATCGATCTCCGTATTTAAGATAGAAATATTTGTTAATTAATTAAGCTCACTGACAGCTTAAATTAATTAACATCTTATATATTCCTGAGTAGTACCACTCGACCTTATTAACACACCTGAACTTAATCAACCGGTCGGGTTTAGTGTGCTAATCCTTTCGAGTTCCTCAGGGGATATTATCAACCCATTTCACTAGGATACGGTTGCAAGATACAGACAACCAGCCTGAGCCACAAATGACTACTAGCACCCAAGATACGTAGATCCGGTCGCGATGACGTTCACCATTATTGGTCAAAGTGATAGATAGCCAAACGCACTCAGCTGAAGTCTTACCAAGCTTAAGACCAGCTAAGTCACCGAGATCTTGGTTCTCCACTAAGGTCAGTTAGGAGAACACATCTCACTGTGATCCATCAATACACCACCATAAGTGTACCAGTAAAGACAAGCAGCTAAGACAAGCCACTTCTTATCTAAACTGCAGCTTAAACGAACAACTTATCCTTAAGTTGTCTCAGCTGTGATAACTGTTTATATCTTGTCAGTTCAACCAATTTGTGTTGTCTTCTGTGATACCCGACACACTACACAAATCTAACTTTTATGCAAGATAAAGGATAACATGTGCAAATATATATATTTATCAGATAGGTGAATAAAATAGTGGTAGGGACAAAACAAATTGTATACAAGCATAAAATTTGCTTCCAGTATACAAAATCCCAACAATTCTCCCACTTATACTAAAGTAAACTTTTAGTATACAATGTGTCAGTTCTAGGTACAAACTAGTACTCAACTATCTCTCAGCTATCTATCATATCTATCACTGCATCTTCTCCTACTTATACAAAAGTTTTTACAGTCCTAAGTGGGGGGCTTCTCTACCACTCCTAAGCCACGAACATGCTTCTCGTAAGCCGGGAGTGATAAGCTCTTTGTGAAAGGATTAACTATGTTGACTTCAGTTCCAAATTTTGTCAATCACCATGTCTCCCTGATTTACGAATACTCGTATAATGTGGTACTTCATGTCTATGTGTTTAGACGCCTTGTGACATCTAGGTTGCTTAGAATTTGTCACTGCACCCACATTATCACAATAAATCGTGATTGCCTTAGGCAAATCCTGAACAATATCAAGATCCAGGAGCAAATTCTTGAGCCAAACTGCCTCTTTCAAAGCTTCTGAAGCAGCCACATACTTTGCTTCCATGGTTAAGTCCGCAATGCATTTCGGCTTTGCACTCCTCCATGAAATGGCTCCACCTCCCAAGGTAAACACATAACCCGAGGTAGACTTCTTCTCGTCTCTATCAGGCTGGAAATTCGTGTCTGTATAACCCATAGGCACTAGACTGTCTGACTGGTAAACAAGCATATAATATCTAGTCCTTTTAAGGTACTTAAGAATGTGCTTTACCGCAGTCCAGTGCTCCTGTCCAGGGTTAGACTGATATCTTGAGACCATTCCTACATCATATGAGATATCTAGTCTCGTACAAAGCATCACATACATGAGGCTACCGACAGCGGAAGCTTATGGTACTAGCCTCATACTTTCTATCTCTTCAGGCGTTTTAGGGCACTGATTCTTGGATAGAAAAATGACATGTATGAAAGGTACTGAACTTCTCTTGGCATTTTGCATGATAAAACTAGCAATAACAGTGTCAATGTAGGACGCTTGTGACAAGCTTAACATCCTTTTCCGGCGATCTCGGATAACCTTGATCCCAAGGATGTAAGCAGCTTCACCTAAGTCCTTCATTTGAAACTGCTCGGATAACCACGTCTTTACGTCTGATAACACTTCAACATTATTACCAATGAGAAGGATATCATCTACGTAAAATGCAAGAAACACCACTAATTCGTTAACACAAATACGGTACACACACCTCGTTAGGACAGGATACAAATCCATAGGTGTTGGGAATTAGGTTCACTATGATAGATTTGAAGATCCCAAAACCCTAGCTGGATGATGAGCTTTCTATATTGTTATAGCTTAACTGAGTTCACCGTGTTAGGAACTCAGTAGACTAGCTAAAGTTCAACAGTTGTGCATTCAGTAGAAGACTCAGTAAATACTGGACTCAGCAGGAGCAGTATACTGAAAGGAGGCAGTCGAACTGAACTCAGCAGGAGTAGTTCACTGTTCTCAAAGTTGATCTTCAGTAAAGCAGACTCAACATAAGTTATCTACTGAATCAAGATCAGACTCAACAACGGTCGGTCAGTTACTTTAACTAACCATGGACTTCAAAAGAACAATTCAGTAGAGTTGTCCGAGGTCGTACATCTGAGAAGTCAGCTTCAGTATCACCTTGAAGTCTGAATAGGTCTCAACCACTCTCTGTACCTCGACCAATGACAAGCAGCCAGCTGGCAGAGTCTCCGACATAAAGCTGCAAGTCAACCACTTCCATTAAAGTTAGTGGACTCTACAGAATTCAAATAAAGCCGTTTGCTACCCCATAGAGTGACACTTGGCATCGTCCTCTCCAACGGACATATGCCTAGGTCGCCTCTATAAATAGAGAAGAGTCTTCACGCAGAGCAGAAGATGTGAGGTCAATCATGACGATGATGGACACATCCAAGGAACCGAGCTCAACCGAACAAACACTCTAGAAGATACAAGCCATATCCAGAGAAGAACTTACTCTTTCATAGATATATTCTTATAGTTCTTCTCTCTAGAGTTCTATCTCGTTCCTTATCTAATCTAAGTTGATCTTATTGTAATATCCATAGCTTAGACGAAGGAGTTCATATTTGAACTTGTTCCTTATTGTAAAAGGACTCCTTCATAGTTGGAGAGTTTGTCAAACACTTTAGTTTGATAACCGTTGTAAGCTGAGACTTGCTCAGTATAATCCCCAAGACGCGGCTTTGTCCTGTGTACAAGCTGACTGAGACTAACTCAGTATAATAAATAGCCTCCTGACCTTTCGGGACAGTGGACGTAGGATCGCTTGATATCCGAACCACTTTAAAAACTGTGTTGATTTATTATCGCTCTGCTTAATTGTTCACTTGCATAAAACTGACTTTAAATCAAATAGCATAAAAACGGTGTTTTCAGACTTAGACGAATATTCTTTTGGGCCTACTCTTCCGCACTCGAAACCTGATACTGAACTACTGTTCTACTGACTGAATTCAGTATACCGTACTCAGTAGAAGGATTCTCTGCCCACGCGTTCGGCCAGCATCGATTCAGCGATCGACCGTCGCGCGCTCGTTGCTGGACTTTGACTCAGGTGTATTCCACACCTGAAGACTCGTCTACTCTCGGGACCAACAATAGGATTTGACTACCTCGTCAAAAACGCTGGTGCCATTACCGAAAAGCTTACTTAAGTCCATGAATAGACTTCTTAAGCTTCCAAACTAGATGCTTTTCGCCCTCCTTCACATAACCATCTGGATGTTTCATGTATATGTCCCTACCTTTTTCAAGGTGACCGTTTAGGAATGCGGTTTTGACATACATTTGTCAGATCTCTAGGTTCATGTGAGCTGCTATGGTAAGGAGAATCCTAATGGACTTGATCATTGCTACAGGCGAGAAGGTCTCTTCGTAATCGATACCTTCTTTCTGGGTAAAACCCTTCGCCACTAGCCTGGCCTTAAATGCCATGATCTCTCCATTCGGTCCTCTCTTTCTCTTGTATACCCACTTACTATCAATAGCTTTGCAGCCCTCAGGTAGTTCAGTGATCTCGTATACATCCATATCAATTATGGACTCAAATTCCGAGTCCATAACGATTCGCCATGAATCTGCATCTATATCTCCCACTGCTTCGTTGTAAGTCCAGGGATCCACGGTGTCTTGTTCATCTGCCAGGAGATAGTCAGACATCTCCCCAGTGAACATATACCGATCAGGTGTAAATATCACCCTCCCACTATGTCGAATAGTGGCAGGCGCTGTGTTAACAGATTGTGCAGTTACTCGTGGAGTACTATCTTGCACAACTGGCTGTTCAAGTGGAACTCGACCACCTTGTAATTCCTCAAGGATGATGTCGACTCGAGATTTATGGTTACTAATGTAATCCTCTTCTAAGAACCGAGCATTAGGGCTAACAACAATCTTTTGTTCTTTAGGATCATAAAACTATCCACCCTTCGTTTCCTTCGGATACCCTATGAACAACATCACTTCTGAACATGATTCCAATTTCTCGGCCTGCCAAATCCTTAAGTGGTACATACTGGGTTTGTGCCCGCTCCACAACTCGAAAGGGATCTTTTGTACCGACTTTGAAGGCACACGGTTCAGCAAGTATGCTGCAATCTCTAGGGCATATCCCCAAAAGGAAACTGGCAAAGTTGCATAACTCATCATCGACCGAACCATCTCTAAGAGACTTCGGTTCCTTCTCTCTGACACACCATTCTGCTGAGGCGTGCCCGGTGCTTTCAGTCGGGATGTAATCCCACATTCTGTCAAGTAGTCCTTGAACTCGTTGGATAGGTATTCCCTACCACGATCAGATCGCAGTGTTTTGATTTCTTTACCTAGCTTCTTCTCCACTTCTGCTTTGAATTCCTTAAATGTTTCAAAGTAATCCAACTTGTGGCGAAGAAGGTAAACATATCCATACCTCGAGTAATCGTCAGTAAATGTGACGAAGTACTCATACCCTCCACGAGCTTTTGTAGACATAGACCCACACAAGTCAGAATGTATCAAACTTAATACTTATGTGGCTTTATAACCCTTTGCCTTCAAAGGCCTAGTCATCATCTTTCCTTCCAAACAGGTTTCGCAAGTTGGAAATGGTTCAACTTGGAGAGACTCCAATGATCCATATTCCACCAACCTTTGAGTCCTGTTAAGATTGATGCGACCTAGTCTTAAGTGTCACAGATAAGTTTGGTTTACCTTAGAAGACACTTTCCTCTTCTTAGGATTTGATGATGAGGAAGCAATATTAACATAACTACGTGGTTTACAAGTAATAGTATATAAAGATCCGTTTAATGGTCCACCACAGATAAAATCATCGTCTTTCATGATAGAAACTTCACTATCAAAACTTGTTTTATAACCACCCATGGTGCAGAGTTTTGAAACAGAAATAATATTTCGCCTAAACTCAGGCTCATATTAAACATCTTTAAGTACTAAAACAGAACTATCAAAAGATAGATGTAAATCTCCAATGGCAATTGCAGGAACTTTCGATCCATTGCCCATTGAGACTTCCACCTCGCCATTGCTCAATTGCTTTTTCTACAAGAAACCTTGCAATGTGTAACAAGCATGATCAGTTGCCCCTGAATCCACTACCCATTCGTGGGTAGAAGAGGAAACCAGAACAGTTTTAGTTACAAGAGCGACTCGCGTCTCTTTCTGTTTTGCCTTGACATTTGGATTATAATTATTCCAGTGTCCTTTCTTACCACTCTTGAAGAACCTTCCTTTCTCCTTTGACATTCGCATGTCGTCGGTAAGGACCGTCTTCTTACTCCCATTGCTCTGCTTGAATTGACCACCTTTTTTGCTCTTTTTCTGGTTTTCGCCTTTTGGAGGTTTCCTTGAACTACTAGGGATACTCAAGACTTGAGCACTCTTGCCTTTCCTATAACCTCTTTGACCGCTACAAAAGATTTGAGTAACATACTTATAGTAAACTCGTTCTTACACATAGCGGTCCTAAAACAAAAGTTCTTATAGGACCTTTGTAGAGCTTTTATTGGGAGAGGTAAGACATATCTTCCACTCTATAAAATTATTTAAAAATTGTTAAACCCGTTAGGGTTTGGTTGGTGAGACTGTTTAGGAACTCGAAAAATATTTGAAACAGGCATATCTGAAAATTGTAATTTAAAAGCATGCAAGCAAGACACGCAGGTGGACGTTTACTCGCATAATCTTACTATTTTTGTGTAGAGTCCAATTAATGGAGGTCCAATTAAGTATTTAATATCCAAATTAATGGAATCTAATTAAACATTTAATTTAAAGTTCCTTTTATTCAAGAGGTTTGTTTCGAATCATGCATCATCACATAATTCCTAAAGCATTCAATTTCTAAATGCACATAATAAAACGTGCTCGCGAAAATTAAAACATGCTTAATAACGACATACATCCTATTTACATGTTTTTCTAAGCGCAATTAATCACATAATCGCATGCTAAAGCATAACAATAAATAAATGCACAAATAGAAAATTTAAAACATCATTATCGGCCTTTAAAACACGTTATTCCTAACTATTACATAGCCCGATCAAAATACAGATCTTCGATATCTTGAAAAATCTTTGAATTTGAAAATTGCATCGAAAATTGCATCATTGCCATGTCATCAGGGTGTCTGCCACGTGGCATACACTTGTACACTGGACAACAAAGGCTAACGTGGCGCGCCACATCAGCATCTTCTTCAACAAAGCAAACACCGCCGCCGCCTCTGGTTCACCTCCCGCCGCCGCTGTAGGTCGGTTCTCGGCTGGCCGCCGACGTGATGGTGGTCGCCCGTCCACAGCAAACCAGGAACCGTCGGTCCCCTCCGTCGGTAGGCCTGCCATTTCGGCGCTGGAAACGCAGCAGCGTGCGTCTGCGCCTCCGCCTGCACGTGGCTCGCGCCGCCTCCCGCCGCCACGTCCGGCCATCCACGACAGCCCCATCCCTTCCAGACGTCTCACGAACATCTGGACTGTGTAAAACAGCCACCAATTACAGCCACAACGACGAGATTTCAGCGAGTCACGCAACCCGTCGCCGCCGGCTTCCCTGTTGCGAAATTATATATTTTCGATTCCCGATTCGTTCAATTGATTCATGGGTAATGATCCTTAGACAATTTTAGGCCACCATGAATGGATTCCGACCGAAATCGTCCATCAATTTCCCTCAATTTTCTAATTTGTTGTCGGAAAAATTTATGGTGAGCAGCGAACTTCAGACGTCGATTTCGGTCGTATCCGGGATCGGATCATCCCATGTGACATATCAACATGAAGCTTGTGTGACGAGGAATCCAGCAGTTCAAGCCAATCAAAAATCAAACCTCGGACCCGTCGGGAATCACTGCCGCACGATGCGGCGGAACCCTAGCCGAATTAGGGTTTTCTTCCAATTTGGGGCTTTTCTGGACACGACCACTTCTCCTTTCCGACGCTATTTCGGACAAACCAGAAATCAAAATGGGTCATTCGACCTATCCAGAAGAAACTAACGAAAAAACGAACAAAACTATCCGAACGGATCGGAAAAATTAGTTGACACGCGCCCCCACATGCCTCCTGAAGTCGACGGCTGTGTTCTGCCAGAAGTTAGGGTTTTGCCTTTTTCATCTTTCTGCGCCGTCGCGCCTCGATTTTCATGCAATCCAGACCAAAATACAGTACAAAAATAGCAGAATCACGTAACACATTGGTCCTATCAACTACTCGTGGATTTTCTCACAAGAAAAAGTTACAACGGGGTCAAAACAGTGGCTCGCAGGCCGCCCCAAACACGAAATTAGACCGATAACGACGGAAATAAACCCTAATCATGCTCCTAACAGCAACAATCTGAGCCTAAACTAGGCTCTGATACCAATTGAAGGAAAATAGAGGTTACGAACGATTACCTTCCTCCTTCGTATGTTGTTTCAGCTCTAATTGTTGCTCGTGTGTCAGATCTTCTGACCTGTGTCCCGGCCTTTTACTCCCTCTGAGTGGTCAGAGAACTGGAGAAAATTAAGATTATTGTCCCTCTCAATCTCGCGTGTAGAGCGTGAATGATTATGTGTGTATGTCTATTTAGTTTATGAACATAATACTAATATATATAGGCTTCAAAAGCCAATATAATATTAATATTTGTAGCACATTAATTTAATTATATTCCTAATGGACTTCCACATAATTAGCCCATAATATAATTAATTAATCAATTGGGCTACTAATATTTATCAATTAATTGGCACAGCCAATTAATTCCAGATAAATAACATTATTAAATAATGTAAAAGTACATTAATCAATTAATAATGATTTCTGAGAGACAATAAATAACTAGGCAACTAATTGGGCCAGATCAGGGATCTAATAAAAGAAATAAAGCAGGGCCTAAAATTAATTAATTTTCTAAGCTCAGCTTATAGCAAAATTAATTAATAAACACAGATTCATTCCACTAGAGAATTCGTGCTGACTTACCCTTTTATCCCAAATTGAGCAAGGGCTTGTATTTTAGACTTAATCGATCTCCGTATTTAAGATAGAAATATCCGTTAATTAATTAAGCTCACTGACAACTTAAATTAATTAACATCTTATATATTCCTAAGTAGTACCACTCGATCTTATTAACACACCTGAACTTAATCAACCGGCCGGGTTTAGTGTGCTAATCCTTTCGAGTTCCTCAGGGGATATTATCAACCCATTTTAATAGGATACGATTGCAAGATACAAACAACCAGCCTGAGCCACAAATGACTACTAGTACCCAAGATACGTAGATCCGGTCGCGATGACGTTCACCATAGTAGGTCAAAGTGATAGATAGCCAAATGCACTCAGCTGAAGTCTTATCAAGCTTAAGACCAGCTAAGTCACCGAGATCTTGGTTCTCCACTAAGGTCAGTTAGGAGAACACATCTCACTGTGATCCATCAATACACCACCTTAAGTGTACCAGTAAAGACAAACAGCTAAGACTAGCCACTTCTTATATAAACTGCAGCATAAACCAACAACTTATCCTTAAGTTGTCTCAGCTATGATAATTGTTTATATCTTGCTAGTTCAACCAATTTGTGTTGTCTTCTGTGATACCCGACACACTACACAAATCTAACTTTTATATAAGATAAAGGATAACATGTGCAAATATATATATTTATCAGATAGGAGAATAAAATAGTGATAGGGACAAAACACATTGTATACAAGTATTAAATTGGCTTTCAGTATACAAAATCCTAACATCTCCACCATGTTCACAGGCACAATAACACTGATATTTGCCATGACTTAATCTGCAAAATCACGTATTAGTACTTGAAAGTAAAATAAGTCAGTATGAGTACTAATGAACGTAAAATTTACCGTAGAAATCTCTGAAAATATGCAACAAATAGAAGATAACAAGGTTGAAGGCTTAGGGTTTTCAGAGAATTCAAGGTTTATGCAGAGCGAAAATGGCGGTATAAGGATAGATACATTGATATATATGATTTGAAGATGGAACGTTTGAAGATCGACGTTCAGGTTTAATACCGCTTTTATCGGTAGACGGTCAAGATTTATTATTATAATAAGCAATGAGTAAACATGACGCCTAAGTCAAATCTAGTTGTAAATAGCCTATAGGAGTAAGTTGATATGACATGCACTTAATGCAAAGCAGAGTTCAGCATATATAGCATAGAATGTCGTGTATTTAATGAAACAACTTATAATAAAGGTCATTCTCTAAGGCATTGAATACAACGCTAAGCAAATATCATAACAACATTAATTATTGGGTTGACTACTGAAAGAGATACGCAAACTTGTCAGTTGAACATTGTAGTCAGCTGATACCACGTGTAGTTGGTTTCTGAATCTCTGTATACTGAACGAGTCCAGTACTGAGAGTAGGCATTCCCCCTTGCTGAATGCTTATCTCCTGAATCCACTTACTGACTTGAGTCAGTAGGGTCTAGTAGACCTAACTCCACTAAAAGTTCTAGGAATTTGGCTTCAGCTAGAGGTTTGGTCAGTATGTCGGCCCTTTGATGTTCAGTATGGATCTTTTCCATTCTGATATCCTTCTTTTCGACATGGTTACGAATGAAGTGGTGTCTGATGTCCACGTGCTTGCATCTAGTATGAAGAACAGGATTCTGAGTGATTGTAATGGCACTGGAGCTGTCGTAAAAGAGGCACTTCATTCTGAATGACATCATAGTCGTGTAGATGCTGTCTCAACCAAAGGATTTGGGCGCAGCAACTTCCGGCAGCCATGTATTCAGCTTCAGTAGTTGACGTCGCTACTGATTGCTATTTCTTTGAGAACCATGAAATGAGCTTACTGCCGAACAAGTTCATGAAGTTGATTTTCGGTCAATCATGCAACCTACGTAGTCAGCATCAGTATAACCAGTTAGTTCAATATTATCATCTGTTGGATACCATACACCCATGTCAGGTGTTCCTCTGAGATAGCGGAGAATATTATTTGCGAAGTTCATATGGCTCTACTTAGGATTCGCCTAAAATCGAGCGACACCTACAACATAAGTTATGTCAGGTCTAGTAGCAGTTAGATATAATAGAGAACCAATAATTGCACGAAATTTAGTATGGTCTACTGATACTCCCTCTTTGTCATGATCTATTTCATGTTCGTGTTCATCGGGATCTTGATTGGTTTGCAGGATATACCACCGAACTTTTTGATGAGATCTCGAGTGTATTTTCCTTGATTGGTGAACGTTCCCTTTTCTGATTGTTTGACTTGAAATCCAAGGAAATAATTCATCTCTCCTATCATTGATATCTCGAATTTATCCTTCATCATTTTTCTCGAACTGCTAACACATGATGACATTCTTTGAACCGAATATAATGTCATCTACGTAGATCTGCACAAGTAAGATATCGTCGCCTAGACGAATACTGAATAGAGTGTGATCCACTGTACCCTCCTGAAAACCTTTCTGAAGAAGAAACTCAGACAGGGTATCGTACCAAGGCCTGGGTGCTTGTTTTAACCCGTACAGAACCTTTCTGAGTCTATACACTTTATGTCCCTGCTGAAAGCCGGGAGGCTATTCTACATAGACTTCTTCTTTCAGTATGCCGTTCAGGAACACTGACTTCATATCCATTTGATATACTTTGAAGCGTTGATGTGTTGCGCAGGCAAGGAATAGTCTGATTGCCTCCAATCTTGCAACTGGATCAAACGTTCCGCCGAAATCTATCCCTTCGGCTTGACGGTAGCCTTTTTCCACGAGGCTATCTTTGTTCCTTCCTATAATGTTGTTTTCATCACGCTTGTTCTTGCAGACCCATTTGGTTCCGATCACATGTTGATGTCGGGGTCTGTCAACGAGCTCCCAGACGTCGTTTCGAGTGAACTGATTCAGCTCCTCT
Source organism: Lavandula angustifolia (assembly GCA_028984105.1). Taxonomy (NCBI): domain Eukaryota; kingdom Viridiplantae; phylum Streptophyta; class Magnoliopsida; order Lamiales; family Lamiaceae; genus Lavandula; species Lavandula angustifolia. The sequence continues at coordinate 13,893,757 of CM054811.1, forward strand.
TGCATAGCAGTGATCCAGTCAGCATCCTTCAGTGCATCCTCAATTGATTGAGGTTCTTTAGTAGACAAGAAGAGTAAGGCGTTTTCTGCCTGACAAAATCTAGATCTTGTCTTAACACTTGCTGACGGATCTCCAATAATAAGATCTGAAGAGTGAGCATCTAGCCACGATCGACGATGTCTTGTCTCTTCATCTGAAATTTGTTCAACACAGATAGTAGAAGAGTTAGGCATTTCAGTTGTACTATTCTGAGATCGAAGCAATTCAGTTACAAGAGTTGGGTCTACCGAGTCATCAGGTTCAGGGGCATTAAGCTCAGGAACATTATTAGTTCCGCCTGAGTTGTTATTCTCAGTAGAGGTCTTAGTTACCATATTGGTTTCTTCATCGACCTGAGTTACCTGGGATTGATTTTGTTCACAAGAATCAATCGGTTCAGCTACGTTCGCTGTTGGCTTTGATTCATAAGTCTTGACTTTGTTATCCTCTTTTGAATCATCATCCCAACAAAGCTGGATCTTTTCAATATTATCTTTTAAGCTCAGATCCCATAGTTGCTTACTGATGTCCTCAGATTCTGAATTTGAGTTTCTGCTCCTGTTCTCAGTAGCAAACTCATTAAAGACAACATGAGGGCTTTCTTCCACGCAAAGGGTCCGGTAGTTAAGAACTCTGAAGGCTTTGCTGACCTGGGAGTATCTTAAGAAAACTCCCTGGTCTGACTTGCTATCAAAAGTCTTTAACTGATCCTTTACATTATTGTGGATAAAGAACGAGCACCCAAAAATATGGAAATGAGATAAGAGAGGCTTCCTACTGTTCCATAGTTTATATGGTGTCTTCTGATGTTGCTTAGTCAGTAGAGATCATTTCTGAGTGTAACATGCAAAATTAGTAGCTTCGTCCCTGAATTTTTATGGGAGTCCTGAATCTGCGAGCAGTGTTCTTGCTGCTTCTTTGAGTGTTATGTTTTTCCTTTCATCAATCCCATTTTGTTGAGGCGTGCGTGCAGAAGATATCTCATGCTCTATTCCTTTAGTAACGCAGAACTCATTAACCATCGCATTCAGGAATTCTGTTCCTCTGTCTGAACAAATTTTTCTGATTTCGGTGTTCTTCTCGAAACTGAGCTTTTTCAGAAGCGTAGGCAACTCTGTTTTGACATCAGAATTACGGGTAATAAATATGACCCATGTGTAGTGAGAATAGTTATCAATGACCACTAATGCATACTTTTACCTCTAATCGTCACAGGAGAGACTAGTCCGAACAAGTCCATGTGTAGGAGCTGAAGGATTCCATCCGTGGAAGGTGATTAAACTAGTGGATTTTGTTTCTTTGTTTGCTTTCCCTTCAAGCATGCCTCACACTGAGTGTCTTTGCTGAACACTTCATTCGGCAGTCCTCTCACTAGAGCGTTTCTAGCAAGCTTGTTTAGCGTCTTGAAGTTGAGATAGCTGAGTCTTATGTGCCAGAGCCACCCTGTTCTGTTGTCATTCTTCGGAAGCAAGTATGCTTTAGGTTCTGCTGAATTCCAGTCATCAATGTATATGTTCTTTTTGCGCGAACCTGATAACACTGCTTTCCCTGTAGATTTATCAATAACATCACATAAACCAGTGTCAAAAATCACTCTATTCAAGTTATCACAAAATTGACTAACAGAGAGAAGATTATGTTGAAGTCCTTCAACATATGACACTCTTTGAACTGTGGTGGTTTCAATGCTAAGTGTTCCGTAGCCTCTTGTATAGCCTTTTGCGTTATCTCCGAACTCGATTCGGGGTCCTTCTTCTGTGATATAATCCTTCAGTAGACTCCTCTGGTACGTCATGTATCTTGAGCATCCGTTGTCCATGTACCATGGGTCCCTATGCACCTGCAAAACAGAATTATATTCAGGTACCCTTTATTTTTGATTTTGGGTCCTTAAGTGTTAGTTCTCGAAACCCAAATCTGTCTAACGACCCTGGTGGTCTCAGAAAATTTCTTTCCACTTTTGTCAACGTATTTCACCGCTGGGCTAGGTGAGGTTGACTTCTGAGGTTTTATGGGTTCAGGAGTCCTGATCTTCTGAGTTGGTGGACTACTGACTTTAGCCTTCTGAACTGCATTTTTCTTCTTTTTCTGACCTTTGGGACCTCCTCTGACAATAGGATCATAATAATATGACCCATACTGAGCTGGATGTGTCAGTTGTGGCGGTCCATACTGAACAACCCACTTTACTTTGTTGGTTCCCCCTTGATTGTGCTGGGGTGACTTTGAGCTGATCTTCTGGTCAGACTTCTGATAGATAGGATGAGGTGCTTTCATATTCTTTTTGTTCTTCGCTAAGGGGTTTAGTGGTTCAGCATTGATCGCACTCCTCGAACAAACCTATCAGTTAGCCGATTCTCTTAGCGTGTCGAAGCAGATGTGGAGGCTTCGTGGCTGAACCCTAGTCCTTCCTTGCAGTGCTTAGGCTTGTTGTTGGCTAGCATTGACTTTGAGACTTGATCATTAGAGAGTTAATCTCCTCCCTTAGTCTCACAACAAGTCCTTACCAATTAGTAGCAACCTAACTTTCATGAGAAAATCTCTGATTTTCCACTTTATGGGCATCCAACTCCTGAAGAGTCTTGCTGAGCTACAGACTCATCTGAATCTGCTCGTTGAGTAGTTCTTCGTAGGTGATCGCGACGTCCAAATTCTCGTCTGCACCTGAAACAGTGTCATGTGCAGTGTGAAGAAGAGTTAAATGGTTCTGGAGAATTTAACTCATCCTCTTCTCCAGCCATCAAACACTTTTCAGTATCTTTGTCAAGCTCTTTAGCCATGAAGGCGGCTTCATCATCTGATGAATCCATGAATGAGTCGACTTCTTCTGAGTCGTCTGAGAGTTCACCGGCAATATAGGTTTGCCGCTTCTTGATGAACTTCTCCCTTCAAGCTTTTCTTGCAGCTCTTTCAGTTGTACTGAGCTCAGGACAATCGTACTGATAGTGTCCTGGCTTCTTGCAGTTGTAGCAGGAGGTGACTTTGCCTTCTCTATTCTCATTGTCTTTCGACTGTGCAGAATCCTCCTGTTTCCTGCATTCAAAAGTTTGTGAGTCAGGAGTGCGTTTTGGTGAGAAGTCAAACATACTCTTTTAGTCTTTGACGACTCTAGACAATTTTCTGCGTCGCTCCTTCTGATACTTGATCGCAAGCAATGCGTATCATTTAGCTAGGCTCCCTTCTTGTAATTCACTTGATGAAGGTTCAGCTTTGCTAGACGTTGGAGCCATTGTGCTGACTAATGCTTTAAAGGCATGGTCTATTTGACTGTCAGCTTCAGCTCTCTGCTTCCTCTGTGGCAGACCAAACTCGAACTCTTTAGCTTTTAATTTTGAAAATATATGATCAGGAGAAACAATATCAAGATCAGAATGTCTAAGCAATGTAGCAAATGGAGTCCAATATCCGTCCGGCAGTGCTCTCAATATTTTGAGATTCATCTCTCGGTTGGATAACGTCTTTCCCAGCCCATTGATTGTGTTCATCAGATCCGTAAATCTGACATTGAGATATTCAATCGTGTCACCGGGCATGAGTGACAATCTCTCCAGCTTCTGCAGTTCCAGTGCTAACTTGTTGGCTTTGATCTTCTGAGTCCCGTGACTCAATAGCGCTAGAGCATCCCAGACTTCCTTTGCTGACTTGCAGTCTTAAACTCTGCCGAGATACGAGTCGCTCAGCGTGGTTAAAATGGTGTTTCTGGCTACCCGGTGAAGGTTATGAAGCTTCTTCCCTTCTGGAGTGAAGAGACTTTTGTCTTTTGTCACCTTCTTCCTGGTCACCGCTCCTCCTTGTGCTGGTTCCTGAAAGTCAACACTATCGACCATAGGTACGATAGGTCCGTGTTCCAAGACCTTTGTCATGCTATCGTGGAGGGAGGTCAGATGTGCTTCCATTCTGACCCGCCATACCCCATAGTTCTCTATTGAGAACATGGGTACCATCCTGATTCCTGACATATCAGACATGTTAGAAAAATGATATGACTGAAGAATGATATGCAGTGAAAACGTTTTCAGGATCCGTTCGAGTAGAGCAGTTTCAGAGAACATGAGTCTTAAAGAACTCCTACTCTGATACTAATTGTTGGTCCCGAGTCAAACATTCAGGTGTAGAGGGGGGGTGAATACACCTTAAAACTTTTTCTCAAACTTGAACGCGAACAATCCGATTACGGAGATTGTCTACTGAATGAATTCAGTAGACAAGGCAAGCTGTTCTGGATCACGTGGACAGAGTGACTGACTATACTGAGGTCTGCTAGCTGACTCATGTCAGAATTCAGTACCGTTTAGTAAGAGTTCAGTAGCGTGCGGAATAGTGTTGGCCCGATTCAGTTTGGTTTGAAAACGTTATTAATGAAAACTATTTCAGTAGATTAGTGCACACAGTTAAGCTTTTTACTGAAATCTCTGTTAAATGATTTTGTAAATGGTTTTTAAGAATGAATAGTGAATCAATGCAATAGTAAAAGACTTTTGAAGTGGTTCAGATATCCAAAATCCTACGTCCACTGTCGTGAACAGATCAGGAGGCTATTTTATTATACTGAGTTAGACTTAGTTGGTTTGTACACAGGACAAACCCGGCCTTGTGATTATACTGAGCAAGTCTCAATTTACAAAGATCAAACAAAAATGTTTGAACGATTCTCCAACGATGAAGGAGTTCTTTACAATAAGAAAAGTTCAAGAGATGAAATCCTTCAGTTCTAAGCTACATATATTTTCAATTGAGCTTAGGTTAGAGGGAAAGGGAACAAGAAAGGGATTCTACAGTGAAGAACAGTGAGGAATAATATCTTTGGGTTCGTTTTCTTTCACTTGGACGCTAGAGGCTTTGATTCTACGTAAGCTTGGTTCCCTAGAAGTAGTATGAGTGCTTTTCATGGTTGGTTGTTTTCTGTTCAGTTCTTCGCGAAAAGCTGTGTTCTTGTTTGTTTAATGCTCGTAATCGTGTGTGCTTCTTGTATCTTCAACGATTTGATTTTCTCTCTATTTATAGAAGTTAGCTATGGATAGATCCGTTGGAGACAAACTGTCCACGTGTCACTCTATTTGGGTAGCTAACGGCTCTTTTGAAATCGTGCAGAGTCCACTCCCTTTTTCAGGGAAGTGGTTGACTTGCAGCTTTTGCTAGTACTTTGACAGCTGGCTGCTCGTCATTGGTCGAGGTGTAGAAAGTTGTTGAGACATTCAAACTTCAAGACAGATACTGAAAATGACTTCTCTGATGTGTACGACCTCGGACAACTCTACTTATTTATCCTTTGAAGACCACTGACAGTCAAGGAAATTGTCAGTCCGTTGCTGAGTCTGACTAGAGGTTAAGTAGTATACTCCTGCTGAGTTCAACTCTACTGAAGGTCGACTCTGAGTTCAGTAAACTGCTCCTGCTGAGTCCAGTTCTACTAACTCCAGTATGCTGCTCCTGCTGAGTCCAGCACTACTGAGTCTGAACACCTTTCAGTATGTTGCTCCTGCTGAGTCCAGCACTACTGAGTCTGAACACCTTTCAGTATGTTGCTCCTGCTGAGTCCAGCACTACTGAGTCTTCACTCCATGGTACTGAGGCGGATAGTCTACTGAGGTTCAGTAGATAGAACTTCTGAGCCTGGGACCATGCTGAAAGCAAGTCTACTGAGTCTAAGAACTCTCAGAGACCAAGGCGTTACAAAATACAAAGGAATGGTACACCGATCAAACTAGGGTTTTGGGATCAGCCAAATCTTCTAAACATTCTACTGTTGAATCATCTCCCAACATGAGGTAGTTAGTCATGTAATCGCTCACAGTTCGAAATATTCCTAGACAATATACACTTAATGCGATGCGGCGATAAGTGCGGAGGGCCCCAACATGCCTCCCTTCAGGGGTCTCCTGGAACTCGTGCAACAGTCGAAGGACCCATTCTGAAGAGGTCGGTATCACTAAGTACCCCTTATGGAGGAGGTGTCTGTTAACAAGCGCATAGCCTGGTCGGCTTGAGGGATCCTTGGCTAGAGCAGCGATGATTTTGCTAAGTTTTTTATCCTTTCCTTGCTCTTGGAGGACCGTCTGCACGTCTTCTCATTGGGGGCCGCTTATAACCGCGCACTTTCCCCTAACCTCATCTCATCGTGACAGGGCATCTGGGCATAGTTGGAACGTCTTATTTTATATAGGATGTCGAAGTCATAGCCTAGCAGTTTGATGACCTAAGTTTGTTGGGCTGGGGTGACTATCTTCTGGGTTAGCAAGTGCTTCAAGTTTCGATGGTCAGTCTTGACTACGAATCTCTACCCTATTAGATTTAACGTCCAATGTTGGACGCCTAAAGCAAGTCCCATGAGTTCTCTTTCATATGCTGACAGCGCTCGCGTGTATTCTCCAAAGGTCTTGCTGAAAAATGCTATCGGTCTAGCCTCGTACATTAAGACAGCCCCGATTCCTACCCTTGAGCATCACACTTGATGATGAAGGTACCCTCGAAGTAAGGCATTTTAAGCACGGGGGCGGTGGTGAGTGCCTTTTTTAGTGCAAGGAACGATCCATTAGCCTCGTCCGTCCATTGGAATTTGGTGACTGCTCCTCTCTAGAGAAGTTGGGTGAGAGGTCTAGCTATAGTTCCATACCCTCGGATAAACCAGCAGTAGTATCCCATGAGTCCTTGGAATCCACGGACCGCCTTGATACTCTCCGGAGTAGGCCCATCATCTACTACTTGTATTTTAGCAGGGTCCATGGCAACTATGTCATAAGATATGATGTGGCCCAGGTATTGGACCCTCGTACACCCAAGGGTGTATTTCTTGCGGTTGACTTTAATTTGGTTCTCTCGCAGCACCTGCAGGACCGTCGCTAGTTGCTCTTGATTTCCCTTCTAAGTTTTGATATAGATTAGGACATCATCAAAGAAGACTAGGACAAACTTTCGTGGATATGGCCGAAACAGGTCGTTTATGGTGGATTGGAATGTGGCCAAGGCATTGGTGAGCCCAAAAGGCATGACCAAAAATTCGTAATGACCACTTTGGGTTCAGAAAGCTGTTTTCTCAACATCTGCTTCGGTGACTCGGATCTGATGATACCTCGAGCGAAGTTCGATCTTTTAAAGATAAGGGCTCCTGATAACTCATCTAGCATTTCTTGAATTATCAGGATGGGATATTTATTGGGAATAATATGTTTATTCAACTTCTGGTAATCTATGCAAAACCGCCACCGCCATCCTTCTTTTTCACTAGTAGTATCGGGCTCGAGAAGGGGCTAATGTTAGGCCATATAATTCCTGCGTTTAACATATCACCCACCAACTTCTCAATTTCATCCTTCTGGGTGTACCCATATCGGTAGGGACAGACTATGGGTTATGTCCCTGGCCATAGTGTGATTCGATGATCAGCTTGTCGTTTAGGCGGTAACCCTTCGGGATCCCAATAGATCTCTTTGTGGGCACATATAATACCGCATAACTGGTCGCCTTTAATTCCACTTTTCCCCTGGCTAATTCCCAACAATTTCCTGCTTCCTATATTATCGTTGTCATTTCTATCTTGTTACAATGAACGAGGTTCTTGATAGACGTGGGGGGTTGACTCTAGGATTCGTCACCAAACAGTTGGTGGGATTGACCTCCCTCATCGTAGCGCGAGTACATCTTCTCCTAACTAATCTTCACTTCCCTCAACGTGGCTTGCCAAGCTACTCCTAGAATTATGTCCACTCCACCTAGGGGAAAGACATAACAATCTGGTTTGATGGTAGCCCCTCCTATATGGAGGATAAGTCCTTGCATTCTCCCGTTGATTTGACTCTTCGACCGTCTCCTAATCTGACCCAAAAACTGTTTCTCTTTATCGATGACGATCCCCAACTCTTCCCCTACTATTTTTGAGATGAAATTATTGGAGGCGCCGCTATCCACGAACATGCAGATTTCTCTTTATCCCAACTGGCCCCTTAATCTAAAGGTTTGAGGCCCGGAGATGCCTACCGCAGAACATATGGATAAGATTTGTTCATTCCCCACATTATCGCCCTTAGTTGGGGCTTCGGGGGCATTCGTAACCTCAATTTCTTCTAACTCAAGGGTTGGTGCTTCATCGTCATTAACCATTAATACCCTCAAAGTTTTCATAGGGTATTCATGTTGAGTCGGGTGGTAAGGAGTTTTGCATCGAAAACATAGCCCCTTTCTTTGTAATTCTTCTACCACGGAGTCGGTCATTCTCCGCAATGGGGCTCTAACGGGTGGAGCTGGCCTGGTTAGTGCTCTTTCATCACGCCCCCCAGTTGTGGCACGCCCCCGATTGGGGCATCCGACGGGGTGGGCCTAGAACGTATTGCCCCCCGTGCGGGGGTCGTGAATTAGGTGTTGTTGCCCTCCCGTCTCGGGTGCCTCCTTGCCATGTTAGTAGGATGTTTTCTACGTTGTGGGCCATTCTCATTACAGTATCTAAATCCTTCGGCTCATGTACCCTCACCAAGGCCCAAAGATCTTCTTTTATTTCATTCATGAACAATCCCATCAAATTATCTTCTTCAATATCTAGCATTTGTACATCCATTTGTGTGAAATTGGTGACAAAATTAGCAATGTTCTTCTGTTGCTTTGCTGCTGCCAGCCTTTTGTAGGCGTTCCCTTCCCCGTTGTCATCGACTCATAATAGAAGGGCACGAGTTAATTCTCTCCATGTAAAATTCTACTTTCTTCTTTTGTACCACCGAAACCAGCTCAACTCCAGGCCTTCGAGGGCTACCACGATTAACTGAATTTTTCGATCTACAACGCAAGGATATAAGTCAAAGTGTTTTTCGACTCCAGGTAACCACTAGAGCGGTCCGCTCCCATTAAAATGGGGAAAGCCGGTTGTTCCTTTTGATCTTGTTGTGGTCCCTCCTTTAGGGGCTCCTTACTTCCTTGTTCCTCTTCGAAATTGATGATTCGATCCTCATTTTCTTCAAGTGAGTCTTTGTGAGTTTTCTTTTTGAGGCCCAAAGTTGTTGTGACTAACGAAGCCAATTCTTCTAGTCTTTTCGACATGTCGAGGAGTCGCACTTGAGTCGTATCTCTCGGATTTCGATAGTTTCAGACAGAAGCTTCCATCCTTCCTCAACGAATACAAGTCTTGCTTCTGTATTAGCTGATCGTATGGGTATTAGCTGATCGTATTTTTACCATGTCTTCTGTCTGCTCTTAGATTCGGCAGGTCAGACTAAATTATTGGAACTACGGACAAAATTTAAGAGAGAGAGAAGAGATATTTTTAATGCACAAAGTCGTCGGATTCCGGCGACTACAAGAGAGAACTCTTGATTTCCTTCCCTAATTCAACAACAAAGTAGTTAATACATTTACAATGGTACAAGCCTCCTTTTATAGATGTTGCTTATGAATACAATAATAGGCTTCGTAACTTCCCCCAACTTTTCCCCCAGATCCCCATTCCCCCCCCCTAAGATGCCGCCGATTCCCCCATTCCCCCCATTTATCTAGGGTGTGTTTGCCCCCCATTTCGTATCATTTTGTAGCGGATTCGGAAGTCTTAAAAAAAAGGGGGAGAGAGAGAGAGAGAGAGAGAGAGAACTCACGAATGGGGGAGGTGAGGAAAAAAATGAAAAAAAAAGGTTTGCACAATCTCAACCCTCCATCTCGTGATCTAAGGGCTCGGATTTGTTCTTACTTCTCACTTTAAGCATCATGTTCTCATTTGAACCAAAACATACATACATACATACATATATATATATATATATATATATATATATATATATATATATATATATATATATATAGGGGTGGTTCTATGGAGAACACCCCTTAGATAGAGAATTAAGAACACTATAGAGCCATAGATCATATTGAATGGATGGCCTAGATTAGTTGTAATTTAGTTTCATTTTCTATTTTCTTTATTTAATTCAATAATAGAGAAGGGCATTATGGGGACGGAAATGTGCAGAAAGTTTTGAAGAGGCTCCTTTCTAACCCAAACCCCATTTCACCGCCTCTCCCGTTCGAAATTTTGGCTGCAGAGATTGTTGGAGCCACCATTCGTCTGCCATTGAAAGATGAATTTGACAGTGCGATTTCGAGAAGATTAAATATGCAAGGCAATGAAAGAAAGCCATTGCACCGTAGAGACGCCGTTTTATAATTTGTGAAGAGAGGTTGTTTATGCATACTTCAATTGGAGAGGTGATGACTACGAACAAGATGTGCAATTTTATAAAGGGGACGAGCCACGATTTGTGCTTTTCTAAAGCCGATTTAGAAGTTTCTTCGCAAATTGTTTATTGCATCCCCAATTTCTAGGGTTTTGTTGTTTGTGAATTTTGATTGTGTACACTGTTGCTTGCATCCCCAATTTCTAGGGTGTTGTTCGACAAATTTGATTGTGCACATTTTGAATTTGAATGTGGACATTGTATGAAAACGTATTGAATTTGATACTTTAATGTATTTTGAATAAAAATATGCACGTTTGTTGATTCTGCCGTTTCTGGAAATTTGAATTTGAATGTGCATTTGCAGAATTCGAATTTTGTATTATGCAAAATGTAATTTTTTTTATATGCACAAGGTGTGATTTAAGTATGCACATCAATGAGGTGGAGTATGCACATTTTTGAATTTTGTGTGTGATAAGCTCATCGTGCAAATAATGTATTCTGCACATTTTTTAAAATTAGAATTGAAAACATATGTATGTCCTTTTTATATGCACAAGACGAAGCAATAGCAGAACTTGAGCAGGTAAGTGATTAGTTGAAATTATCTAGTATTTATATAATGAATATAACCTGCTAATAATGGAGGTATGCAATACCTAGATTCTGTTAACCGTTATTGTTGGTCCGCGTTATTACATGGTTATGATGGAATTGAAAAGGCCAAAGATCCATGTAGTTGATAGCTTGAACGACATCGAATCAAGATGTTCTAAAACTAAGTACTTCAATTAGATTAAAAAACTAGTATGCTTTAGAAATATTGATTTACTTTATTCATATACTATTGTATGTCAACTAATAGGTTGAATTAATAGTGAAGAGGGAATGTTTGAGGATGTTTTTGTTGAATCATGAACTTGAGCAGAAAGCTGAAAACGTGGTTTCATTGATCAATGTTGTACTCGTGAAATGGGGAGATCACAAGAACGTGAAGGACATCGTCGTGTTTACAATGCGACACATGGAAACTTTTATGGGGGATAACTCTGCAGCTGGGAGGTGTGGCCTCAAGAAGAATTCAAAGAAGCAAATTAGCATTCTATGTGTGAAGTATTGTACAACACTGATCACATGGAGTCAGAACCGAGCTAGAGATCATATTGTTCGTGCTGTTGGAAGTAGACGTCGAGAAGGCCTTGCTAGGTTAAGTATGTAAGGAACCTACTGTGTAGTTTTATTGGTGTTGAAGACATGTGTATACAGACTAATTTCAGTTTTTAGTAAGGAAGTTTTGTCATGCACATTTCGTAACTTTTGTGTGCAAATTTTGTAACCACATAATGCACATTTAGTGAAATTTGTATGAACGCTAGATGCAGTAAGTTTACACATTTACTTAATTTATTATACACAATTAGTGAAACTAATCTGCACATTTAGTGCGAATATGCGACATTCTTACTATTCACACTGTAATGTATATTTTCTTCAAAAGTTAGTAGAGTATGCACATTTAGAGATGACATATGCACTTAAGGTTAATTCTTCATAGACATTTAGAAATTGCAGTATGCACATAAAAAAACACCATGCATATTTACAGTATAATATATGCACACTTTGAGCATGAATTATGTATATTTTACATAATTAAAAAGAAATAATAGACTACATACTCAAAACCAGCAACTATCAAACTAAAGTTTCCATATCCACAAATATTTCGAGAATCAAATTAAAAGTACTACTAATGATGTTCCATTTCAGAAAGAAACACAAAATGAAAGTAGATTCATCTAACAATTCTTGCGAAAATAAATGAAGTCTAAACATCAATAAAAAGTCTGATGATTCAACACTTATGTTGCACGGACACTCCGAAAAAACCCGCCGTACTATGTCGGACACGTGTCGGACACGGACACGCCCGGACACGCGCCCGACACGTGTCCGACACGGCAAAAATGAATCCATAAATTAAAAAAAAAACGGACACGTTTCCGGACACGGCGATTTGTGTGTTCGACACGGAACGGACACGTTTTTTTTTTTTTTTTTTTTGATACATGGAACCCGCAGTCGCTACCTTCGGTGCGCACTGGGTAAACCTCGCTCCTTGTGCAGTAGCCTGCAAACCACACATGAGAGTTCAACCACCCTAGGCTAACCATAGGTGACAGGCTCCACAAAGTTGCTTCCAGTAGGATTTGAACTCAGGACCTATCGGTCCCGGGCCTACCCACCTTCACCAACTTTGTCATCCCAAGGGGATAACGAACACGTTTTTTGATTTAGTTTTGTAGTGGACACGGTTGAATGGGCCATGTAGTTAGAAATTAGTAAAAAGTAAATAAATATAAAATTAAATAAGTAAAGGGACAGTGGACACATATATATAATTAGTAATAAGTAAATAAATATATAATTAAATATTACTTACCTTACATTAGTAATAAGTAAATAAATATATAATTAAATAATTAAATATTACTTACTTTACTAATGTATTTAGATTATCTACTTATTTTAGTATTTTACATTTTTTATGCTATGGTTATGTACTTATGAATTATGACTATGTCGTTTGAGTTGATCATTTGAACTATGAGTTTGATATTGAAAAACTTGACCTGATCATTTTTAAATATATATATATATATATATATATATATATATATATATATATATATATATATTAATAATTTAATATTTTTTATATCAGCGCCCGTGTCGTGTCCTAAATTTTTTAAAAAATGCATTGTCCCGTGTCCAGTGTCCGTGTCGTACCGTGTCCCGTGTCTGTATCCGTGCAACCTAGTTCAACACAAATCGAAGAAATCGATATTCATCCCAACAGAAATATGAACTAATAAGCTTGCCAACATAAATACAAACCGAACAATGTGCATAAACAACATATAAGAATCCTTGAACAGAAAAAAATATCAGCCAATACTTTGTATGCACAGGCAGTGAGTATCTGATGCACATTTACAGTATTTATATGCACGCAACTGGAAGAACCGTGGACATTTACAATATTTTGATGGAAATAAAATCAGTAAACAAAAAAACTAATTTGGAACATCAACAATAATAGAAAATAGCTAATCCACGAAATCGAAGCACTAGGTGACATAATCTTTCTACTCCAAAACCGCGAATCAAAATTTGAGAAGAGAGAAGACTTGCGATACAGAAGAGAGAAGACTTGTGATACAACGAAACTAGAATATACTTTGTAAAAACGTACAAACCAGCGGAATCCAAAAGGGATGCAAATTAATGATCGAAGACAACGAATCGAAGAACCAAACAATGTCAATCGAAGAGTGCAGAGATGTCTTGAATCGAGATTGAAATTTCGTCGCCCAAAGAAAGAGAGAAAGAAACCTTAGTTATTCTTCATTCTTGAAACATAAGGGGAGTAAGTACGAATTTACCCTTAATGACTATTTTTTCCGTTCAAAATTTGACGAGTCGGCACTCAATCTGAACCACAGATCATGAAAATGAATGGCACAAATTTATTCTCATTTCTCTCATTAGGGATGTGTTCTCAATTGATCCACACTCTCTCTCTCTATATATATATATATAAACCATTTCTAAGGCAAAGGCCTTAAAAGGCTCTACTGTTAAACAATGCTCTCAAGAATCTAATTTAGTTCTAAATGAAGCTGGCAAAGATTTCCAATCTGAAGAATTTACTCCCTCTCTTCCCAATTCCACTTCCTCCCAGACTACAGGAAAGACGCCTTGTTGAATCCGGTTCCCATTTCAAATCTTTGAGTCCTGCAAACACATTTGAAACTGCAGGGGTGATTTCTTCATCCTTTATACTCTTACAAAACATCACTCTGAGGCTCCGAAGCTCCTTCCACGAAACTATTACACACTCCAGCCCGTACGTGGTCACCAAGGAGCATCCTTGTATACACAGGGAGCTCACCCTCCTGCACATGTGACAAAAAGACAAATTGCAAAGCTACCAACTCAAAACAACTCTTACTTACTTACTTACCTCAAAGCAGTTGCAGTGGTGAGAATGTCATCACTCAGCCCCCAGCAGTTGTGCACAACTATTTCTTCCACATTCTGACAGATTACAAACAATGCCCTCCAACTCTCCCTATCCCTCAACTGACACTTGACCAAATGCAAACTCTCAAGTGCACGACAATATCCCGGATTCTCAACCAATGCATAACCACCACCATCAATTCTCTTGCACGAAACCAACCTTAAACTTTTCAAATTCTCACAAAAGGGAAGAGCCAGCATCCAACCATCCTCCATTCGATGATTGGAAAGCGCCAACTCTTCCAGGATGAGACAGCACTGACCAATAGCTTTAATGCCCTCAAAGCTTCCTCCACACCCACTCAATTCGAGTTTCATTAGGCTTTTACATCCCTGGGCTAAGATGGTCAATCCAACATCCGAAACTGCAGCTCCACTCAGCCTCAAAATCTGCAGATTCTGGCACGCAGCAATGCCACGAAGAACATGATCGTTGCACATACGAAGATCGAGTTCTTGCAATTCCTGGGGCACACTTAGCAGCCCCATCTCAGTAGCATTCATCACCACCAATTTCTTCAACTTCGGATATCCACCTGCCAAAACCCTCAAACCCCTATCCACTTCTTCACCACTCAATACATAATTTTCCGGAAAGAAACAATCTATACCATCAACACCACCATGAAAAGACACAATCCTCTTTCGGGGCGGCGGAATCAAGCACCCATTAACCAAATCAACGCAAACAAGATTAGGGAACCTCAGAAACAGCCTCCCCGAAACCAGAAAATCCCAATCGAGAAGCTTGATTGACCTCACAAGCCTGCCCTGCAGATTAAGCCACCTCTTGGAAACAAGAAAATTGGCATTTCTCTGAGATCCGGGGAGTTTGGAGAGGATGTTGAGCAAGATCTCATCGGGGAGAAGCGAAGTTTTGTCGAGAACAAGATCTGTGGGAGTGAAATCAAGGGTTTTGGATGAAGCAGGCGTCGGCATTTGAACGTGGTTGTTGAGGCTCATTGCGCAGAGTATATTGTTAAACACTGCTTTCTTCTTGTTTCTGAACCAGCTCGCTGAATGTCGATTTTCTTTGTCAGGTGAAAATGCCATAGCTAGTAGCTACTACTACACACACAGAATAGTTCTTCGTTCTCTACTACTTCATCATATTTTTTCTTCTCCTTCTAATCTCTCATAGTCTCTCTATTTCAGCCTCCAACGGACATACGAGTGTGGGACTGGGGACCCGACAAGAGGAGTTTAATCTGGAATAGTGTTATTCAAAATGGGTAACGACAATATTTAAATGCATAGTTGCCCTAGCTTTTGGCTTATGTCTTTGTCAGCGTGGACCTTTTTCTCGTAGCCGTTACAAATGTTTAACTATTCCCTCACATTCTTTTTTCAAATTTAAGAAGAGAATTATTTTTCTCCCATTTCTCTCTTTATTATATTTTCTCATTTGGACCAATATTTTTGGTTAAAAATTATTGAAATTACATGACTGAAATTCCCTTCAACAAAGACGTCAGATACTTGCTACTTTATTTCAATTCAAATTTTGTTTTCTCTCCCGTTAAAATTATAAAGTTAGATTTATTTAAACTTAGTAATTCGGTAAAATCGAGGAGTTCATTTTTGGTATAAAAATGTGCTTAGAACGATAAGGATTTTAGTATTATTATTAGTGGTATTATTGCCTAATACCCATTTTCGTATAACAAAAATAAAAAATACTCAATCCTTATATTTACTATACAAAATACCCAACTTTACTTATATTACCCCTACTTTTCAAAAAGTTGACTGACACCAATCATTTTCAGGTGTTTTACTGAATTCGAGACGAATTAATTGAAGAAACAAACAAAAAAATACATGAATTCGAAATGAATTAATTCGAAACTTAAATCCCGTTCAAGTCCCGTTCAGTCCCGCTCACTTTAAATTCAAATCCCACTCGAAAATAAGGTTGCGAACACCCGAATCCCGCTCGAACGAGAGACGAATCCCGCTCGAGCACCGGCCGAATCCCGCTCGGGGGACAACGAATCCCGCTCGGCAATTTTCGGCAGAATCCCGCTCGCCGCAGTACAATCCCGCTCGCCCGAGTCCCGCACCGCCACGTCTCCAATCCCGCTCGGCCGACACACAATCCCGCTCGCCGAGCGAGATTTCACGAGCGGGACGTCTCCCCCCTCTAATCCCGCTCGTCTCCTCCTCTCTTCCATTCGCTTCTGATTTTTTCTCTCCTCTTCGTCGCCGAATCCCGCTCGAGAATACGATTACGTAGTTGAATTCAACTCCAAAACACAAGAATGGCTTACCAGGTTAGTCCCGCTCTAATTCTATAGTCCTGCTTGAATTTTATCCGTTAATTTGGCGCGAATCTTAATTATTTGATGTTCATGTTTTTTTTAGAATTATTCGAATTTGAGCATGAATTTTGTTTAATTAGTTGAATTTTATAGAATTATTCGAATTTGGACATGAATAATATTGTTTGTTTAATTCGTTAAATTTTCTGAGATTATTCGAATTTGAGCATGAATTATGTTGAATTGGAGCATGATTTTATCATTTTAGGTGCATGAATTTTTCTGAATTTTTTAAACATAATTTTATGATTTTCGTAGCATGAATTTTTCTGAAGTTTTGGATCATGATTTTATGATTTTTATAGAATGAATTTTTCTGAATTTTTGGAATATAATTTTATGATTTTCGGAGCACGAATGGGTGTTTTGCGGTCGAAAAAATAATGGAAATATAGCTCGGCCGAACGAATCCCGCTCGGCCGAACCAGAATCCCGCTCGGGATTTTTTTTAACTGTTATATTGTATCGGTGCAGCCCGTTTTTAAACGAATTGATCTTCTTGATGCGACTCCGATGATAGACATAGAGTTCTACCCTAGGTAGCACGGACACGGACACGGGACATGGTACGACACGGACACGGGACACGGGATACGGCATTTTTTGAAAAATTTAGGACACGACACGGGCGCTGATATAAAAAATATTAAATTATTAATATATATATATATATATATATATATATATATTTATATATTTATATATAAATTTAAAAATGATCAAGTCAAGTTTTTCAATATCAAACTCATAGTTCAAATGATCAACTCAAACGACATAGTCATAATTCATAAGTAGATAACCATAGCATAAAAATGTAAAATACTAAAATAAGTAGATAATCTAAATACATTAGTAAGGTAAGTAATATTTAATTATTTAATTATATATTTATTTACTTATTACTAATGTAAGGTAAGTAATATTTAATTACATATTTATTTACTTATTACTAATTATATATACGTGTCCCACTGTCCCTTTACTTATTTAATTTTTTTATTTATTTACTTTTTACTAATTTCTAACTACATGGTCCATTCAACCGTGTCCACTACAAGACTAAATCAAAAAACGTGTCTGTTGTCCCCTTGGGATGGCAAAGTTGGTGAAGGTGGGTAGGCCCGGGACCGATAGGTCCTGAGTTCAAATCCTACTGGAAGCAACTTTGTGGAGCCTGTCACCTATAGTTAGCGTAGGATGGTTGAACTCTCCTCTGTGGTTTGTAGGCTACTGCACAAGGAGCGGGGTTTACCCAGTGCGCACCGAAGGTAGCGGCTACGGGTTCTACGTATCAAAAAAAAAAACGTGTCCGTTCCGTGTCGGACACACAAATCACCGTGTCCGTTCCGTGTCGGACACATAAATCGCCGTGTCCGAAAACATGTCCGTTTTTTTTTTAATTTATGGACACGTTTTTGCCGTGTGGGACACGTGTCGGGCGCGTGTCCGGGCATGTCCGTGTCCGACACGTGTCCGACACAGTACGGAGGGTTTTTTCGGAGTGTCCGTGCAACATAGGTTCTACCTAAAGATTTTTGATATAATTAAAAAAAAATAGAGTTTTGGAGGACGGTTCTTTAGTAAACGAATTTAGGAATGGGGTTTTTGGTAGCGTTTTGGATTGGAGGGTGGGTAGGAATGCAGCAAGGGCCCTCCATATGTTAATGTGTCATGAGATTGAAGAGGCCGGAGATGATTCCGCTATTTGGTTTTCCGTGTCCGGGATGACTACCCGCTTTTCTTGTTTCGATTATGCCCTTGTCACGGGTTTAAAGTTTGGATCCAGCAATTTTGATCTGCATGTTCAGCAAGATCCCCGTTCCTCGACTGTGTACAAACAGTTAAATGATTGTACTCCAGTAACGGGCAGAGATTTGTTGTCAAAGTTCGAGAATGGTGATTTGGATTGGACGAGTTGGGCTATTTGAAGGTGGCTCATGTTCTAGCCTTAATTTACTTTTTTCTCGGTTATAGCGACACAAAATTAGTCGACACGTGGATTTGGGTATTAGTGGATGATCTACGTGCATTTGACCGATTCTCGTGGGGCTCGTACACTTACGGTGCGCTGAAGCACTATTGTAGTTTTGTTCCGAGAACGGCGGAACAGGCGTCCAAGAAATATCATGTGTATGGACCCGTTTGGGCACTCCAGGTGTGTTTAATGATTTTATTAATTTAATTATTAGAATTATTCATATATATCATGTACTAATCAATATTGATTTTCATTCATTGTAGATTTGGTCCTACGAGGCTATTCCAGATTTACGAGCGATTTGTGCAGAGAGGTTGTCTACAACCGAATTTCCTCGTTGTAAGAATTTGTTCTTCGGTGGAGGACAACCAAAGAAGCTTAACAGTTTTTGGCATCGTCAGGTAAAAATATTAAATTTAAAGTTGATTTTGTTTAATGTAGTCTAATAATAATTTTATTTAATGTAATTGCAGTTTGTTGTCCGAGATGGTCTCACACCATCCGATGCGGAGACACAAACTTATTATTGGCAGAGTGTCATTAGGGAAGATCGACTCCATGTGTCCTATATTGCGGCTGAGAATCCATTACATCCCACGATCATAGGGGACCATGGGGTACGGAGCTATACAGATTCGGACAGCAGACACAGCGTCCGACTAGTTCTAAAGGAACCGGACACAGGCAACGCCGTTCCACTGAAGGTGGTAAACGGGTCCGAACGGAGACTGGAGAGAGGGAGCCCGATCAACACCATATCTTCACCGTCGAAGACGTCCGTAAAGTCATTAGGGAGGAACACAAAAACTTGCAGCGGAACTTGCAACAGGAGCAGCGGAACTTGCGACAGGAAATAGTTCACGATGTGAAGGCACTATTTAGGTCGATGTTTGGTCGATCTAAGAGCCGAGGATTGGCTACTACGTCCTCTCACGCGGGTGGTAACCGTACACCACACGGTCTTATTAGGAGTGAATCGGTGTCGATGAGACACCGTCGTGACCGAGATGAGGATATGGGAGATCACTCTCCCTGTGTTAAGGAGGAGAGAGCCACATCGGTGTACCGCCCCGTGATTGAGGAGGAGCTAGCCGCCCCAGTGTACCAACCCGAGGTTATAGATCTGGATGATGAATCGGATAATGAGGCGGAGCAGCCGGTCATTCCACCGATGCAGGGTCGACACAGCGTATACGAGCATGGATGTTATGCTCCGGGGTCGGTGAGGAGCATGTTTGACTATTTCGACCCTATTTACGGAGATTGTCCGCCTCGTCAGAGCTGGTCCTACGGTGCACAACCCATGCACCCACTTCCTTTCGACGGTGGAAATTGGCGTCAGTATTATGCTCCTATTCAGGAGCAGCCTTCAGCACACCGCCCCGATGTTGGTGCATCGTCTGCGAACCCGGTACGGGTCGAGCCAACCTTGTCGGACGATCATAATTGGCTCGATGAGTTTTCTGTTGATACAGTTTATCAGGTACCGTATAATATTTCATTTTTATTTAATTTACTTTATTAATTATAGCATTTTTTTTAAAATTGTTATTCTTTAATTTTAGGCTTTGACGACTCCCCGAGCTAACCTGTTTGGTGCCCCAATGATGACCGCTCCCATAATAGCTGAAAATTATCGGCAGCACCGTTTATCTGGACTATGGTTTCACGATTGCTGCGAATTATCCTGTCCCCCCCGATTTATTCGACGACCTCGAGAATCTAACTAAGGAGTTAGAGCAACAAGCCATGGATTTATACATGGGAGCACTGAGGAAGATAAAGAGCCTCGGGGGTATTGATGTGTTGGCTACTCCCCACTATCATCACACCGTGATAGTCGATTCGGTTTTCTTCGTAAGTAATAATTCAATATTTGTATTATGCTTATTAAATAATTACTGACTTTTTTCATTTATTTAACAGAACGTTCTCTGCGCGAATTGGAAGAATTGCATTCCTGATCCGGATTTTGATATGCACGATGCGGACATTAAAAGCAACGAATAATTATTGGAAACGCCCTTCTGAATTGACTTTGAGATCAGTCATTGTACTTGGATTCGTTATTTTCAGTACGTAGAGGTAACTAGGAAGCATCTTGAACGAATCTGAGTGTCCGCCATAAATCATCGCCACAGCAGAATTACGGGCTCGTAGAGCAACACTATAGCTTGCTTGAAAGCCGAATTCACTCTAGATAGCTGCCATAATTTCTTTCGGCTTTAAGATAGATTTTTTACGGCAAATTTGCCGAGCTACATAAGCAGCGAGCGCCTTTGCAAGAATCCTTCTTGGACCAGTTTGTGAAAAATCTCGATTACATGTGTGTTCAGCAGTGCAAGCAGTTTACAATCCACAACACATCTCTGCAAAACGATGCCCTTGTTCCATGTGCCGAAGTGCAACAGCAGTCACGAAAAATGGGCAGTCACGACTCCGTCTGCATTTATACTCAACCCGACCACTGTCAGAACGAGCCACCCTAAAATCGAGATCTTGTTCCATGTGCCGAAGTGCAACAGCAGCAAACAAATCCGCCTTCTCCCAAAATGTCACACCTTCACGGAATGGATAGTCCACAACGTGATCCAGATCTCGAACCATAGGTGAATCCGATGCATCGAGAGGAACGACTGGAAGTAAACCTTCACTTACTTTTTCGGTGCCACCATATATTATTTTGTTGCTTGGAAGGGCACGTTTGTCCGGCATGAGCATAGATATCAGTTGATTCACACCACCTTCACGTCGGATCCATGCCGCAAAGTCGCCAAACGTACATTGATTTAATGCACCAGACACCTCATCATATTCTTCTTCGGATGAACTATCCAAAATATTTTCTTCATCACTGTCGGATACAACATGGGTATCCTCTTCGCGAAAAAAGGTTTCCTGTTCGCGAAAATTCTCAGCCCGATTGCTACCACCCGCTTGATCTTCAAAATTGAACCTTGAACCAAATTGTTCAACAACATCGGGTGTATGATAAGATTGAGCATTAGAGTGCTCGAGAAATAAAGTCGGCTCGATTTGTGTAGTACAAAGACGAATTAGGTCCATATCGGTCGCAAGAATGGACCTATGCGTGATACCATGACGAGAAACGTAGGTGTAATAAATTTCATAATTTGACGAAAGTGAAAAGGGATTAAGATTGTATTGAATGAACTATCATAAAATTGGGATACAAACACTGTTCCCAGGAATGCAGACAACTCTAACTTCACCACCAATATACTCGGACAAATTGTTAAATTGCCCGTTAAAATGAACAATAATATTATACCAACTATCCATTTTTTTTATGAAACGAGGAAGCAAAATTCTACAGAAATAATTTGTAGTTGAAAATGAAATGAAATAGGAGTGAGTGTGTTCGATTTTGGACTTCAATCACGGTATAAATAGATAAAATTATGATTTTGGAACGAGCGGGACTAGAAACAGCCGAGCGGGATTCAGTGAGCGGGATTCTGCACAAGCTGCCAAATCAAAAAAGTGGAGCGGGATCCCGCGAGCGGGACTGGGGGTAGCTGGGGGGGATCCCGCGAGCGGGATTAGGGCACGCTCGAGCGGGATCCCGCGAGCAGTAACGGGCGGCCGAGCAGGATCTCGCTCGTGGGATTCTAAGAGACGAGCGGGATTCCACTTGGCCACGCGGGATTCGTCTCGTCCCGCCACGTGGCCGAGCGGGATTCCACGTGGCCGAGCGGGATTTGGTCAGTACCTGAGCGGGATTCTGCGTTAATCATTTGTGCCCGAAACGAAGCAAAATAACGGTTTTGCAGGCTGACAAGTCTGAAAAGTGGGGATATTTAAGTAAAGTTGGGTATTTTGTGTATCAATTATAAGCTTTGGGTAAAATTGCCTTTTCGATTTCCGATCTGGGTATTTAAGAAAAGCCCCCTTATTATTATTAGATTAAACACGTTATAAATTCTGAAGTGCAATTAAATATAGTAGTTTTAGAAAGTTAATATCGACATCGATACTTAATACTCTTTCTGTTCCATTAATATTATCTTGTTTTCTTTTTCGGATCATTCCAATAATATCGTCATTTTCTTTTAATGGTAAAAAATACTATACATTAAAAAACGAGGTGGATCCCTCATTATTCATAAAATTTCTCTCTCTGTAAAAGTTTCTTTCTCACACAATTCTGTTTTGCTACGAACTCAGAAAATTATGATTTTTATTTTTTAGGAAACTTTAGATTATTTCTTTAATTACAACATGAGAAAAGGGGGGGGAAGCCAATTAGCTCAATTATGCCTTCATAAAATTTGGATGAGTTCTCATTCTTTCCCGCTAGTCATTTCTCGAAAATTGTGTTACTTTCCTACTATAATTAAAAGATATAAAATATACAACTAAATCAATTTTCTTAGTCTCCATGCCGAAAGAAGCCAGGCGATATTAACGGGACGGAGGGAGTAATAAATTAGTTCAGGATATTCTGTGCAGCTTCTTCATATAAAAATATATCAATATATGAACTCTTTTAACTACATTTCAAAATTTTCGATATTATTTGAATTTAACATCATTTAATTTTTTATATGTTGAATGTTGGTTCCATTTCCCCATCTCTCGGTTGCCATGACTTAGGGGGTATTTGAAATAGTTGAAGTTAATTGATAAATCTGAAATTGAAGCAGTTTATTTGAGAATGTTGGATATGAGTCAGTAGATTGATACTCAGCTGTTCTAGGGTTAAAAGAAATTGGGGGAAATCATAGTAGTACTATGGAATTGAAGATCCCAAAACCGAGCTGATATCAGTAGATTAGTGTGTCGATAGGATTAGCTGATGTATAGGTTAGACGTGATGTAATGCTTATTATTTTTGTCTAAGTCCTGTACGGGGTAGTTGTTGAACTGATCTTCAGCTGAAGATACTTTTCAGAACCCCACGTCATCAGTGTAATCGCTTGCATTCTTCGTCGCCAGCGATATCAAACTCGGTTGAAGATCCCGCATCGGCGACCGGACCTCGGTAGAAGCATTCTCTACAAGGCGATGGTCATCGGTAGAAGAACCAAGTTGCAAGCAGTATACCTTCGCGATCGACCAACCGACTATCGAAGCTCACTTTATCGGTCGACGACTCACCAAAGAAGACAGACTTTCGAGTATCGTATCCGACGAAAAGCGACCCAAAGACTTAAAGTCCCTTCAAATGTTCGGCGAAGACATACGAGGTAGTTTGAACGGTCAACTCGACACTCACCAACTACAAACCTCGACCAATGAGAAGCCGACAACGCTTACCTACTCTACACAAGTAAAGCTGCTCTCATGAACAGTGCATTAAGCGCCTCGCCGCAACAAAGTTGAATAGTGGCCGTTTTCTTTGGACGCTTGTGACACGTGGCATCGTCGTCTCCAACGGACATATGTCACAACTCACAACTATAAATAGAGAAGGATTTGAAGATTTCAAGAAGAGGAATATACGCGAAATCAAGGGATATCATTCAAGCTCACAACGCTCTAGAACCTTCAAGCTTATCCAGAGACGAACTAGTTTTCATAGAACACTTCTTGTAGTTCATCTCTCTAGAGCACTCGATCCCTATCTTCTCTAGACTAAGCTCATTGCTAGATTCATAGCTTAGATCCGAAGGAGTTCACATTTAGTGAATTGTTCTTGTTGTAAGAACTCCTTCTCAGTTGGAGAATATTCCCTCCCTTCTAAACTTAGGTTTGGATTGTAAAGTCGCTAAGGACTATAACTTAGAGGGAACTGTCCCAAGTCACGGTATCCCCGCCGAGGCTTGCTCGGGAATAATCAACAAGTTCTCTCGCCTTGTTCGGGACCGTGGACGTAGGATCTTGCGTATCCGAACCACGTTAAATCGCTTGTGTTCATTTACTTGTTTTATTGCATTGCATTCAACCGACTTGAAAATCATAAGTTTGCATAAAACGTATTTTATAAAGTGCACACCAAAAGATTTAACTTGAGAAAACGCGTTTTCAAAAGAGACGACTCCGGGCCTAACACTTATCCGCACTACGGTCTCCGACCGGAGTTTCGTAATACCGACATCGGTCGGTAGAAGAGCTCGAAGCCGACTCACTTTGACCCCAGTGATCGAAGGCTTACTTGGCACTCGTTCATCGATTGCAAACATCGGCTTCAGCGACCTTCACCGAGAAAAAGAAACGAGCTCAGTGTATTCACCCCCCCCTCTACACTGACTTTTCGTCTCCGGACCAACAATTGGTATCGAGCTTTCGGTGTTCAACCGATCGCCGGTTCCAAAATCTTTGGTCCTCTCGAACCGATCCCGAAAACCGTTTTCACCGCATAAGCATCTTCTCGGCATCCTTATACTCTTACTCTTACAATGTCCGATATGTCGGTATTAGGATGGTGCCGATGTTCTCAATAGAGAACTACACGGTATGGCGCGTACGTATGGAGGCACACCTAACGTCACTCCACGACGGCATGTCGAGATGTCCTAGAGTCGGGACCGATCATTCCCATGATCGACGGCGTAGTATTTGCTTCTTTGGAGGAGGCGTGGGAGCACAAACCGGTGCTAAGGTTCCCAAAGACAAATCTCGCCTTCACGCTCGAAGAAAAGAAGTTGCACAACCTTGACCGAGTTGCACGTAATGCCATACCGACTACGCTCGGTGACTCACATCTCGGAAGGGTACAAGATTGCAAAACGGCGAAAGAGCTATGGGACGCCTTGGGCAGTCTTGAGCCATGGAACCCCTCGGATCAAAGAGAACAAGCTCGAGCTAGAGCTTCGGAAGTTCGACGCCTTTGCAATGGAGCCTCATCGAAACCATTGACGAGCCGAGTGTCGATTCACCAATCAAGTCAATGTTATCAATGGGTTGGGGAGGTCGTTCACCAACAAGGAGATGAACACCAAGATCTTGAGAGCGTTGCCCCGACGGAAGTGGCTTCCATTTGCTACTTATTTACGTCGCTCGATCTAAATGCTCTAACTCCCGATGTTATATTTTCGAAATTAAAATCGGAGGAGTTCGAGCATAGCCTACCCCAAAAGTGCTTAAGCGCTCCAGCGACACACGGTTCGACCACGCCTTCAAGGCAACAACGGCAATACCGGAGCCAAGCCTATTTCCTCAAGCAAAGCCGTGGCCACATCGGTAGCAAAGTCTTCCGAGACTTCAGGCCCGACCGGCCTAGCACCGATGGCTCTCAAATATCGAGAGGGAAAAGGAGAGAGTCGAAAGGCGAGGAAATACAACCGAGATTCTTCCTCGAGTAAGAAAGACTATCATAAGAAAGAAGAATCTAATCCTTCTACCGAATGCAGGGAAATCGGAGTCTGCTTGCCGGTCCATCTAAAGACTCACCGGTAAGAGCAAAGCAGAACATCTACCCGCTACAACCGCAAGAAGGAGGGACACTATCGCACGATTGTCCCGAACTCTCACTGCTCAAAGAGCGAACGGCGAGCCAGGAGAAAGAAGTTCGCCGAGAGACGACAGCCTATATAGCCGGAGAGATATCCGACAACTCAATTGAGGAGGATACATTCATGTATTCTTCTCAAGATGAAGCCGCGTTCGTCGCAGCTTGAGGTCGCAGAGACAGCTTCCGATGAGTCGGCCGAATACTGTCGATGGCCGGAGAAGAGGCCGAGGTAAATTCTAAACGCATTATTACCTCTTCTTCACACAAAGACACAAGACACGTGCTCGGTCACGTGATGATCCTCTAGATGTGGTACAAGCCTACGACGACTGTTAGAGGAACGGATTCACCGAGCGAGAGTTCAGCAGAACCATCCAGGAACTTGAACGGTAAAGGCCGAGAATCGAGACTTTCTTCGATTGTCGGGTCTCTACTGAGTCGGTGGATCTAGTTGCGAGACTCAAGGAAGAGATTGAATCTCTCATGACTAAGTCTCGGCTTCAAGAGACTCGAGATCTCGGTTCGACCAAGGACAATTCGAGAAAGAGACCGAAATAGCCAAGCTCGGTCGAAGCTCACGGACGTGCGGAATGACTATGACTTACTCGTAAGGAGTGACGAAGTCCGGAGAGGATTGATGACCGAACAATACCGGGAGCTAAGGAGAAGCTTGAAAGCATGCTTAGAGCACAACGGTCAACTTCGTGAAAGAAGGTCTAGGCTATACCCACGAAGCTTCTACCTCCAAAAGCTCAAGCAACCCCGGGCGATAGGTTCGTCGAGGAAAGGTGCAAGCCGCCGACACCACACCTCGGGCGAAAAACAAACAGAAAATAATTACACCTCAGCCCGAGTAGCAACAAGCAACTGACCAAAGGTTCCAGCCCCGGGACACCGCGATCAAATTCGGGGGGAATCAAGAAGGTCGGATGGGCGTAACGATACAAGGAGCCACCGTATGAGCACCCGGCACAAGACGGCTCGTACTACTATGAGCCCGGGGTCGGGAGAAGCGCTAAGACTCGGAAGAAGAGAGCTCCCGAACCCAAAATTATCAGCAGAAAGTCGGTATCTCCAAGTCCTCGTGGAGAAGAAAGCCGATAAGGTTCGAAGAAGAAGTCTCGGAACTTCTAAGGGCCCGAGACAGATCCGGGTTCCGAAATCACCCACTAACCCGTAAGGACCCAATCGAACCAAAGGGTACCTAAAAATGCCTCTGTTTTGCAGGTGCATAAGGACCCGTGGATAGTGGACAGCGGCCGCTCGAGACACATGACCTACCGGAAAGAGCTCGCCGACCAACTACGTACAAGAAGATGGTCCCGGATTGAATTCGGTGACAATTCCAAAGGCTACACAAGGGGATACGGAACGCCGAACATTGGGACCGCCACGCCTCAAGAGTAACATATGTTGAAGGACTTCAACATAATCTCCTTTCGATCGACCAATTCTCGTGATAATCTTAACGAGTAATCTTTGACACCGGTTTTACGTGATATTGTTGACAAATCTACGGGAAAACAGTGTTATCGGGTTCAGCGGAGGAAGAACATCTATGTTGCAAACCGGAATACCGCAGAAACTCGAGGCTTGCTTGCTCGCACGTACTAAATCGAGTAACAAGTCGGGCTAGCTATGGCACAAGAGACTCGGCCACCCGAACTTCAAGACCATGAACAAGCTTGTCAAGAACTCTAAAGTCGAGGACTGCCCAACGAATCGTTTATCAAAGACGAAATTGTGAAGCGTGCCTGAAGGGAAAGCAAACAAAGAGTAGCAATCCACCTATTCCGTCACCTTCCACTGATGGAATCCTTCAGCTGCTTCACATGGACTTATTCGGGCCAGTCTCTCCAGTGACTATAAGAGGCAAGAAGTATGCCCTCGTCGTCATAGACGACTTCTCGAGATATACTTGGGTCATCTTCATCGCCAACAAATCGATGTTCAGACTGAGTTACCTAATCTACTGAAGAAACTCAGTGTGGAAAAGAACATCAAGATTAAGAAGATACGCTCAGACAGAGGAACAGAGTTTCTAAACTCAGTAGTTAAGACATACTGCGATAAAGAGGGAATTCAGCACGAGACATCAGTTGCGCGCACCCCTCAGCAGAACGGACTTGCTGAACGTAAGAACAGAACTCTCAAAGAAGCAGCAAGAACGCTCCTCGCAGATTCTGGACTACCCTCAAAGTTTTGGGCTGATGCTACTGACACCGCCTGTTACACTCAGAATCGATCACTACTGACACAGCAACACATGAAGACGCCATACGAACTGTGGAAAGGGAGAATTCCTTCTATTTCTCATTTTCATGTTTTTGGCTGTCCTTGCTTTATCCACAACAATGGGAAAGATCAGTTGAAGGTCTTTGATAGCAAATCCGATCAAGGAGTATTCTTAGGATACTCCCGAGTCGAGAAAGCCTTCGAGTTTTTAACTATCGAACTCTTTGCGTGGAGGAAAGCCCTCATGTTGTTTTTGATGAATTTGTTACCGAGAACAGGAAAGATACAAAGTCAAGTATCGAGGATGTCGGCGAAGCAAGCTACGGGATCTCGAACTAAATGACAAAGCCGAAAAGATCCAAGATTGTTGGGATGATGAGTCGAAGATGAAGAAATTCGGACTCGGCCAACAAGCAATGTAGCTAACCTAGTTGATTCTATCGAACGTAATCAACAACGGGTAACTTCGGTCGATGAGGAAGCCCCCGTGGTAACCGAGACCTCTACCGAGAATATAAACTCGGGGGGGAACCATTAATGTTCCCGAGCCGAATGCCCCCGAACACCGGAAACTCGGTAGATCCTAACCTTCTTCTTCGAATTACTACGGTCACAAAACAAGATTACTCGAAATGCCTAATACACCTACGGATCGTGCGAAGTGGTATCGAAGAAGAAGCCCGACTCGGGCGTTCGTGGCTCGATGCTCATTCTTCGATCTTATCATTGGAGATCCATCGGCAACTATAAGGACGAGATCAAGATTAATTCAAGGAGAAAGCTCACTTTACTCTTGTTTTCTCGTCTACGTAAGAACCTCGGTCGATAGAGGACGCACTTAAAGATGCTGACCGGGTCATTGCTATGCAAGAAGAGCCGAACCAGTTCGTCGAAATGAAGTTTGGGAGCTTGTCGACGGACCTAGACATCGGCACGTGATTGGAACTAAGTGGGTCTTCAAGAACAAGCGAGATGAAAACAACGTCATTGTCGAAATAAAGCTCGACTAGTTGCTAAAGGATACAAAGGGCGAGAGGGAATTGACTTTGATGAAACATTTGCTCCGGTCGCCGGATTGGAAGCCATTCGTCTTTTCCTAGCTTATGCAACACATCGTAGATTTAAGGTATATCGATGGATGTGAAGTCGCTTTTACGAACGGCGTCGAAGGAAGAAGTCTACGTGGAACAACCGCCCGGCTTTCGGCGGGGACATCAGTGTACAGACTTAGGAAAGCTCTGTATGGGTTAAAACAAGCACCCGTGGCTTGGTATGATACCCTATCGACTTTCTACTTCGAAAGGTTTTCAAAAGGGGACAAGAGATCGCACCCTATTCAAGCATAAAGTCGAAGATGACATTCTACCGGTGCAAATCTACGTGGACGACATCATTTTCGGCTGCGAAAATGAAGTTATATGTCGGCCAGCTCGAGAAGATGATGAAGGAGAAATTCGAGATGTCCATGATGGGAGAGATGAATTATTTCCTTGGATTTCAAGTAAAACAATCAGTGAAGGAATCTTCATCAATCAAGCCAAATACACTCGAGATCTTCTCAAAAGATTCGGCCGTGATTCCAAAGAAACCGTCCAAGATCCCCATGAACACGAACTTTAAAATCGATCTAGACAAAGAGGGAGCTTACGTTAACTCTACCGATTATAGAGCTATTATTGGTTCTTTACTTTATTTAACAACTAGCCGACTCGACATAACTTATCTTTGTAGGTGTATGCGCAAGATTTCGAGGCGAATCCCAAGCGAAGTCATCTAGACTCGGTGAAGAAGATTCTCGCGATATCTAAGAGGAACACCCGAGGTCAAGGTTATGGTATCCCGCTGATGATAATCTAATACCGACAGAGTTATTCCGATGCCGATTACGCAGGATGTAGGATAGATCAAAAATCAACTTCCGGAACATGTCGGTTCCTAGGCAAGCAAGCCGATATCGTGGTTTTCAAAGAAACAGCACTCGGTAGCTACGTCCACTACCGAAGCCGAGTACATGGCCGCAGGAAGTTGCTGTGCCTGCATCCTTTGGCTTCGACAACAATTGAGAGATTATGGTATAACTCGGGATGAAGTGCCCATCTACCGTGACTCCACCGAAGGCAATAGCTATAACTCGTAACCCGGTTCTACATACCGATGCAAGCACGCTGGACATCCGACACCACTTCATCGAGACCATGTCGAAAAGAAGGACATCAAGATGGAGAAAATCCATACCGACAAGCAAAGGGCGGATATACTGACCAAACCACTAGGCGAGAACGAGGTTCGGAGAACTATCGGTTGAGCTAGGTCTCGCTCGATCCTACCGAGACAAGTCGGTAGAAGCCGACTACCGATAATAATATACTTAGCAACAATGTGTATCAGGTATGGAATCAGCACGACAGTCGGAAAACTTAGTACAGTGACTCATTGGGAGATGCACACCGTACACAACAAGGGAGAACATGGTCATCGGCACAACCATCCTCCCGATAAATGATGGTAACCAACGATAAGTTCAGTTGAAGAGGTTTGCGTAGTATCGTTACTTAATTTGTTCGAAGCATGCCGCATTTAATGCATCGCCGCTTGCATTCGGTTGCCTAGGAGCATTTATTCCTTACCATTTATTATGTTTAAGGTTTGAGGAAAGGTCGGCAGGACTCCTCGCTCGCGTAATTAATGCTCTCATTGCGCATTTAATGCATGTCTTCTCCATTAGCTTTATTACGTATATCTATATTTTTGGCGGCTATTGTAATCATTCTTTTATAACATTTAATCTTAGCCGCCCCTTGATTTTGAAAGATTAAATTTGAACCGTGCGATTCAAACTAAAGATCAAACTCAATATACAAAATCTTTCATCTTCTATCAACTCCTCACTTTTCGTCATTCTCATATCTTAGAGCTTTTTCTTAGCGATTCAGTTTCCTTCCTTACATCCTCATTCAAACTGCATTGCTATATCTCTTTTCAAGCTCTATTTCACGGTAATGTATCGGATGTCCGCTAGCAACTACTAACTTACTCTATTTTCAAGTGCTAATATGTTGTTTTGCGATTTCAATGGCGAACGTTCAAACTCCGGACAACATTGAGGAGATTGTAGCCTCCAGGATTCTCGTTTGAACCTACCTTGGCCTTCCGCCAAGTGGAGATCTCTTTCCTTGAACCCGTGTTTGACGCTTTGGAGCGTTCAGGGTTGGAGATGCTGGTTTCGAAGCACCCCGTGTTTTTCTCCCTCGACAATTCGCCGAAGTTTATTTCAACCGGAAATCTCTAGCGTCGGGAGGAGAGGAATCGTCCTTCTCTTATCGAAGGAAGTCGATCAAGATGAGTGGGAGTCACTGTTCTTACCTTCGATATTCAAGATGCTCTAGCTCTCTCTTTCGATCTTCCCAACTCCGGCATTTCTCCGATTGGATACAAGGAAAAGGAGATCAATGCATATGTGCGTAAATTACGTGGACGCAAGGATGTGGCGTTCAAAACAGACTTTTACCGAGGAATATGTTGCTACCTCGCATGCGAGGTCTAGCTTACGTGGTATCGCACATTCCGACAAGTTCACTGGATCATATGATCAACTTGTCCAAACCTAGGATTCAACGATGATGGCAATAGACGATGGGGTTGAAGTGAACTGGGCCGAGTATTATACTACTCGAGATGAAGGCACGAGCTCGGGAAGTTCACCACATTACCCACCGGCGAGAGGAGGATAGCCGAGTGTGGGTAAACTTCTATTCGGAACAAAGATGTTCGTTATGATAGAATGCATAGTTCGGAGGAACTCACTGTTGAGAACTCAGCCTTTGAGGACTCCAAGTACTTTGACAAGAAGTCTATCAAATTTATGACAAAGGCCGGAGCGAGAAAAGTCAATTGGCAAGGGGCCACCCGAACCGAAGAGAGCGGCATCCGCTTCCGCCCCCAACCGTCCAAGTGCCAAAGAAGAGGAGGTTGGCTAAGAATCGACTGCTTGAGGTCACGGTGGCTCACCCACTTACCATTATTGAGCCGGCTCCTCCTACTCAAGAGGAGCAACTACTCGATTCGATATCGGAATCGAGGGAGCGACGATCAAGGACAAAGTCCAAGTGATCAGCTCTGAGGGAACAGAGTCTGACAAGAGGGAACCGTCACCCGAACCTACTGCTGAGTGGACAACAACTGACACCACTCGATCGCGTGCTTTGCCGTCGAGATTCAAGAAGAGATACCGAAATTGCCGAGCACGCAGATCTGGTTGAAATAGCAAGAAGGACAAGAGCTCGATGCTCTTAAGGTTTCTCTGACTTGGGACATTCTTATTGACTTTGCCAAATCCCAAGCGGTCACCGGATGAGCTACGACGGAGGAGCAAGAGCTCCAAGCCAAGCTTGGATTCGGAGAGCCAGCTGATGTGGCGTCTTTCGAAGATTTGAGGGCTGCAATGCTCTATTTACTGAGCTTGAGAGCTCCGACTGAAACAGCTCCGCCCCCATCTCCACCTTCTGATAAAGGCGATAATGATGATCAAGATGAGGAGATGGATGGCAAACCCAAGGAAGCAGACCAGGGAGAATCTGCAGAGGGACAAACTCCCCAAGAGAAGAGCCCAACACCACCCATAGTCACATCCGGTGAGGCTACAACCGCTCCGAAGTACGTAGGGGAGCGTTGATCTCGTTCTCCGAGCGAGAGGCTCGGAACCAGCCTCTTATCGATACAACCCATCGGTTCCGTGTCCTCACGTTACGTCAATAGGGCTATCAAACGCCAAGGTGAGAAAAATCGACTCCTAGCCAAAGATGTTCATTTCAAATGGGAGAAGTACACCAAGGCTCAGAACGAAGCTCTAAGTAAGTTGGCCGCCGACATCTCCACCCCTAAAGAGGCTTCTCAGCCGGATTTCAAGGAGATAGTTGAGCAGGCCCTAAGTGCTCAAAAGGCCGATTTATCGGCCACAGAGTCGGCAGCTTGCCGCTCAAAGCATAAAACTTTCTCGGAGCAATGACTCAAGCGATGAAAACAATTCAAGGCTTCATTGATGAGAGAAACAAGATAGCAACCACCTCTCTTCAAACAGCCATCAAGCAACAGTGAGAGGCCTTAAAAGCCATTCGGAAAGAAATGACGAGAATCAAATGATCAAGCTCTGCCGAAACTCCGTCGAGAGTCGGCCGCTCGATTGAAGAAATCTAGAGCCGATCAGGAGAAAGACCGGAAAAACTCACCGCAACTTGGTCGGTGATTTTGATGACACGCTTACCCGCATCAAAGATTCTCGCTGCACAACGGAGCAGGACGTAAAAGCTATCCGCACCTCCCCGGCGAATATTGCTGATGCCAAAAAGGGGGAAGATATTGTGAAAGATGAACGTCGGATACGGTACACGACGTCCGGATCCTTGAGGGACGAGGCTCGGGAGGCGGGACCCTCCTCGGCCAGCCAGAGCCCTCGGCCACGCAGAGATTCGGGGGAACAGGCTCCGGAGGCGGGACCAACTAATCGAAAGGTACATCTACGAGGTCCTTCTCCTTGATTTCCCACTACAAGCCACCCCCATCTCCTCTTCATCGTGCACATAGACGAAATCGCTAAATTCCTTGAAGAGCCAACGAAGAAGAAGAGTCTCAAAAGCCGCCGCAGAGGTCGGGGAAGGAAATCGCTATCGAATCCACTACTCCTTCCTCCCCGATCAAGAAGTTTAAATCAAAAGCGGAGCAAGAGGCATTCGACCTCGAAATAGCCCAAGAGCTGCAAGACAAGCCGGACCAGGGAGCGTCGGCTAGAGGAGGCAAACGAAGCGAAAAAAAGCCTAAGGGCAAAGCGTCGTGGGCAAAGGAAAGAGAAAGGTCATTAATACGGTCGAAGAGCAAAAGAAGAAAGCCCAAGAAGAATTTGCTAAGGCTCTTCCGATCGAAATCAAAGCTACTTGCTCGTAGTATTCCCATATCTACTCTTACACCTCGAGCGGATAGTAGAAGATCAAACGACACGGGAGGCGACGCTGCAAGGACCGAGTCTCGGACGAGGAGACACTAGAGCAGCCGCTCTCCGTGAGAAGAAAAGGATGGCCGACCGGCAAGAATGAAAAGCCTATCCGATAAACCAAGAACCGATCCAAGAAGGCGGATCCCGAGAGGATCTAAGTTCATCGGGGGCCCCCACATCAAGCAACAACCGATTCAAGCATGTGGATAAGTGGGTGCCGGCTGATATGAATGAACATTGGGAGAGATTGAAAGAAACTTTTATCAAAGGCTACTACGTATGGCGCATTTACCCACTTGATCGCTCACCGATCAACTCTTTGAGGAGTTGATTACGAGATTTAATGTTGAATTCGGTGAACGGCTGAAGCAAGTCATGGAATCACGAATGTAACCTTCCGTGCCCCAGCTTTCTTTGACGTATTCCACCGCCGAGACTTGCTAGTGGATCTGCCGAGCACTAAGGACATAGAAAGAGAAGTGGAGGAAGCCGCCTACGATCCGAGCCTGCTCCCGTAAAGGCCGGATGATAACTTGGAGATCCGGGAGATTCGAGCTAGAGTGTATAAATACTATTACCTGGATCCCCCGAGGAAAAATCCACCGACTTCAAGAAGAAAACGCAGGTTCAAGAAGCGAAGCAGCAGTGATTTTTTTTTCTCCTCATCTTTTGTAATAGCATAGGAACTCTGTAATTCTTGATATATATATCGGTTCCTCTCGCTTGCTAGACAATTACTCATTGTCTTTCGGCCTTTTACTTTGTGTTTACACTACCGATCACCAAGTGATCTGACACACACTCACATCAGTTTCTCTGATCTTGCCTTTCTCTCACCTGCTGGAGTTCATTTACTATTATCAATTTTTCCTCAGATGCTTTAAGGGGGAAATTGTTGTCAGTAGGACAGTATCTTTAATAGATATTAGAGTATAGAGGTTTTTGCATCATCAATTAGGGGGAAATTGTTGGATATGAGTCAGTAGATTGATACTTAGTTGTTCTAGGGTTAAAAGAAATTGGGGGAAATCATAGTAGTACTATGGAATTGAAGATCCCAAAACCGAGCTGATATCAGTAGATTAGTGTGTCGATAGGATTAGCTGATGTATAGGTTAGACGTGATGTAATGCTTATTATTTTTGTCTAAGTCCTGTACGGGGTAGTTGTTGAACTGATCTTCAGCTGAAGATACTTTTCAGAACCCCACGTCATCAGTGTAATCGCTTGCATTCTTCGTCGGCGGTCGATATCAAACTCAGTTGAAGATCCCGCATCAGCTGACTGGACCTCAGTAGAAGCATTCTCTACAAGCTGATGGTCATCAGTAGAAGAACCAGTGCAAGCAGTATACCTTCGCAGTCGACCAACTGACTATCAGAAGCTCACTTTATCGTCCGACGACTCACCGCCAAGAAGACAGACTTTCGAGCATCGTATCCGACGTAAAAGCGACCCAAAGACTTAAAGTCCCTTCAAATGTTCAGCGAAGACATACGAGGTAGTTTGAACGGTCAACTCGACACTCACCAACTACAAACCTCGACCAATGAGAAGCCGACAACGCTTACCTACTCTACACAAGTAAAAGCTGCTCTCATGAACAGTGCATTAACTACCCTGCTGCAACAAAGTTGAATAGTGGCCGTTTTCTTTGGACGCTTGTGACACGTGGCATCGTCGTCTCCAACGGACATATGTCACAACTCACAACTATAAATAGAGAAGGATTTGAAGATTTCAAGAAGAGGAATATACGCGAAATCAAGGGATATCATTCAAGCTCACAACGCTCTAGAACCTTCAAGCTTATCCGAGAGACGAACTAGTTTTCATAGAACACTTCTTGTAGTTCATCTCTCTAGAGCACTCGATCCCTATCTTCTCTAGACTAAGCTCATTGCTAGATTCATAGCTTAGATCCGAAGGAGTTCACATTTAGTGAATTGTTCTTGTTGTAAGAACTCCTTCTCAGTTGGAGAATATTCCCTCCCTTCTAAACTTAGGTTTGGATTGTAAAGTCGCTAAGGACTATAACTTAGAGGGAACTGTCCAAAGGTGCACGGTATCCCCGCCGAGGCTTGCTCGGAATAATCAACAAGTTC
Source organism: Lavandula angustifolia (assembly GCA_028984105.1). Lineage (NCBI taxonomy): Eukaryota > Viridiplantae > Streptophyta > Magnoliopsida > Lamiales > Lamiaceae > Lavandula > Lavandula angustifolia. The sequence continues at coordinate 13,930,075 of CM054811.1, forward strand.
TCTCCGCCTTGTTCGGGACCGTGGACGTAGGATCTTGCGTATCCGAACCACGTTAAATCGCTTGTGTTCATTTACTTGTTTTATTGCATTGTATTCAACTGACTTGAAAATCATAAGTTTGCATAAAACGTATTTTATAAAGTGCACAGCCAAAAGATTTAACTTGAGAAAACGCGTTTTCAAAAGAGACGACTCCGGGCCTAACACTTATCCGCACTACAGTCTCCGACTGAGTTTCGTAATACTGACATCAGTCAGTAGAAGAGCTCAGAAGCTGACTCACTTTGACCCCAGTGATCGAAGGCTTACTTGGCACTCGTTCATCGATTGCAAACATCGGCTTCAATGACCTTCACTGAGAAAAAGAAACAGAGCTCAGGTGTATTCACCCCCCCCCTCTACACCTGACTTTTCGTCTCCGGACCAACAGAGAATTAGTAGGTGTTTGAAAAGAAGTGCTGAAAGCTGCTGAAAGTGGGGAAAATAATGTTTGAAAATACTACTTATAGAGATAACTTATTTTTATATTATAAAGAAAATATATGTTTTGCCCATATGTTATTAAACAATTGAATTTATAATGAATAAATAAAATTGAGAAGTTGTTCATATTCTATATTCATTTTTTGCATTATAATTTCGATCAAATATTACAAAATAAGATTATGTTTAACTTTGAAAAAAAATTACTCAAATCATTCGTTTAATTATATATCTGAGAAAAATCAAATTAGCATCAACACACTAGCTAATTAAATTCATAATAAGAGTATAAACATTTTTTTCAGAAATTTTAGTGTTAAGGTTATTTTTGAGTTAAAAAAAATTATTGAGGGTAAAATTATCCAAAAAATTCAAAAGCTATAAGTTATTAATTGTAAGCTGAGATAAGGCAGCTTAGTCAACTTAAGCAGCTTCTCTAAAATTCGTACGGAAGTAGAGAAGCGGAAGCTTAAAGCCGAGTTTCGAAATACCAAAAATACAACTTTAAGCTATAAGTTGTGAATCATAAGTTGTTTTAAACACCCCCTTAGACGTGCACTCTATGAAGTTAGAGCATTTCCAATCGATGCCTCTATTTTTAACATCATTTTGTAGTTGATCTCACATCAAAAAGTAATGTCACTCCAATCAACAACTTCAAGTTCGCCCTAAAAAAGAATATTCGCATCTATATTTCATACTTGTTTTTCTACTTTTACAATAATATCTATATATTTTTCAATTTTACATATTAGACCCACAATAATTATATATGAAATATGTTATTAGATAACAAAAAAATACACCCCCGTCCCATTGAAGTTGTACACTTTCTTTTCGGCACGATTTTTTTAAGGAGAATAATTTATTGTATATAGAATTGTATAAAGTTTTGGGTCCCTCAAATAAAGTGTGTAATAATTTGCTAAAAATGGAAACTAGACAACTTCAATGGGACGACCAAAAAGATATATTGCACAACTTCAATGGGATAGAGAGAGTAATAAATAAAGACAACTAAATCACTTGCACATCGAATAATAGAAATTTACACAACTTAATAAAGGAAATTATATATAGATATAAAAGATAGATATGTGCACATTCTTTAGTTGCAAATGAATATTAGCATTCAATCTTCGGAATTGGTATATTCCAATCACAAATAAGTGATTAACACATTTTGAAGTTATTGTTGGAAAATTGTTTGTTAATAAAGGAAATTAAGGAAATAAATTAGGATTTAATGCTGAGTTGACCTTCTTGTAAATCAGTCGACTTTGACTGCAATTTTGAGCCTCGAAACATATCATATTTTCAAATTGAAGTATATAGCTTCAAACTATGTTTTGAGTATAAGATCGTAATGTGTTCAATTTCTCGATCCCGATTATTGTTGAGTGAGAAATATCAGCTCAAAGTTTGTCGCACAAACTAACTTTTTATCTAATGTGGGAGTAACTTACCTTATACGTTTTTTTGGAGTGTTGACCAATTTAATGTATTAATCATTGTCCCACATTAATTAATTAGTATTGATTGTTTTGTTATGCTCCTATTCCACTGAATCCTATATTTTTGGAAGAGTCTAAAACAGACATTGTCCAGCTCCCTCTCCACTCCTCTCCCATGTCGGTGCAGCCTTGAATAGGAAGTATTGATGGCCAGCAACTCTTCGAGTCGTGAAGTTGTTAATATTTGGGGAAAAACCTTTGAAACCGGGAGCACTAGTGGGTTGGTATTTGTCTTGCGAAAAGAGGGCTCCTCGACTCGATGTGTTTGCATCTTTAACTATTTCTTTTATGTTTTCCGACTTACCATTTGTACTGGTAATAGCAGCTTCGATTTGTCAACAATCGCAAGATGAATAATTACCATACATTTGCTGCTATAGAGGTATACCGAAAAACTTAAAACTAAAACATGTCTTCTTCAAGTGCTCCCACCACTAGTGCCGCCGCTGCCACCGCATCCAATGTTGCCACCGTTGCCGCTGCCACCACCGGCGCTGCTTCTGACGCCATTGCCTCCTCCGCAATGTTGTTTCGACTTTGCTGGTCTCTGTTCCGATGACCTCGACCTCCTCAAACGTGCCTCCTTTTGGAATGTCTTATTCCATGGCTGCCACTGCTACTCTTGCCGCCATGTCCGCCGCTACCGATGCTGGAATTACACTTAACTGTGCTAATGCCAGTAACTCGGCATTTATTTTAATGTTATGTCTTCGGCCTTGCAATCGAATTTCCCTTTTGGGAATGCGAACCACCTTGGTGTGGTGGAGGCCTCAACCCCGACGCTGATGGCACCTTTGCACTCTTCAAGAGTTGTGCCTACAGGCTTGAAACCACCGAAGTTTGGTGGGACCGACTTCAGGAGTTTATATCCTCCAATGACCTCAGAAGGTAACATATGCATGAAGGAGATAGAAGAGGAAATCAAAATAGCTATAGGCAGAAGATCACTTAACCTGAAGAGCAAGGAAGATCAAGCAGAGATTAAACAGCTCAAGTCAGACATCTTCAAGTCTTACAGTCTTGAACCGCCAGAGAGAAAATCAGCTGACTTCAAAGCGAAGCTTCAGAAGTTCAAATCCAAGAGGAGCAGCTGACTAGTTGTTGGGTGATGATTTTATCCTCAGCACTGTTATACTTAGTGGGAAATGATTCTGTCTTCAGCACTGACCGTAAGCTCAGTAACCTCGTGCTCTGTACCTATCTGAAGATTTGAAGATCCCAAAACCCTATCTTGATTGATGAACCATTCCCATGTAATTGTTTTGTCTCTGAGGTTTCAGACTCAGTAGACACTCTGCTCTGGTTAAGGCGGTCAGTAGCTTATCAGCCTCAGCTCCAGAAGTAGAAGACTCAGTATTTACTGGACTCAGCAGGAGCAGTATACTGAAGGAGTTAGTAGAACTGAACTCAGCAGGAGTAGTTCACCGAACTCGTAGCCGACCATCGCAGAGTACCCACGTTGTCTCTACCGAATGAAGATCGGACTTCGAGAACGGCGACATGCTCTTACGAACCGTCGACACTTTTTGAATATACAATCAGTATTGTCAAGTACGAGGAAAAGAGAAGTCAGCTTCAGTATGCCTCGAAGTCTGTTCCGTCTCAACCACTCCATAATCCTCGACAAATGACAAGTATACACGTGTCTCTACCTACTAAAGCTGCAAGTCAACATATTTCCAGAAAAGGAGGGAAAGGACACTGTTACATCCTTCAAAAAGAGCTGTTAGCTACCAAAAGAGAGAGAAAGGAAGAGCGTCTCCAACGGATCTTTTCCAATCTCTGCTCTATAAATAGAGGGACATTTCAAGCCTTGAAAAAGAGAGCACAAGAGAGAGAGACGAATGCGCATAAGCTTAACGACGAAAACAAACACAAGCATTCAAACGAGCTAGAACCAGAAAACCCTAAGTCTTCCGCAAGAATTTGAAGATGTATCTCCGGCGAAAGACTACCTTCTCAGCTCATAGGGAACCAAGCTAAACTGTTAGAAGAGCCTCTAGTATCCAAATCGACGATACACGAACCTAAAGCTTATTTCAGTTGTTCGTCGATCTAGAAGCCACTCTCTCATTCCCTATCCCTCTAACCCTAAGCTCAACAGAATATACTTATAGCTTAGACGAAGTAGTTCATATTTGAACCCAATCCTTATTGTAAAAGGACTCCTTCATAGTTGGAGAAGTTTGTCAAACACTTTAGTTTGATGCCTTTGTAAACTTGGACTTGCTCAGTATAATCCCCAAGCCACGGCTTTGTCCTGTGCACAAGCTGACTGAGACTAACTCAGTAGAATAAATAGCCTCCTGAACTTTTCGGGACAGTGGACGTAGGATCGATTGATATCCGAACCACTTTAAAAATCTGTGTCTTGTTATTGCTTTCTGATTACTGTTGCATTGATTTTACTGTTCATACTGAAAACCTACTTTAAAATCATACAACTGTCTCAGCATACTGACTGTCTATTTGCTGAACTGAGACTTGCTAAAACGGTTTTTTCCACTCAACTGATTTGGGCCTACACTTTTCCGCATTGTTGAACTCTACCTGTTTGATACGGAATTCTGACTCAGTCAGCTAGCAGATCTTGGTAGAGTCAGACTCTTTGCCACACACGATTCAGAACAACTATTTGGTCTGCTGAATTATTTCAGTACGGCACTTTCCTGAACAGGACTGTTCGTGCTCGAAGTTGAGAAAATCGGAGTCAAGTGTATTCACCCCCCCCCTCTACACCTGACCGTACACTCGGGACCAACAATTGGTATCAGAGCGCACGTTGTTCAACTAACCACCTGAGTTCTATAAGACTCTCATCGTTCTGAAACTGGTCTACTTGAACGGATCCGGAAAATCGTTTTCACTGCATATCACTCTACATTCATATCATTGTTCTTCATGGCTGATATGTCAGGTATAAGGATGGTACCTATGTTCTCAGTAGAGAACTATGGGGTATGGCGGGTCAGGATGGAAGCACATCTGACCTCCCTCCACGATAGTATGACTGAAGTACTTGAGGAAGGGCCTATCGTTCCTATGATCGGCATGCGTCGTGACTCGGGATGCAACTGCCTGGAGGAGGAATGGTGACCGGGAAGAAGATTCCCAAAGACAGAAGTCTCTTCACTCCTGAGGAGAAGAAACTTCATAACTTAGACCGTGTCGCCAGAAACGCTATACTAACCACCTTAAGTGATTCGTATCTTGGCAGGGTTCAGGAATGCAAAACTGCAAAGGAACTCTGGGACGCTCTAGCGCTACTGAGTCGGGGGACTCAGAAGATAAAAGCTAACAAACTAGCGCTGAAAGTCCAAAAGCTGGAAAATTTATCTCTCATGCCTGGTGACAAAATAGAAGATCTAAATGTCAAATTCACGAATCTGATGAACTCCATCAACGGGCTGGGAAAGACATTCAGCAACCGAGAGATGAATCTCAAGATACTGAGGGCACTGCCGGACGGACACTGGACACCTTTTGCCACTTTATTGCGCCATTCTGATTTAGATGTTATCTCTCCTGACCATATCTTTTCAGAACTTCAGGCAGAAGAGTTTGAGTTCGACAGACCTCAACGAAAGCAAAGAGCTGAAGCTGACATAAAAATTGACATGCCTTCAAAGCATCAGTAAGCGCAGCATCTCCCGCGACGAGCAAGACAACGAGTAAGACTGAACCTTCACTCAACGACTTACAAGAAGGAAGTCTCGCTCAGAAGTACGCACTGCTCGCCGTGAAGTATCAGAAGGAGAAGGAGAGGTGCAGAAAACTGACTAAAGCATATCGAGACACAAAAGGTAAGTCAGATTATACACCAAAATGCACTCCTGACTCACAATCCTCTGAATGCAGAAAGAAGGATGACTCAGCACCATCAAAGGATAGCGAAAACAAAGAAGAAAGAGTCATCGCTTGCTACAACTACAAAAAGCCAGGACATTATCAATATGACTATCCTGAGCTCAGTAGTGCTGAACGCGCAGCACGCAAGGCAAGGAGAGAGAAATTCGCCAAAAAGAGACAATCTTATATTGCAGGCGAAATCTCAGACGACTCAGAAGAAGTCGACTCCTTCATGGATTCATCGGATGATGAAGCAACTTTTATGGCCTTAGAGCTTGAAGCTGAAGAAGCTACTGAAAAGTGCCTAATGGCAGGAGAAGAGGATGAGGTAAATTCTCATGAACCACTTAACTCCTCTTCACACTGCACACACGACACTATTTCAGGTGCAGATGAGAATTTGGACGTTGCTACCACTTATGAAGAACTGTTAGACGAACAAATTCGGATGAGTCTCGCAGCTCGGAAGACTCTTCGGGAATTGGATACCCTGAAAGTGGAGAATCAGAGACTTTCTCAGGAGAGTCAGGCCGCTACTGAGGCCGAAGGACTTGTGTTGAGACTCAGGGAGGAGATAAACTCTCTGATAGCGAAGTCTCAGCATCAAGAAGATCGAATTTCAGTTTTGACCAATAACTTAACTCAGAAAGATAGTGAACTGAGTCTACTGAAGCAAGAACTGTCAGGACTTCAGACCAAGCACGACACACTGAAAAAGAGTGATGATGTCTGGAAGAGCCTGATGACTGAGCGTTACATGGGCGCTGAAAAGAAGCTGGAGGCTATGCTTGCAAGCAACAAGCCCAAGCACTGTAAGGAAGGACTTGGTTTCAACCAGGAAGCTTCCTCATCTGCCCCCGTACACTCAGAAGTGCGTCTAACTGATAGGTTTGTTCGAGGGGAAACAATCAATACAAATGTTCTGAACCCCTCAGCAAAGAACAAACAAAAGATGAAAGCACCTCATCCTACGCATCAGTATTCTGACCAGAAGATCAGTACCAAGACACCCCAGTTCAGTCAAGGGGGAACTAGCAGAGTTAAGTGGGCTGATCAGTATGGACCACCTCACTTGACACATCCAGCTCAGTATGGGTCATATTACTATGATCCTATGGTCAGAAGAGGTTCCAAGAGTCAGAAAAAGAAGAAAATCGCACAAAAGGCAAAGGTCAGCAGTCCACCATCTCAGAAGATCCGGACTCCTGAACCTGAACAGCCTAAGAAGTCAGCTTTGACCAGTCCAGTGGTCAAGTATGTTGACTCAAGTGGAAAGAAACTGTCTGAAACCACCAGGGTTGTTTGACAGATTTGGGTTACTAAAACTAACATCTAAGGACCCAAAAGCAAATAAAGGGTACCTGAATATAATTCTGTTTTGTAGGTGCACAAAGATCCTTGGTATGTGGACAGTGGATGCTCAAGACATATGACAAACCAAAGGAACCTACTGAAGAATTATATAGCTGAAGGACCCAGAATCGAGTTTGGAGATAGTGCAAAAGGCTATACAAGAGGATATGGAGCACTCTGCATTGGGCGCTCGCCACGCCTTAGAGTATCATATGTTGAAGGACTTCAACATAATCTTCTCTCTGTTAGTCAATTCTGTGATAACTCGAATAGAGTAATTTTTTACGCTGGTTTCTGTGATGTCATTGATAAATCCATAGGGAAAACAGTGTTATCAGGTTCGCGTAAAAGGAATATATATGTAGCTGACTGGAACTCAACAGAACCTGAAGCTTGTCTGTTGGCGAAGAACGAAAACCGTACGGGATGGCTTTGGCATAGGAGACTCAGCCACCTCAACTTCAAAACGCTCAACAAACTAGCAAGGAACACTCTAGCAAGAGGACTGCCGAATGAAGTATTCAAAGAAAGACACTCGGTGTGAAGCATGTCTCGAAGGGAAAGCAAACAAGGAATCAAAATCCACTGTTTCATCTCCTTCCACCGATGGAATCCTTCAACGCTACATATGGATTTGTTCGGTCCAGTCTCTCCGGTGACGATCAGAGGCAAGAAGTATGCTTTAGTGGTCATCGATGACTACTCGCGCTACACATGGGTCATATTCATTGCCAACAAGTCTGACGTCAAAACAGAGTTACCAACGCTTCTGAAAAAGCTCAGTGTCGAGAAGAACACCAAGATAATCAAAATTGCGTTCGACGCAGGAACCGAGTTCCTTAATTCTATGGTAGAGGAGTTCCGCAACACCGAAGGGATTGAGCATGAGACATTCGCTGCGCGCACCCCTCAACGAACGGGGTTGCTGAACGAAAGAATCGCACACTCAAAGAAGCAGCAAGAACTCTACTCGCAGACTCAGGACTCCCAACCAAATTCTGGGCAGAAGCAACTGACACTGCATGTTATACTCGAACCGATCTCTACTGACAAAGCAAAGATAAGAGAACACCATATGAACTATGGAACGGCAGGAAGCCTTCTTTATCTTATTTCCATATCTTTGGTTGTTCGTGCTTTATTCACAATAATGGGAAAGATCAGCGAAAACTTTTGATAGCAAGGCCAGATCAGGGAGTATTCTTAGGATACTCTCGAGTCAAGCAAAGCTTTCAGAGTATTCAACTATCGGACCCTTTGCGTGGAAGAAAGCCCTCATGTTGTTTTTAATGAGTTTGCTACTGAAGACAGGAGCAATAACTCTAAGTCTGAATCTGAGGACATCAGTACGCAGCTACAGGATCTGAACCTAAAAGACAAACCTGAAAGGATTCATCTTTGTTGGGATGATGATTCAGATGAAGAAACTGAAGATAAGCCTACCGAATACCGAACCGACCAGAACGCAAGTAGCTTAACAGATTGACTCTCCCGAACGGAGTCAATCCCGGGTAACTCAAGTCGATGAAGAAACCTTAGAGGTAATCGAGACCACTACCGAGAATAACAACTCGGGGGGGAACATCTATTAATGTTCCCGAGCCGAATACCCCCGAACCTCGGAAACTCGGTAGATCACACTCTCATTCTTGAATTGCTTCAATCTCGTGAATAGTACAACCGAAATGCCTAACTCACCTACTATCCCGTGTTGATCAAATTCCGGATGAAGAGTCAGAACATCGTAGATCGTGGCTAGATGCTCACACTCCCGATCTAATCATTGGAGATCCTTCAAAGAAAAGTCAAGACAAGATCCGGATTCAGTCAAGGAGAAAGCGCATTATATTCCCGCTTCTTGTCTACTCAAGAGCCTCGACGATTGAGGATGCACTTAAAGATGCTTGACCGGATCATAGCTATGTAGGAGGAGCTGAATCAGTTCACGAGAAATGAAGTTTGGGAGCTTGTTGACAGACCCCGGCATCAACACGTCATTGGAACAAAATGGGTCTTCAAGAACAAGCGAGATGAAAACAATGTTATAGTAAGGAACAAAGCAAGGCTCGTGGCGAAAGGCTACTGTCAAGCTGAGGGAATAGATTTCGATGAGACATTCGCTCCAGTTGCAAGATTGGAGGCAATCAGACTATTCCTAGCCTTCGCAACACATCAAAGATTCAGAGTCTATCAAATGGATGTGAAGTCTGCGTTCCTGAACGGCATACTGAAAGATGAAGTCTATGTACAACAACCGCCCGGCTTTCAGCAGGGACATCAGGTTTATAGACTCAGAAAGGCTCTATATGGGTTAAAACAAGCACCCAGGGCTTGGTACGATACCCTGTCAGAGTTTCTTCTTCAGAAAGGTTTTCAGAAAGGCACAGTAGATCGCACGTTGTTCAGCATTCGACTGGAAGACGACTTATTACTCGTGCAGATCTATGTAGACGACATTATCTTCGGATCAAAGAACGTCGTCATGTGTCAGCAGTTTGAGAAAATGATGAAGGACAAGTTCGAGATGTCAATGATGGGTGAAATGAACTATTTCCTCGGCTTTCAAGTGAAACAATCTGAAAAGGGAATGTTCATTAACCAAGGCAAATACACTCGAGAGCTCATCAAAAGATTCGGTTGCACATCCGGCAAACCTATCAAGATCCCGATGAACACGAATATGAAAATCGATCTTGATAAAGAGGGAGTATCAGTAGACCAAACTGAATTTCGTGCAATAATTGGTTCCTTATTATATCTAACAGCTACTCGTCCTGACATAACTTATGTTGTAGGTGTCTGCGCTCGATTTCAGGCGAATGCTAAGCAGAGCCACATGGACTCAGCAAAGAAGATTTTCCGCTACCTCAGAGGCACACCTGACATAGGTTTATGGTATCCAGCTGATGATAATAATGAACTAACTGGCTATTCTGATGCTGACTATGCAGGATGTAGAATTGACCGAAAATCAACTTCAGGAACTTGTCAGTTCCTAGGCAGTAAGCTGATCTCATGGTTTTCAAAGAAGCAGCACTCAGTAGCCACGTCAACTACTGAAGCTGAATACATGGCTGCCGGAAGTTGTTGCGCCCAAATCCTTTGGCTGAGACAGCAGCTAAGAGACTATGATGTCATTAAGAATGAAGTGTCGATATTTTGCGATAGTACCAGTGCTATTGCAATCACTCAGAACCCTGTACTTCACACGAGATGCAAGCACGTGGACATTTCACTTCATTCGTGACCATGTCGAAAAGAAGGATATCAGGATGGAAAAGATCCATACTGACAAACAAAGGGCTGATATTCTGACCAAGCCTCTAGCTGAATCCAGATTTTAAGAACTTTCAGTAGAGCTAGGTCTGCTGGACCCTACTGACCCCAGTCAGTAAGAGTTTTCAAGAGAGGACCATTTCAGTAAGGGGGAATGTTCACTCTCAGTACTGAGTATAACCAGTACGTAGAGAATCAGCAACCATCTACATGAGGTATCAGCTGACTACTATGTTCAGCTGACAGGTTTGCGTATCTCTACTCAGTAGTAACTAATAGAACAGTATTCTGCACTTATAATTCAGATTCAGCATGGTATTAATTATCTTAAAGTTTGTCATTTAATAAAAATGACTCTCATTTAATACACGACATTCTATGCATAAGTATGCTGAATTCTGCCACGCATTTAATGCATGTCCTCTCATAGTTACTACTTAGGCAAATTACAACTGGCTTTGACTACTGTGATCATTACCCTCTTTATGATATCCAATCTTAACCGTCCATATCATAAAGCAGATTTAAATTTGGCCTTTGATCGAAAATTGTTCACCTTCACGTTAGATATATATTTTCGATCATATCTTAGAAACCGCCATTAGTATATCTTCAAATTCTTGCTCCGTAAATTCTGAGATCTCTAGCAATCCTTTACTTGCTTCTTATCTTCTCTATTCTCATAATTTTTTCGGTATGATTATTAAATCTGTTACTATACTTCATTATCTCTTTTCAGTATCGCCATACTAACTGTTTTATGAACAAACGATACTGATAATCTTTTCTTGTGACAGATAAAATGGCAAATCTTTCTCTCGTCTCCCCAGGGAACATGCAGGAAATCTTAGACAAAGACCGTGTCTGGTGCGAACCAGTCATGGAGTTTGACGCCTACGACCTTGACTTCATGGACGAGATTTTCTCGTATCTGAGAGCGTTTGGATTGGAGCAGTTCCTCTCAAGGAAGCCTACCTTCTTCCTTCCTCGACAGGTATCTCAGATATACCTCAACTCAGATTCGATATCTGGAGACATCATTGGACGTTTTGCCGTCCACTCCATAGGCGATGCCTCTATGCAACTGAAGCGGATCTCAATTAAAGAAGCACTGAGGAGAAGCTTCGCTTTGGCTACTGAAGGAGTTAGCCATGTTGGCTACAACGATGACAGGATAGACGACTATCTATCTATATTCTACGGAAAGCCTACCACATTCAGAGCGACCTTCCCAAAGAACAAGATGTCTTGCCCGATTACGTGCACTAGCTTATATAGTCACGCAGCCTATCGACAAGCCAAGCGGGTTCATACGATCAAGTATCGAGACCCAAGATCCAGCTCATGATGGCAATATATGACAAAGCAAAAATCAACTGGACGGAGTTCTTTCTTCGAGAGTTCATGGTTCAAGCTGCCAAATTTGATAAGGCAACGTGCAACCCGACAAAAAAGGCAAGCCGATGTATGGATCGAAGTCGTCCATCATGATACAAGATATCCGTGGAGATGACCGGATCACCTTTGAAGACAAGGTACACTTTAATGTAAAGAAGATCGGGTTCCACAACGGAACAGTTTGCTCTTCGTCCAGATCGGTTCAGGACCGTCGCTTCAAAGAAACCATGCCTACCAAGAAGAGGTCTCCTCTAGCGAAAATTTCTAAGACATCGGCTAAACGTTCGAAGAGAGCCATCGCCGATGTCCCTATTGAATCCGAGGCCGCATCGGAGGAAACTACTTGAACAACCAACCGTTGAACAGAGCTGCGAACATGCTATCGAACGGCTACTCACCTATGCGGCTAATAGATAAGTCGAGTCCTCCGAGGAGACTTATTCGGTGGAGAAGGCCGTCTCCACCGAACGGACTCAAGAAGTGGATCAAGGGGTTCCAGTGAACCTAGCCACGAGTGCTGATATACAAACTCGGAAAGCCCGCTTGATATTCCACCACTCAAGCACTTTGCCATCTCGCCGAAAAAAAGACGTCCGCCATAGATCTTGACGACTCGAAACGGCGTCGAGCAAGAATCAATCGGAATGGAAGCCTCAGCGCTCAGATCTCAAGCATTCCGAGAGATAGCTGACCAAATATCGGAGATCGCTGGCCACCAAGACTTGGTGTTAATTGCTAGACAGGCTAGGCTCCACATTCTCCTAAGGTTCCAGGAGTGGCACCCACAGCTTCGCCTCATCCTTCACTACTCCTGTGACCAATTACATCGGGAGGAGCAGCACCTAAGGCAAAGAGATAGGCTACTCCAGGCCTGCTGACCTAGGTAACTTCGATGATCTGAGGGCCGCGATGCTGGCCTTGCTGCACGATAGGCTGCAGACTTCAGGCTCAGCCCCCTCAGATGGGTCTGACCACGACGGTCTGGACCCACCCCATGATTCAGGCCCTGGGAAGCCTGATGAGGGAGTACCCCAGGACAAGGATACAACTGCTGAAACTTTTGATCTACCGCTCGGATCCTTGGGTCCGTGAAGTCGGCGGGCCGGTACTTCAACGTCTGCAGCTCCGCTCGCCTCTTACTAACATCTCAGTTTGAAGTAGCGCCCAGCCCCAAAGGCCGACGCTCAAAGTCCATGGCCAAGGCACTGAAAAGCCAAGGAGCTCAGAACAGAGCTCTAGCCAAAGTTGTCTATAAAGTATGGAAGAGAACTGCTGAAGCCACTAGCGCAGAGCTTCAGGGGCTGAAAACCTCTCTATCCGACTCAGCTGCCCCTGATGTCTCTTCCACTGTCTCAAATGCGCTGGCAAAGCAGAGACAGCACTTTGAAGATCAGCTCAGAGTGATTCAGGAGGGACAGGCCAAACTGCTTGAAGAATTCAAGGCCTCTCGGTCCACTAATACTTGAATCGGCCCTCAAACCTATCCCGTGCCACCGAGCTCGGACTCAACAATATTCAACAAGCTCGGAGGATAAGGTATCCGAGAAGCCGACGGAATTTAAGGTCATGGCTGAACTCTCCCACAAGAAATACGGTGAAGATCTTGCTTCTGAGAGGAATGAGTTGCATGAGGCACTGACAAAAATCAAAGACAAACTCGACTCTCTGTCAACCTCTTACAAAAGCCTAGACCTAAAGGTATCCACTCTGACTCCGGTAATAATTGATGATGCCAAAAAGAGGGAAGGGAAGGATAAAAGGGAAGAAAAGAAAGACAAAGGAAAAAGGGGACAATCAACCCCCAAGCCGACCCCCGACTAAACCCTCGGCCCAAATTCACTAAGGGGGAAGCTCCACTGAAGCTCGCCAAGAAAACCAGTCGATAGCGGACGCAAGCGAAGTTCGACTATTGCCGCTCGGGACCACCGAAGAGACCCGGGGTGTCTCCGCTGCGAGCACAGCAGACCGGCCCAAGTGGCTCGGAACAACTACTCACGCAACCCGGACTCCTACCGATATTGTTAAGGAGGTTGCTTTGAGTATCTTGAACATAATGATTCGTAAGAGGAAGAAGCCCCTCTACCACCGCCTTGTTCTAGGCAAAGGGAAGAAAGTCTTGGAACTCCCGACCCTCCAGCAAAGAAATCAAAGAGATATATTTCTGCTGAAGAGGAGGCTCAGATAGCAGCTGACGAGAAGCTTGCTAGGGAGATAGCCAAAGCTGAGGCTGCCAACAAGCCTAAAGAAAAGACCTCTCAAGGCAAAACTAAGGCACCAGCTCGAGGCGGAAAGAAAACTGCTAGGTTGCCTCCAAGGAAGCTCAAGATTCATGATGATGAAGAAAGAGAAAAGGAAAAGGAGCAACATCGAAGAATAATGCGAGAAGCGGGGTACATCCAAAGAGAAATCCAGTACCCCTGGCCGACTCGAAGACTCTCCTCACCAACCTTCCTATATGAGATCCAAAGAACAAGATGCCGAGATCGAAGCCATTTTCGCTCGAGATGGATAGGTATCTCTACAGAGGAGAGGAAGACAGATGCGATAGAAGCTACCGGACGGGAGAATACATATGGGTAGACCTTGAGGCACCGAGAATTCGCATCGAACAAGAGGCCAGGCTGAGAGTACCTTCAAAAGTTGATATTCCTTATCGATACGTAAGGTTCGGGAAGCCACCGATCCGAAATTGCATAGATGGCCAAGGACAGACGATTGGATGCCTGCTCAGTTTACTCAGAGATGGGAATCTGCAAAGATAGAGTTTATCAAGCGCAATTATTTTTGGAGGTTCTGGCCAGACAAGGCTAAGACTGATGCTTACACAGAATGGATGATGATAACAAAATCGGATCTATACGTATACTTGCATAAAGCCGTGTCTGAAGGTATAGAAGTCAGTGTTCCTGAGCCCAGAATCATATCTCCGCCAAGAAGAAATGATGACTCAGTCCATCATGGAGTAATAGAAAAAGAAGTGAAGAATGCTGCCGCAAACAGAGGACTTGAAGAAGATGAGCCAGCAGACTTCGCTGAATACCTGAAGCTGAGGAAGAACTCATACGAATGTATGGCTTGCCCTCGCCCGAGTCTCGAATCGCAAAACTTTATGGACAGGATCAAGCAGTACAAGCGTTCTTAGTATTAGATTTCTTTATCTTCCTAGCTTAGAAATAGATGTAATGTACTGAACTTTCATATCTTATATATACATTCTCTTTTGGCTCAGACAATATCTTATTGTCTAAACATCCGTGTTTGTTTTATGCTTAAACACTCATAATCACCGAAGTGATTGGCTTGACTCACACACTCACTTTATCTTACTTGTCAGCTTATTGCTTCTCTAGATCTGATAGTCTAGTTGTTGTGTTTCGGGGGAATTGTTTAGATAGAGGGAAATTGTTTTGCTCTGCTCCCCTCAGTAGACTAGAACTTGAAGAACAAACTCCACTGATCCTACTTGTAATAATGTAAGGAGCTCTGTTTCTGATAGTTTAGTGTTAGCATAGATGATAGGTTTTGGCATCATCAAATAGGGGAAATTGTTGGGTGATGATTTTATCCTCAGCACTGTTATACTTAGTGGGAAATGATTCTGTCTTCAGCACTGACCGTAAGCTCAGTAGCCTCGTGCTCTGTACCTATCTGAAGATTTGAAGATCCCAAAACCCTATCTTGATTGATGAACCATTCCCGTGTAATTGTTTTGTCTCTGAGGTTTCAGACTCAGTAGACACTCTGCTCTGGTTAAGGCGGTCAGTAGCTTATCAGCCTCAGCACCAGAAGTAGAAGACTCAGTATTTACTGGACTCAGCAGGAGCAGTATACTGAAGGAGTCAGTAGAACTGAACTCAGCAGGAGTAGTTCACTGAACTCAGAGCTGACCATCAGTAGAGTACCCTCAGTTGTCTCTCTACTGAATGAAGATCAGACTCAAGAATGGCGAGCATGTCTTACGAACCGTCGACACTTTTTGAATATACAATCAGTATTGTCAAGTACGAGGAAAAGAGAAGTCAGCTTCAGTATGCCTCAAAGTCTGTTCCGTCTCAACCACTCCATAATCCTCGACAAATGACAAGTATACACGTGTCTCTACCTACTAAAGCTGCAAGTCAACATATTTCCAGAAAAGGAGGGAAAGGACACTGTTACATCCTTCAAAAAGAGCCGTTAGCTACCAAAAGAGAGAAAGGAAGATCGTCTCCAACGGATCTTTTCCAATCTCTGCTCTATAAATAGAGGGATATTTCAAGCCTTGAAAAAGAGAGCACAAGAGAGAGAGACGAATGCGCATAAGCTTAACGACGAAAACAAACACAAGTATTCAAACGAGCTAGAACCGGTAAAACCCTAAGTCTTCCGCAAGAATTTGAAGATCTATCTCCCGGAGAAAGACTACCTTCTCGGCTCATGGGAACCAAGCTAAACCGTTAGAAGAGCCTCTAGTATCCAAATCGACAATACACGAACCTAAAGCTTATTTCAACTGTTCGTCGATCTAGAAGCCACTCTCTCATTCCCTATCCCTCTAACCCTAAGCTCAACAGGATATACTGATAGCTTAGATGAAGGAGTTCATATTTGAACCCAATCCTTATTGTAAAAGGACTCCTTCATAGTTGGAGAAGTTTGTCAAACACTTTAGTTTGATGCCTTTGTAAACTGGGACTTGCTCAGTATAATCCCAAAGCCACGGCTTTGTCACCTGCACAAGCCGACCGAGACTAACTCGGTATAATAAATAGCCTCCTCGAACTTTTCGGGACAAATGGACGTAGGATCGATTGATATCCGAACCACTTTAAAAATATGTGTCTTGTTATTGCTTTCTGATTATTGTTGCATTGATTTTATTGTTCATACTGAAAACCTACTTTAAAATCATACAACTGTCTCAGCATACTGAATTGTCTATTTGCTGAACTGAGACTTGCTAAAACGGTTTTTTTCACTCAACTGATTTGGGCCTACACTTTTCCGCACCGCTGAACTCTACCTGTTTGATACCGATCGACTCGGTCCGCTCAGCGAGATCTCGGTAGAGTCGACTCTTTGCCACACACGATTCAGAACAGCTATTTGGTCTGCTGAATTATTTCAGTACGGCACTTTCCTGAATAGGACTGTTCGTGTTCGAAGTTGAGAAAATCGGAGTCAGGTGTATTCACCCCCCCCCTCTACACCTAACCGTACACTCGGGACCAACACTAGTCATAGCATAGCTTGTATAGTGGTAGTATGATTTCTTGTACATGTAATTTTCATTATTAATGAAACCACTATCACTTAATGCCAAGACAACTACTCATTATCAAAATGGCTATCATATTTATTTTAACACTACTAATCACCTAAGTGATCAACACACGCTCACACATATGCTTGTTGCTTATTATATTTATGATGTCTTCAGACTCCTACGTTTGAATTGTAATGGTTTTGGCTTCATCAAATAGGGAGAAATTGTTGGGTGATGATTTAGTATAAGATTTGAAGATCCCAAAATCCCTAACTGAGTGATGAACCAATATAATGTAATAGCTTAGTTGAGTTCAACATGTTCTAGATAGAGTTCAGTAGCTGATATACTCAATAGTTTATCATTCTTAGCTGTTGGTTGGACTCAGTGTTTGAAGACTCATTAGGATTCCTCAAAATCTATTGAATCAGCCTACAAGTTGAATCTCTCAGAATGATGTCAATAGAGGATAACTTAGTTAAAGTGTCTGAGGTATCAGATGAAGTAAAATCAACATTAGCCTTGGTGTTTGAACAAGCCTCACCTACCATTCAACCTCGACCAATGAGGAGCTGCCAACATTGTACTTGCACTAACATAAAGTTTCCTCAAGACTGAAAAAGAGAAAATATCTACATTGGCATTCAAAATTTGAGATGGTCGTTATTCCCGTCGTTTTGACACATGGCTAGGTCCCCTCCAACGCATCTATTCATGAGTCAAAACTATAAATAGAGATTGATCTTCAAGCGTCGAAGATACCAGGAACACCAAGCATTCAAACTCTAGCAATGTTAAAGCAAACCCAATGACGAACTCTCTGTATAGATAGATATCCTAAAAAGTTCTTCACTCTAGAGTATTCTAGTTCTCATTCTCTATTCTCTAAGCAAACTTTATTAGATCATAATCTTAGATATCAAAGAGGTTCATATATTGAACTGTTTTTATTGCAATAACTCCTTATTTGGAGAAACTCAAACCTTGTGTTTGAACCCTATTGTAAAGTCACTAGGAGTATAACTAGTGATCTGTCTAGTGCATGGATCGACTGAGACTTGCTCAGTACAATTAATTCAAGAACTTCTGGTAATTCAAGACAGTGGACGTAGGATCTTACGTATCTGAACCACTTATAAATTGCATGTGTTATTTACTATTTTATTGGTTATTGTTCATCTTGCATAACACTGACTTTCAAAATTCATAAGTCTGGATTTTTAGTAAAACCTTAATAGACGCACAAGTATAATGAAACTGTTTTCAGTAAAATGTTTTTCAAAAGAGACGAATAAAATTGGACTTACACTTTCCGCACAACTTCTTGTACCGAGTTAATTGTGGACCGACCAAGTCGGTAAATAGTGTTCAAGTATCTTGAACCACTCCTACGTGATTAGAAAGCTTATTTGGCGAGCTGAACTACTTAGCAAGCAAATTCAGTAAAAGACTTTTGCGTTTTAGTTTTCAACTTGGACTCATGTGTATTTACTACCCCCCGACACCTGAAGACTCGTCTCTGGACCAACAGCAAACGAGGGCATCCAAATTGCAACAATGAGGGGAAAGGCAAAGTTCAAGCTTGCAAGTTTGATGGAGATTGTAATAATTGTAGCAAAGCTAACCACATGTTGAAGGACTGCTGCGACGAGCCAATATGTTGGAGAAGGAGCTCACTGAAGCTGACCTAGTAGCTTTTTCAATGGGCTTGTTGGGTTGCTTGAGGGCTAGGCCAGTTCTTAGTGTTATTCTCCTGCTCCACTGGATCTTATCATTTTGGAAGAGTATGGAACAAAGACTGTCCAGATCCCTCTCCACTCCTCTCCCATGTTGGTGCAACCTTGAAGGAGCAAAGATTGATGGCCCGCAACCCTTCACTTGGGCGGAAGAGCCTATAAATAAATTTTCTTAGATTGTATTCCACACACTTTCTCTCTTCTCTCATTTCATTATAGAGTTCTAAATTGTTTGGTAAGCTCTTGTCTTTCCCTTGTCCAGTTCGCCGGAAATCGATGCTTTGTGGTGTTGCAAGCTTCGAGACGTGATGTTGTTTATCTTTGAGGATGAAATGCTGGAAACCGTGAGCCCTACCGAGGCGTTATTCATCTTGCAAAAAGAGGGTTCCTAGAGTCGACGTGTTTTCATCTTCAACCTTTTCTTTTCTATTTTTCAACTTACCATTTGTACTTTTAATAGAAGCTTGGGTTTTTCAACGGTTCATAATGACCATTTCGGTCTCTAATGTTATTGATCACTATATATTGTTGAGATGCATTGGGAAGAGATGTGTTCAAGCTCAACAAGAACGTATTTATGCAAATCGAGCTCAAGAACAATGCCAAGGAGATTGTGTGGCAACTGGTCCATATGCTCTATATTTTAATATTGTTGGAGGATCCGGTTCCGATTAACCACCTTATTAGATTGTTGTATTATGGTAATATTCTACTGTTGGTCTAAAGACGAGTCTTTAGGTGTAGAGGGGGAAGGGGGGGTGAATACACCTGAGTCCAAGTTTCAACTTAAACGTGAAAGTCAGTATTCTATTAAGCTTGCTTGCTGAAAGATTCAACTCGCCAAGTTAGCTTTCAGATTGCATGGGCAGAGTGATTCAGAATATCGAACACTATTTACTGACTTCAGTCAATCTACACTAGACTTAGTATCACAATGTAGTGCGGAATGTGTAGGCCCAAATTCGCTAGAGGTTTTGTCAATATATCGCCCCTTTACTTGTCGGTATGAATTTTCTCCATCTTGATATCGCTCTTTCGACAAGGTCTCTAATGAAGTGATGTCTAATATCCACGTGCTTGCATCTCGTTTGAAGAACTGGATTCTGAGTGATTACAATAGCTCTGGTATTATCGCAGTAGATCGACACTTCATCTGGATTGATATCATAATCTCTCAATCGTTGTCGAAGCCATAGGATTTGGGCACAACAACTTCCAACAGACATATATTCAGCTTCAGTTGTGGATGTCGCTATTGAGTGTTGTTTCTTTGAAAACCATGACATGAGTTTACCGCTCTAGGAACCGACAAGTTCCGTAAGTTTTCTTTCTATCGATTCTACAACCTACATAATCAGCATCGAGTATTCGCATTTCTTCAAGATTATCATCAACATGATACCATAACCCCTTATTAGGTGTTCCTTTCGTATCGGAGAATCTTCTTTGCCGAGTCAAGATGACTTTGCTTGGGATCCGCCTAAAATCTCACCCATACACCTACAAAGATAAGTTATGTTAGGTTTGTCAAGTGCTAAGTATAATAAAGAATCAATAATAGCTCTATAATAAGCAGAGTTAACGGATACTCCCTCTTTGTTAAGATCAATCTTTAGATTCGTGTTCATGGAAATCTTGACGGGTTTGCTAGAATCGCAACAAAACTTCTTGATGAGATCTTTTGGTATACTTTGCTTGATTGATGAAAATTCCTTTCCCGTGATTGTATAACTTGGAGTCCAAGGAAAT